>JALMQS010000053.1:4757418-5206865 GCA_024734495.1 Forficula auricularia | reverse complement strand
GAAAAACCAATTTCCTACCTTGAAACTTGAGATCTAAATCCGCTAATGAGAAAATAATGAATCTGAAAGCGAAAACTTTCATTTCTTTTTAAAACTGTAAATTGTTTTAAATACTTTCTTTAATTAAAAATTAATCTCTGTCGCTTAATCATCCGTTTAATTCTCAATGAACTATTTAATAATTGCTTGTTATAATTGGAATGCTATTTTGCCCGATCTCTCTTTGCAAAGTAATTATAGGCAACGTTTCAATTTTGAAGATGAAAGACAGGTTGGGGGGGGGGTCCAAAGAAGGAGGGGCAAGGGATTCCAATAAGTATAGAATGAATTCGGCTTGGAGATTTGCTTGGCGAGGTCACCTAACAAACTCAAGGCAAGTCGTTAATTTTAATTTGCCCGAGGGCGATTACGCAGGGGAATCCCTTAAGGTGAGCTAAGAGAGAACTTCAAGCCAAGGCAAACTTTGTGATCAAAGATAAAATTGCTCATTTAAGGTGGAAATTATTATTTTTTTTAATTAATAAGAAACGACTTGTAATCTCTTTATCGACACCCAGGCAGGTGGCAGTTTAGCTTAACAAAACGCAAAATGACAAAACAAAACAAAATATTTGTACACACAAAGAGAAACAAAGAGGCTGTCGGTCTGCTTGATGCAAATATACATACACACATATATATCGAAATTAAATATCTGTATATAAATATTATTTATTTGTTTGAGACTATAGTTTCGAAGACTTGGTCTTCATCATCAGTCTTTTTTAATTATAATTATTATTTTTCATCGGGTCAATATCCATACGGTATTGACGTCATCAAAAATAATATTTATAATTAAATAAGAAGCTGACGTATTCTGATGTGGCCATTCACTTGACTTAACCATACAACCTGGCCCCTCACTTATATTTAATATTTATAAAATTATTTATAATCATGTAGGGAAGGGGGTTAGTTTTTGCATTTTTAGACTTCTGGGGGACCCAGTGATTATGTATTCAAAATTTTGTTGAGTTTGCTCAAATATGGCCTGGATTTTTAATTTTTAACCCCCCTCCACCCCACTGATTTACTAATACTTTATCTGCTTCGCATTGGATAAAGTAAAACAATTATGAAAGAAATCTATAAATTATCTCATTCTCTCTTTATTAACAACGAAATAAGAACCAATTCGATATCCCAAGTTTCTTGGAATCTATAATATACGTATCCCTTGATGATGACTTACCCGCACTTGGACTACTTATTTAAAAAAAGCTTTTTTTATTAATAATTTTGCTTAAATGCTCCAGTATAAATGAAAATAATGGATAATAATAATTTTGCCAGTGCAAATGGCAACGTATGTGTCCAAGTCATCTGTTTGTACTCAATCCTTGAAATTTATTTTTCCTTTCACGTGTCTACCGGCGGACTACAGAAGTTGATACCTTTTTGGTGCAACTTCTCTTTGTATCATTATCATTACAAAAAAATAAAAAATAAACTGAAACGGATTATTGTTGCTAGACTTTATCCAAAGTAATGTTTATCCTTTTATTATTTATTAATCAAATATCTCTGGCTATTTGAAGTCCATGTTGACTTACCAATAGTTTATCTGCTTCGCATTGTCATGAAAAAATTACTAAAGCATTTCCCAAACTCTTTCTTTCTCTCTCTATTAACAACAAATAAGAACCAATTCTGATATCTCAAGTTTCTTGGAAACTAAATATACGTAACCCTTGATGTGCGAGACTTACCCACACTTTTTAAAAAAAGCTTTATTAGTAATTTTACTTAAATGCTCCACTATAAATGAAAATAATGGACATTAATAATTTTGCCAGTGCAAATGGCAACGTGTGTGTCCAAGTCATCTGTTTGTTCTACAGAATACGAGAGTATTTATTTCAAACACGAAGCGACCCAATAATTCTGTCGCATTATGTTGATTTTCCACGTCAGAATTTTCTTTGAAATCGTGTCTAGGAATTCCCGCGAGCGACTGCCCGGATGGTCCATTTTTAATATTCATATACGAGCTTTTCAGATAAATTATTTATTAGAAACTTTTTATTGACTTTTCTTTTTTTTTTTTATTTGAAACTGTAGAATAAATCAAATAGCACAGTTAACTTTTATTATGATCTATATATCTATTTATTTTTTATTTTTTTAGAACATACACGATGCGATTATATAAAATTAAATTCATTGAATGGAATTTAATTAAAAAAAATGGTATAATTAAAAATATTATAAAATTTTATTTTATTTTCAATTCTCGTTTAATCTAGTCTGTTATTATATAAAATAGCTTACCAACTCCTGGAATATTTTCTAATTATGCACATTTATAATTTCTATATATTTATTTAGCTTTTTAGTTTTATGTAAATAAATAAAAGAAGTGGTGAACTGAAAAAGATGCCTCACTTATGGAACAAATCCCTTGCTTTACAAAAATAGGCCATGTCCAAGTTAGAATAGACACGAAACACCATTAATATTAAATTGAAAGTTTCTTTTTGCCGAGAGAAGCAGAATTTTTATAAATAGAAGGAGACAATAAAAGAGTGTGTCTTCTGCTGGAAAAATAAATTTTGAATTTATTTATAATGAGACTATAGTTTCGAGAGCTTTGCCCTCCTCATCAGTCTATTACAATTGATTCACAGGAATTGACGTGTAATTAAATCTCAGTTTCACACATCAATTCTTGTGAATCAATTTTAATAGACTGATGAGGAGGGCAAAGCTCTCGAAACTATATTCTCGTTATAAATAAATTAAAAATTTATTTAAAGATAAAAGTAAATAAATATTATATGCAATATTCATTTATATTTTGTTTATTGGGCCTCCGAGGAGCGAGCCGCCTCTTACAAAGAGAAAAGAGCATTAGACAAATTTATTTACACATCTTTCACACTTTCAGCTTCAGAACAAATTAATTCAGATTCAGAGCGGGTGGCTGAGAGAGCCAGGATTAATTAATCCTGGCTCACATTTCACATTTCATTTTTTTTTTTATTCACAAAAAATAGTCATACGCCACCCGCTCTATATATTCTTCTGCCGAAAGTGTAAGGAGAGATCACCTCATCGCCCTATATGTCAAATCGTTTATTGTTTTTTGGGATATACCCAGGGCGATGAGGGACTCCACCGCTTTATGACACCACATTCCCTTCCACGAGAGTGTGATGGCCTCGACCCTGACCGAGCCCGCCCCGACGCCAAATCGCTCCGCAATATTATCCACCAGACTGGAGTCTGTACTCCAACTCGACACGCATTCCCTTTTTGATCAAATCGTCGGCCAGACATCGTACCAAAGCGTCATGCCTCTTAACCCGCCCATCCGCGGTCATATCACAACATTGGATGATGTGCGCCGTTGTCTCAGTTCGTCTGCACCCAGACCGGCACATCGGGGGCCCCTCCGGCCGTCTTACCCTGCTGGTTCTTACGGCAGAAGGACGGGACCCAGATCTAAGCCTACAAAATTCTATAAATATGTTGTTCTTAATAACTCCTGGGCGCGAGCATCCAGTTAAAAGAGCTCTTTGCTCCCGCGCACATCTCCAAATCCCGGCCATCGTCGCTACCGTATCTATGAGTTAAGATTTTAGGTCACTTGCTTCACATTAAAATTAAAAAATAAAAGATGTAAATTTTTTCAATATATATATTCGAGCTGTAAGCTCATCTTCAGGAAAGTACAGAATTATAACTCTGTACTTTCTTGAAGATGAGCTTCCAGCTCGAAATATATGTATTGAAAAAATTTACATCTTTTATTTTTTTAATTTTAATGTGAAACAAGTGACCTAGCAATCTTAACTCATAGTAAATGAATATTGCATATAATATTTATTTAGTTTTATCTTTATTAAAAATGTTTCACCTTGCACCACCACCACAATCTCTATTAATTAAAAATTTATTTATCCAACAGAAGACACCATCTTTTATTGTCTCCTTAAAACTATTAATATTAATGAAAAGATTTTGTTTGCCGGGAGTAGCAGAGTTGTTGATTCATGAAGAGATATCATTGAGGTTTATTTATTTATTTGTTAAATTCTATAATATAGTTTCTAATTTTATGAATTAAAGTATTTATTTAGTCACATAAAATAAATAGAAGAGAAACAAAGAGCTTGTCCTCTGCTTGATGCAAATAAACGTAAATGTCCACTTCCGGTTTTCCGATTTCAACTAAAACCTTGCTGTACTCCTTCTAGCCTATCTCGAGCTTAAGTTTCGAATTTTGTAGCTCTGAGACTTATGGTTGCGAAACGCAGGGGGGTACAAACGTACATACGTACGCACAGACCAATGGATTTTTGGCCCCTTTTAGACCTCTAGGAACAACAATATCCAGTTTTATGTCCCAAATCAGGTTTCCAACTATTAAGGGCATCGATTCCTTCCACCTAGAAGTTACAAAATGAAATTAACGTTTTTCATCTCTGAGATACAAGCTCTCAAAGAGTCAGGACCCAGACAGGGCATCGCAATACTTCCACATTATATTCTATGAATATAAATGTGAAAGTAAAAATCATTTTTAACTTTTAGAACCCTGTAGGTAAAAAAAGTGATTTATGAAAAGTAGCTATAAAGCTTATATCATAAAAAATGTTTATTAATATTTTTTATGTGTGCCTGTCATAAAAATAATGTAATGATAATGTTGGTTTGGTTGATGGACGATGCTAATTGAAATTTCTAAACAAATACTTGACGGTTCGGCTGCTGCTTTGAAAACACTTATCAATATTATAGATTGATGTAGCGATAATGAATCAAACCACATCATTTTCAATTACGAGCTGCGAGGGCTCATCCCTCATAGTGGACATTCCCCCCTCCTAGCTAGTGCTTTCCACTGAGGAAAAGGTGATCTACACCCTCATAATATTTGGATCTATTGATCACTTAATTAAAAGTACTGGTCGAATTTTAGTTATTGTTTATTTGAACAACCAATTGTTTTGTTTTGATTCAAATTTATGGTTCATTTTTTCAACCACTTGTTAATAATTAGATTTAATTATTAAATATATCAAAAGATGCTATTTTTCCACAAAATTAAGACCTTCTTATATAAAATATGTTTTTGAATAAATTCTTGATTTTTTTTTTATTCTCTTAAATGAATATGATTTTTACTTTACCATACAGGATATGGTCAAGTATTGTAATCGTGCATGAAAAAAGTGGTTTTTTTTTCCTATTTTTTTTCAAAAATATCTAAAAAACCGCTCAAACTATTTTGATTAAAAAATTGAGCAAAACCATGGCATTTCGGTCTACAAAAAAAGCCCTAGAAAGTAAACATCGAAAAAATTATATTTTTCGAGATAATAATTGTTTTGTCAAAATGTCTGTTAGTCTGTGCGTTACCAAATTTTTGTGGACGAGCTAGCTCAAAAAACTAGTGTGAATATCGAAACCAAATTTCACACGTAGTTTGGGGGCATTGAGATTAAGAGCTGATTAGATTTTGGTGCATATCGACCCAAAATTAAGGGGGTGGAGGGGGGTTAAAAATTAAAAATCTAGGCCATTTGAGCAAACTCAAACAAATTTTGTATACATAATCAGTGGGACCCCAGAAGTCTAAAAATGCTAAAACTAACGTCCCGAAATGGGGGGGGGGTCAAAAAATGAAAATCTTAGCCATTTACCAAACTCAACCAAATTTTGTATACATAATCAGGGAGACCCCAGAAGTCTAAAAATACAAAAACTAACCCCCTCCCCTACATGATTATAAATAATTTTATTAAATATTAAATATAAGTGAAGGGCCAGGTTGTATGGTAAAGTCAACTAGATGGCCACATCAGAACACGTCAGCTTATTTTATCCAATGCGAAGCATGGGGAAAGTGTTGTAATCGGTCTCGCGGCAAGCGGGACTTCAAATAGTCCTCAGGTAAAGACTACCGAACCCATGGACTCAATTAAACTCACAAATTGTAGTATTCAATTAGGTTGAATATTAACACGTGAAGGTTTTGCCGAAAATTACATGGGGTCTTGTCAATAGGCCAAAAAGTGCGATTTTTTCATTTAGTGCGTGCGGATGTTTGTATGTTAACGTTTTTTTGGTCCACGATTTTTTCCAAACCGTTGGACCGATTGAAATGAAATTGAAAACCTACCATTATTGTAACAAATTGAAGCGCTGATTAGTTTTTGGTACATATCCGCTCACAAACATTCAGTACTTTTTTAGTTTTTTCTAAATATTTTGAAAATGACTTAACCCATTTTAATGAAATTTAATATCCTAATTAAGTACCTTGGGGATCACAAAAAAGGTTATATAAAGTTTTTATTAAAATTATATTTTAAAGTACTTTAAGTACTCTAGGAGTTAGATAGAAGGTTGAGTTGTTTAATATAATAAAATTTATAAAAATTATTTCACTAACATCTAAGGCTAAAGAAGTTTCACTTCACCTTGAGATTTTGTGGATGAGGCTCACACATATTTTTTTCACTTTCTATATCTTAAGAGCTTCGAATACTATCCTTGGAGTTCTCAGAGTGAAATTAACTTTTATATTTTTGAAGATAAACAACTACGAAAATGGAGCGTCCCGAAAGTGATACTTATACACCTGCTTCGCGGAATGTTTTAAGTAAAAGTAAAAAAATAAGTTTTCATTTTCCTACGAGAAAAAAGAATAAAAAATTATTCCATATTTATCACAATATACTTTAATATGAAAATATCCTTTAAACAAACATTTCGTTAAGCCAAGAAATTCCAGCATCTGCCTTTCGGATTAAAAATAAAGCTGTGAAAAATGTATAAATATATGTATAGAGAAGAAAATCTGTTTTTCGTACCTAAAGAAGATACAGAGTAATCTGAATCCATAATATCTTTGAGCTTAAATCATAATTTATTTTATTTTTTTTATTTTTTCATTCGTTGCTCGCTCGTTCTTGAAAAATTCATCGATTGTATAAAAATAATAACGCAAACGGGGGCGGAATTGAAAGTCAATAAAAGCGATTACGCCGTGAAAGGGTTGGGGGCTGAGAGGAAATGATTTACAGGTAGATAGGTGCTTTAAGATTTCACTTTAGACCTTTTTTCTCTCGTCGAAAGAGAAAATGCATAATTCTTCTTCTTTTTCTACCCCCCGCCCCCCATCCACCCCTATCTCGTCAAGTTCAATTTTGAAAATCTCTTTCACCAACTCTCTCTTTCTCGTATTGAATTTAATCTCATTCAATTTCTTCATATTAGAAAAGAGAAGATCTGAATACAATTAAGGAGCTCAAGTGCGAGATCGCGCGGCAAGAAAAGGCCAAAGGTATAAACAATATTAATAATTAAAATGTTAAAAGAGATTTTCCTCTCAGAGTAAAGGAGTGGCTCTGGGAGATTCGGTACATCTGCCTGTCGGGCGGACCAAGTGTTGACTCAAAACATTTTTAATAATAAAATAAACTGCAACGGATCGTTGCGAAACTTTATTCAAAGTCATTTGAAATATTAATATGTTCACTTCTTTATTATTAATACAGATATCACTTGCTATTTGCAGTCTATGTTGGCTGTAAATTCAAAAATAGTGATCGATTCTAATCTAATACTCGACGAGACTAATCTAATACTCAACAAGACTGACTCTCTACATTGGATTTTAGACGTTTCGTTTATTATTGGTAGCCATTGCTGAAGACATGGAGAAATCGACTTAAAGTCAAAAATAACAATCAATTCTTTTTCGGAAAATTTAAAATTAAACTTTAGGATATGAAACTATTTTCAAATCCTCTAGAACATTGGGATCTGATATTAGTAATAATAAGAAAGACAAAAATTCAAAAAATGGACAAAAAAGGTGTCTATTCCATAACATGTGGAGAATGTAATTCGACCATATATAGGAAAAACAGAACGAAATTTAAACACACGCATTTCGGAACACAAAAGAGTTTTTAAAGGGGGTTCGGGTCATAGTGCATTTGCAGAACATTTAATCTCCGAGAAACATTGTTTTCCAGATGAATCAAATATTAAATTAATTAGATCAGAATTAGATCCCTTAAAAATTAGTATTTTCGAATCGTTAGAAATTTTAAAATCATATAATAATTCACCAAAAAAATTCTTAAATCGAAAAATAGAAATTCCCGAAAGCTTTATTTTAAAAATAGCCGCTCAAATAAAAACTTCATGAACGCCACCTACAGCCAAAATAAAACAAGTATAAATTTCAATTCTTAACTTGGCCACCCTGAACAATTCTTAACCTAGCCACATGAAAAATTTTAACCTTTCATTCATAAATTAATTCCTGTGAATCAATTGTAATAGACTGATGAAGAGGGCAAAGCCCTCGAAACTATAGTCTCGTTATAAATAAATAAAATTTATAATACAAGCAGAAGAAACACTCTTTTATTGTCTCCTTCAATAAATTCTTTACTAATACTAGAGGAATAACCTTATTACATTCCATTTTGTATGTTTTGACTATTAATGGTAACCTCTAGTGAAAAACGTTGAAGAATCGACTCAAAATCAAAAAGACTAAATTTCCCTCAATTGAGTCATTTCCTCTCGTTTCCCCTTTATTGTAACAAAAAAAAAATCAAACAGATACGTCGCTAAAGTTTCACTTCAAAAAATAAAACGTGTTTTGTAGACGTTGGAGCCAAAACTTAGCCGAAAATTAATTTTGCAGTTTGTTTGTTAATTCACAGTTATATCTCAGCATCAGTAGTCACAAAGCCATACGTAATTCGAAACTCAAATTAGGTATCTATTGACGGATTGAGGAGGAGGAGAAGGGATGGAGAAACAAATCGACTTGATTGAGGGAATAATGGAATTGAAATAATTATTGGAAAAGAGGTTTTTTTATCTAATTAGATTTTTCCTCTTATTAAAAACAAGGACTAAAGATGAATAAGGACACTCGATGATGGAGAAGCAATCTCCGGAATCGAAGCAATAATGCAAATGCGCATTAATTAATGTAAAATAATTGGTTTAATAAAATTTATGAAAAAAAAGGAAAAAATCTATTGACGAAGAATGGGGGAATAGAGGTGAATGGGAAAATAAATATTATCGGAAAAGAGGTTTTTTCCTCTTATTAAAAACAAAGGACTAAAAATATGATCAAGGACAGTCGATGGTGGAGAAGTAATCTCCGAAGTCGAAGCTCAAATACAATGCATACATTAATTCATGTAAAATAATTGTAATAATCAAACAAATAAATAATATATATACAGATATATCATCTCGATATATATGTGTGTATGTTTATTTGCATCAAGCAGAGGACAACCTCTTTGTTTCTCTTTGTAAAATAATTGTTTCAATAAAATTTAGGTATCTATTAGGCAGCGACTCTCATCGTAAGTTTTTGATTAAAATAGAAATACACCTTGAAAGTTGTACTCTTGTACTTAAAACTTGATTTAAAAAAAAAAAACTATTGGGGAACTGAGAATTCCGATACGCTATCTGGTGGTCTAAATTGAAACTAGGCACAGTGGGTCAAAACATTAATCTATGCTGGTACCAAGGTTCCAAATAGTATTATATTTTTTAAATCAATGGTTTTGTGGGTTAAATTTTAGAAAAAGGTCAGTGTTTTTTTTTTTTTTTAATTTTTATAAATAAATATTCTCTCATTTTGAAGGGTGCAAATAGAGAATGTTTTTAAGATAGTTTAACAAAATTATGTTTTTTTCCTCGCTTAATAAAACACTTTTAAGCAATTTAGGTAAATGAAATTTTAATTTCCTATTGAAAATGAAAAATTTCACATAAGGGGAGAAACCTTTGGTAAAATTTTCTCTCTTGAGCGAAAAGTGTAACAAAATATTTAAATATATATAATAGGATATCTGTCAATTCGGACAGAAAACGGAAGCTGCGAATACTTTATACTCTTAATAGAGCAATAATAATCCCAGTTAGAGACGTCCAAATAAGAAACTATTAGAAATGTGTTTTTATTTCTATAATAATAAAACTTGAGCAAGATGCGTGGTAGGTTTCACAAAAAAGAAATAAAACGGACTCACCTCCGAAATATATCATTCAAAACTCAATTTTGTTTTATTTCTTTTTTTGTGAAACCTACCTTGCATCTTACTCAAGTTTTATTATTATATCAAAATGTTTCACCTAGAACCAACACCTACCTTCTTAAAACTTATTTTTTTTATTTCAGTTATTTTGTGAAAAATGATATTATCTGCATTTTTGAACCCAAAAATCTAATTCTAGAGAACTCAAAATCTAAATCAGTTTTCTACATTAGAAATACAAGCATTTTGGTCCCAGAAGAAACTTTCTATGTCTTTCTATTTTTACTTGTGTGGATATTATTTTGCAGATAAAGAGAAAAAAACAGGGTTAAAAATAATTTTCCACTCGTTATACTCGTTAAAGGCATTTTTAAACAGAAATACCATTATTTTTGAGTTAATTCTATAAGCATAGTGAGTTATCGATTATTTACTTTAATAGTAGATAATATTAATAAAAATCTAACTTTTCGAGAGATATGCAAATTCAACAATTCTACATATTCCGAGACGGATTCTGCGATATCAATCTTCTCGCATTGATCCTGGTAAATATTAGTGGCATGAATGAATGAATCATCAACTCAATTTGACATTTATGTTGAACCAGAGCATCGGAGCTTAAAGCTGTTTAGAGTTCACTGTGCGAATGCTAATTTATAATTCAGCCAATATTATCGCTCTTGTTAGACTAGGCAATGAGAAACAAATGTAAATTTGTTATTGGAACAATAAGGCAATTTCTTTATTGCTGAATGACACGGGCAAAATCTAGCTAAACCCTGTGTCGCTCTTATTTTAAACTCAAAAAGAAAAATAATCAATTGGAGGAAAAAATGAATGGGGTGAATGTTCTGCTAGCCGACCATATCCATATCTTCTTTAAGTGCCATATCAGGTTTCCCTGACGTTTTGGCTCCTCTCCACATATACCTGTGCTGAGTATGTTTTAGATGTTTTTATACAGATTTACGGGTCCTGCTTTTTAACGCCGGTTCCGAACGGCTAGTTTGGAGAGGTTACTAGGCAATTATACTCTTGGTAGGTTGCCATTTGCTTTCCAAGAGGAGTCTGCTGCAAATATCTGCCGGGACTCGGTCTGGAACCAGCGTATTTCAGGCCACCGGCCAACACTCTAACCACTGACCCACAGTCGCCTCCATATACATTAAGCCTAATTTGACTGTTTCTGGAAATAGGCAACATTGAAGTAGTTTTTGGAGACGGACTGATAAGTGAATGTAAAGGATTTTGATAAGGCATTACAAGTTTCAAAAAAGAGGGATAATTATAACTATCTTTTTTTCAAATCCGACACATCGGAGGTTTATTCACTCTTTAGAGGCGACTGTGGGTCAGTGGGTAGAGTGCCGGGCCTGAAATACGCTGGTACAAGAACGAGTCTCGGCAGATATTTGCAATCGCCTTGTCTTGGAAAGCACTGGCAACCTACCAAGAGTACAATTGCCTAGTAACCTCTCCAAACTAGCCGTTCGGAACCGGCGTTAAAAAGTAGGTCAAAACAGTGAAACACTCTCAGCACAGGTATATGTGGAGAGGAGCCAAAAGTCAGGGAAACCTGATATGGCACTTAAAGAAGAAGATTCCATTTCTTCGGGATTTATAATCAATTAAAATGGGATTTGGCCATCATTATCATCAAGACTATCACAAATAAATTTAATATAATTCATAAATATGGGACATTCCACGCCAAATCGGACTGTTTGAAAAATTTTAATTTTTGATTTCCTTCATTTCTTGACATTTTTTAGTATCCATCAAAAAACTCTTCCTAGTAAATTTTGAATTTTTTTTGATCACCAGTTTAAAAGATATCGAATTTCGGTTTTTGATCACAACTTAATAAAAAATGGTCCAAATTCAATTTATTTATTTTTTTTGAAATTTTTGTTTTTTACATACTTTTTAGAAAAAAATACAAAAAATTATTTAAAGTGTTTTTATATGAGATTTTTGAGTTTGAAAATTTTAATCTTGTTTTTGAAACTGTAGGTATGCTTCGATTTTTTTGATAATTTTTTATTTTAAACATTCTATTCCTTCTACAAATTTTAAGACCGGGTTGATAGTGGGCCAATGATAATTACTATTTTTTTCGATTTTTGATTTTGAATTTCTTTCAACAAACTAAAACACTTATTATTTATTTTAAACATCTGTTAACGATAAAACTCAATTCAAAATAACTAAAAAAAAGAGCTCAATATCCAAAATTATTTTTAATAATGGTTAAAAGAGAATAAAATTTTCAAAAATTTTCAAAAATCGAAAAAAATAATAATTATCATAGGACCACAATCAATCTGATTTTAAAATTTGTAGAATGAATAGAAGTTTAAAATAAAAAATTATCAAAAAAATCGAAGAGTACATACAGTTTCAAAAATAAGGTTAGAATTTTCAAACTCAAAAATCTCATATAAAAACATTTTAAATAATTTTTTTGTATTTTTTCATAAAAAGGTATGTAAAAAAACAAATATTTCAAAAAAAAAAAAAAAAATTGAATTTGGACCATTTTTCATACTTATTATATTATATAATATTTATTTTAGACGCGCAGAAGAGTGCCTCCTCTTACAACAGATAAGTAAATGACAAAATTGGGTTATACAAACGGTGGTAAATTTTAAAGTTCTCTCTCTCTCTATTTATAGTAGTTACTTTTTGAAATTTTATACATACAGTGGTACCTCGAGATACGAGTGCCCTAACATACGAGTTATTTGAGATACGAGCTGTCGAGTGAGCGAAGTTTTGCTTTGAAATACGAGCGACATTTGAGATACGAGCAACGGCCACCTGCGAAACTTTTTCCGAACTGATAGAAGCCAATGGATACATCCCCCAGCATGTCTTCAACTGTGACGAAACAGGACTTTTCCGGAAGAAGATGCCGAATAGGACTTACATAACGGCAGAGGAGAAGATAATGCCAGGCCACAAACCCATGAAGGATAGACTAACTCTCGCACTGTGCGCCAATGCGAGTAGCGACTGCAAGATAAAGCCTCTGTTTCTATACCAATCGGAAAACCCCAGAGCCTTTAAGTCACATAAGATTTTAAAAGAAAAACTGCAAGTTATGTGGAGGGAAAACCGAAGGCATGGGTCACTAGGCAGTTCTTTGTGCAGTGGGTAAACAGTTACAACAAAGTTACAGTCGCAGCATTCGGGGGTTCTGCAAGAAGTTGGTTTCGTCAGTTTAAAATCCGAGCTGACAATTATATTTCAAATTTGCCTCGTTAATTAATATATATTTAATGTTTCTTAATTTAAAATCTATTGATGATTTTTCATTTTCATTCGAGTTCAAATGAATACAATATTATCTCGACACAAAGTCTAAATCAAAAATATATAGTTTTAGTAACAGAAATCAAGATATAAATATTAATGTTACATTGGTCTAATGGCTAGAGCTCATGCCCTTAGTTCAAGAGTTCGTCGGTTCGATTCTAGGCAAAGAGGGTAATTTTTTTAGAGAAATTTCTCTAAGCGTTGTTACAAATTAATCTAGACAATTATATATAGTATATTACAATTTTTTTTTGAAAACTATTTTTCTTATTTTTTTCTATTTCTCTAGAAAGTTGTGGATAATAAATTCAGTGAATAAAACAAAAACAAAAATTGATCAAAAAGTTATTTTGCTAGATATTCTTCTGGGGAATAGAATGAAGGACATTTTTTCCTCGTTTATTTCACTGTCTACGCTCCATGATTTAGAATTGTCCCGATTACACCTGGGATCGAAAACCCTTTTGTCTTGATCAAAAAAAAAAACTTGATTTCTTTTCCGAATAAACAGCCAAGTTTCTAACCATATATTTTATAAAGTTTTTTGATTTTGACAATAATAAATATTTATATATTAATTTTACATTATATCAGTAGAAGATATATTTTTTATATTTTTATCACTAAAGAACGATTGTCATGTAGGTAACAAAAAAACGAAGCCTACCGGGTGGCCCTAGTCTATATATATATAAAAGCCATTGTCAGACAGTACCCGTGGCGCTGCAAGGTGAACATTTGGGAGAAAAAGCAACTAACATTCAATGACAGTTGTTATATTGTCAAATTTTACAAATAAAACATCTCTATTCTCTATATTATATATCTATAATATCTCTATATATTAATATATTCCTCTAGATAGCTTAGAATATTAGATTTACGGCGTGTCTCATTTGAAATTTTAGTCGACAAATTTATTAATTTTAAATATATTATATATTAATATATATTTAATTTTTGAAATAATTCATACTGCGAAAATTAATTTTTTTTTTGAATTTAAGAAAAATATAAATTCTTAAAATTTTTAGTAGACAAATTAATTTTAAAATATATATAATATATTATATATATTTAATTTATAATATAAGTTTTAATGAGATATGATTTAATGGGATAATGAGATTAATTCTTAATTTATTACTGCGCGGGTCATTTGAAATTTTAGTAGATAAATTAATTTTAAAATTATTATATATAATTAATTTAGAGACACTTTTTAGATAAATTTAAATATTGAAATCTATTATTAAAAAAGAAAAAGGTTTCCAACCGATCGGGAACTTCGAGAGAAATGCCTAATAAAGTATTTATAAAGCATTTAATGATATTTTTTCATCTCTCTTTGATCAATATTCATTATTCAAAAAATATTTTTCAAAACATATAATTACGGACAGCTAATAATCACTTCACGAGACGCTGCCCGCCAGGGCACTAGCCTGGAGGGCCGAGCGGTGCCGGGCGTGCCGTAGGCACGCCAGGTACCGCTCGTAGTTGAATATTTTTGTATTTTGTGTTTTTTTCTCATTGTATTTAGAAATGTCTGAAAAGTGGAAAAAACACATTTTTAGGCTTGTTGTTTTTCTCTCCATGTGTCTGAATTCGGAGATCTATGAAAATTCAAAAAACGAAACGTTTTAGAAATTTGTTTCTAGTTTCAAATTTTGTATTTCCAATGCAGAGAACTGATTATATTCCGGGCTCTCTACACTGTTAAAAAAATTGTAAATTTACTATATGTTTACAATACAAATAGATAGGAAATTTACATAAAAAAATACTAAGGTAAACGCTCCAGTAATAGTCCGGTTAAGAAAAAAATTGAAGTAAAACTTAGTTTCCACTGCTACATATTAAGCAAACTAGTCCAAATTATTACCTGTCATTCTATTATCTGTACTATACCTGTAACCGCAATTTTAGCACAGCTCTACCTAATATTTTATATTTTAAAAAGTTTCTTAAATTTTTCAAAATTATCTTTACTTTTAAAAGTTTTTATTTTTGTGGAACCTCTACCTAGATTTTTTTATTTTAAATTTTAACAAGTTTCTTAATTAAATTTTTCAAAATTTTTTTTTCTTTTAAAAGTTTTTTATTTTTGTGAAATCTACCTAGTATTTTATATTTTAAATTTTAAGAAGTTTCTTAAATTTTTCAAAATTTTCTTTACTTTTAAAAGTCTTTATTTTTGTAAAACCTCTACCTGGATTTTTTATTTAAAATTTTAACAAGTTTCTTAAATTTTTCAAAATTTTCTTTACTTTTAATTTTTTTATTTTTGTGAAACCTACATAGTATTTTATATTTTAAATTTTAAAAAGTTTCTTAAATTTTTCAAAATTTTCTTTACTTTATAAATTTTTATTTTTGGGAAACCTACCTAGTACCTTATTTTATATTTTAAATTTTTAAAAAGTTTCTTAGATTTTTCAAAGTTTTTATTTTTTGAAACCTACCTCCTATTTAAAATTTGCAAAAGTATCTTAAATTTTTTCAAAATTTTCTTTACTTTTTAAAAGTTTTTTATTTTTGTGAAACCTCTACCTAGTGTTTTATATTTTAAAAGTTTCTTAAATATTTCAAAATTTTCTTTACTTTTTAAAAGTTTTTATTTTTGTGAAACCTCTACCTAGTGTTTTATATTTTAAAAGTTTCTTAAAATTTTCAAAATTTTCTTTACTTTATTTAAAATGTTTCAGCAAGAACCCACACCATTCTCCCTTAACAAAATTTCTGTTATAAATTTACTATGGATAGGAATGAAGTAACATAATAAATTATTTTATTAAATATATATATATATATATATATATATATCTATCTATCTATCTATCTATCTATCTATCTATCTATCTATCTATCTATCTATCTATCTATCTATCTATCTATCTATCTATCTATCTATCTATCTATCTATCTATCTATCTATCTATCTATATATATAAAATAGAAAAGTATGTGGATATATATGTATGTGGAAACGATCTGATTGGCCAGTGCATAGCTCAATGCCAAAGCGTTAAATTATTAGAACGATTCTGAAGTTGGTCAGATAGTGATCGTGCTTAGGCAATGTGTTAAATAAATCTTTCCTTATTCTTCCTTATTTTTGAATCAGTTTCATTCAGCACATTCTTTCGATGCCTGCAGTAAGATTTTTAAATTTCAATTATTAAATTGGTATAGAACGAGACGCTCCCCGCCGGGGTCAGGTGACGCCGGGCCGAAGGCCCGGTCGTCAACTAGTATATATATAAAATGGAAAAGTAGAATGTATATATGTTTGTATGATCCAAACGATCTGATTGGCCAGTGCATAGCCAATGGCAAAGCGTTAAATTATTAGAACGATTCTGATTGGTCAGATAGTGATCGTGCTTAGCCAATGCGCTAAATAAATATTTAAAAAAACTTTTGGCGGTCTCGAGACGCTGCCCGCCTTCGGCACGCCTGGACCAGCTACATATAAGAGAGGGGCCAGGTGTATTGTAAAGTCATGTGGATGGCCACATCAATTTATTTTTAAAGTGTACAATTTACATATTTATTATCAAAAAATAATTCGGAATTTTTCTTTTTATGTTTCAGACGTGGAGATCGACGCCAAATGCAACGACGTCAGTGCACGTGTCGTCCTGTGCCCGCGACCCTAGTTCGTACTTCCGGAAGTGCAGGCGAGGCTGTAGCCTGGCGATGTCGCAATGGTACCCTTAAAGTCGAGTGTCGTCTTAAAAAAGTGAAAGAGCCGTCCGTGGATTCTTCTCTAGCCACTACCCAAATCCCGGCAACCACCTCGGCCGAGGATGAAGAATGGGAGGAGGAAATGGTTCTTCGGCACATACAAGAATGCAGGTGCACCTGCAATCATATGGGCTACGGAAACTACATGGACGACTGGGATAAAGTAAGTTCACCTATTTCAATTAAATAAATATTACTAATCAAATAATCTATTTTTAAATGTATACTTACTGAGACTACTAACAAATAGACCAACATACCAATATATTAATTCGTTCTTTATTTACGGTAGTTGTTTCACCATATGGGTTTTCTTAGGATTTTTTTGAAATTTAGACATATTATAATTTAAATACTTCTGCATCGATTGGTGGCAAAACGAAATTTATGAACAATATAGTTCCAGAGATATTTAATTCCTAAGATAGAGTTTTTCAGACTCTTATACATTGCACTAAGGAAAGTTTACATACATATTTAATTATAATTAAGAAACTATTCTTAATATTGTTATAAAAAACTAAACCAACATTAAACAATAACGAATACATTTTTTAAGAATATTTTAATTCATAGTTACAACACAATTTCTGAGATAATAATGAATAAATAATGAAAAATGTATAATGAACAAGTTGGCAACAATGCATATATTTAACCTAAAAAGTGTGTTAACTTTACTACTTTTTTGACGCTTTTTCGCTTCAGCCATTGTCGCAACAGCTTTCAATCGCTTATCAAGAACTTTTTGTTTTATAAATCTCCCTTTATAATGTACTTTATCTGACCTTTCTATGGTAAGATATATACAATCTCGGAAAGTGTTGCCAGATTTGTCAAACGAGCACGGGATTGGCTAGAAGTGGTACATAACCAGCAAAAAGTTTTGAACTTATGAATTATGAATCCTTATTGTCTGTTCTATATACTCTAGCATTAACTTTTTACTAGTATATCGCGAAACAACTTCCTTAAATACACTACGCAATAAAATTTTATATCAAAGAATTCTGATTCTCATGGCATTTCACTTTTATACAATGAATCAGGATTTTGAGATATTTTCGGTCAAAACTCAGTAAATGACCATTTTGACCACATTTTTGGGGCCGTATATTATATGAAAGAGCAATATATTATATAATAAAAATATTTTATATTCTTAATAGAAAAAACTTCCCCCGGTGGGCACACCCATATATTACGATAAAAAAGTATTAAAAAATAAAAAATTATTATTTTCCAAAATTATAATAATAACTTTAATAAATAATGAGTTGTTATGATAAAGAAGGATAAAAGTTCAAATAAAATTTGTTTATGCTATAAACAAGTATAATTTTTAATTAATACTGTGAAAGCTGGGGGGGGGGGTGTTTTCTTCCACTGAGGCGTAAACGTGTGAGAAGAACAGACGATAAGCCTATAATAAAGAAGAAGAAAAAGAATTAATTACATTGAAAAATCTTAACATTTTTTTTTAATGAAAAACATTTTTACTTAAAAACAAAATAGGAACAAAAATGTACTTTGGTATATAAAAACAATATAAAATAAAGAAATATTAAAAAAAAAAATTCCCAAGGAGTTTATCTTTAAATTAAAATTTGTTTTAATCAAATAAAATTAAAAATTTGGTATTTAAAAAAAAATCCAAATAATAAAAGAAATAAGCTGGCGTGTTCTGATGTGACCATCCACTTGACTTTACCATACAACCCGACCCCTAAAATTATTTATAAACGTGTAGGTGGCGGTTAGTTTTTGCATTTTTATACTTCTGGGGTCCCACCGATTATGTATACAAAATTTGGTTGAGTTTGGTAAATGGCCAAGATTTTCATTTTTTGACCCTACACCCCTCCCCCCGCCCCCATTTTAAGCGGTTAGTTTTTGCATTTTTAGACTTCTGGGGTCCCACTGATTATGTACACAAAATTTGGTTGAGTTTGCTCAAATGGCCTAGATTTTTAATTTTTAACCCCCCTCCACCCCCCTTAATTTTGGGTCGATATGCACCAAAATCTATTCAGCTTCTTAATCTCAATGAACCATAACTATGTGTGAAATTTGGTTTTGATATTCCCACTAGTTTTTGAGCTAGCTCGTCCACAAAATTTGGTAACGCACAGACTAACTAACAGACATTTTGACAAAACAATTATTATCTCAAAAAATATAATTTTTTCGATGTTCACTTATTAGGAATTTTTTGTAGAACAAAATGCCAAGGTTTCGCTCAATTTTTTTAATCAAAATAGTTTCAGCCGTTTTTGAGATATTTTGAAAAAAAGAGGGAAAAAAAACACTTTTTTCATGCACGATTACAATACTTGACCATACCCTGTATGGTCAAGTAAAATTGTTTTTATCAAAATATTAAAACATGCATTTATCCACAAGTATGCAAAATAAAAATGCGTTTAATTACGTCTGAATGCACAAATTCGGAAATATATTACGTCACGTGCCTAAAAAAGCCAGGCAAGCTAAAAATATACACTTGTACTTGTTAATATTATTACGTTATTAGTAATTATTAGTGAAAGCATGAAAACTGAAGGTAAAATCATAAATAGCTAAAGATTCCAGATTGATAGTGGAGAAATAAAAATGGTATTAATGTTTCAAACAATTTTACTTTTAGAGTTTGCTTTTAAAAGCTCAACTTTTGTTATTTTTTATATTATTGAAAACAATTTTCATTAAAAACAGCACTTCCTTGTTAAATGGGACACTTTGATAATGTATCTCTTCCTGATTATCTCTCTTTTGCGTAATTATATATCTATTTGATAAATATATTTAATTTGAACCGAAGTTTTTATTTTGCACTCAACATATTTAATGTAGAAGAGTTTTTGTGAGTATACTATATAATATTCATCTAGATTAATTTGTAACAACGCTTAGAGAAATTTCTCTAAAAAAATTACGCTCTTGCCTAGAATCGAACCGACGAACTCTTGAACTATAGTCATTGGCTCTACCGATTACTCCATTGCGACATTAATATTTCTATCTTGATTTCTCTTACTAAAACTAGATATTTTTGATTTGGACTTTGTGTCGAGATAATATTGTATTCATTTGAACTCGAATGAAAATGAAAAAACACCAATAGATTTTAAATTAAGAAATATTAAATATATATTAATTAACGAGGCAAATTTGAAATATAATTGTCAGCGAGGCTCCAATCGATTTTCATTAACCAGGCAAATTTGAAATTCTAATTTCTAATTTGGACTCGAATTTTGAAATGAAAGACTCCAATTCATTTTGAATTAAGAAACATTAAATATATTGATCATTATTCCTCCCCTCCCCCCTCGCCACTCAAAAGTTAAAGAGACGAAACTTTTAAGAGACGATGTATTTTCGGTAGTTTACCGGTATACATTTGGAGTGTGGTTTTTTAAGAGGAATAAAATTTTTGGACCGAGACGCTGGCCGCCAGGGCACCAGCCCGGAGGGCCGAGCTTCGAGGGCGTGCCGAAGGCTCGCACGAAAAGCTCGTATATACATAGTAGGGTGGTCCTTATTTTGGATATTTTCGAATTTTTACGCTGAAAAGATCTCATATGGTTCGAAATAAATAAAAAAAAAAACATTCCCCTAGTTTCAAGTCTCTATCTCAATTATAATATGTGCCCCCAGCGAAGTAAGTTTCTCACCTATATAACAGGATTTTTGCCATCGAAACATCAATTTTTTATTCCGGTCAAAGTAATTGTTCAACAACGTTGAAACTATGTAGACTTTATCCTTATCAATAGTAGCTATCTTCAGAATTTTTAGAGATTTTTATCTATTATAATTTTGGAGTCTATAACTTAATAACACTAAGATATAGCTGTATTTTATCTAGCTGTAACTCCAAAATAATAATATCTAAAAATCTGTAATAATTCTGATAGATAGATACTATTATATGGATCAAGTCTACAGAGTTTCAAATTTTTTGAACCATTACTTTGGCCGGAATAAAAAATTGATTTTTTAATGCCAAAAACCCTATGTTATTTAGATGAGAAACTTACATCGCTGGGGGGACAGGTTATAATTAAGATAGAGACTTGAAACTTGGGGGATATTTTTATTTATTTATTTCGAACCACATCCTAGTAGCACAACGTTTCAAACTATATAGTAACTATATAGTGCCTATATAGTTTTTGAGCATCTATATAGCCCCTATATAGTTACTATATAGTTTGAAACATTGTGCTACTAGGTTATGAGCTGTTGTCAATATAAAAATTCGAAAATACTCAAAATAAGGACCACCCTAATATATACATAGTTATAAACTCATAATTACTTAGATAGGATTTCTAGTGAAAGAATTTTGCAATTTGTATTATGGGTTTTGACGAATCAATGCTAGAAATGGATTCCTTTAAAATGAATAGGGAACTTGAATCTCTGTTTTTGCAATAGTAAATTATGTTTCAAAGCGTCCTTTTGTTTGTATTTATTATACTATAGGTATATTACGATTTCTCATTTACAAAGAAGATTTTCCTGTTTGGCTTCCAAATTCGATTATCTTTCTCTTTGGTTTGACTTTTGTTTGACTATCTTCATTGAATTCATTTCATTTTAATTTAGAAAATGTATAAATATGATTAAATTTAATATTTCTTATATAATAGGTATCTTGATACGAATAGTAGGCTCTTGAAAGCGAGACAAGAGAGTGAGAGAGAGAGACATTGAATTGGTTAACTTCAACTTCATGTCTAAATTTAATGGTTGGAAATTAAAATTTACCCCTTGTTGTAAAAGGATTTCATAAGATTTGGAGTGTTGTTTAAAGGAAACTTTATCAATTGAAATTCAAACATTACTGGAAGTAATTTCCAAATGAATATTAAAAAAAAAAACAGGCTTCTAAAAAAGTACAAAATAATGTAATAATCAAAAAGTGTGGGACGCAGAAACATGTACTTTTAATTAATTTCTACAAAGTGCCCCACGCTTTTTGATTATTACATTATTTTGTACTTTTTAGAAGCGTGTTTTTTAGATTTTTTAAAATATAATTTTTTTTTTTTTACTTTTTAGTCTTAATTATTTTTTAACCGACTTCAAAAAAGGAGGAGGTTCTTTATTCGACTAAATTTTTTTTTATGCATATGTTACCCCATATCTCCGCCAATTGTCAACCGATTTTGAAAAAAAAATTTGCATTGGATTCAGTCTAGCTTCGGATTGGTTTTTTTATTGGTATTAGAACTTTTTTGTTAGGTTTGTTCAGGCCTAACTTCTTTGTTTATAAACCGATTTTGATGATTCTTTTTTTATTGGAAAGGGGGTATCTTAGGGATGGTGTTCTATTAATTTGGTCAAGTTCTGATGATGTGATCACTATTAATATCATCACTAAAAATAAAATACACTAAAAGGTATAAAATAATTATTATCTTATTTAGTTACAACTAAACGACGAAATATTAACAATGAAATTACTTTTTGATGTCGGTACCAAACAAACTATACCTATAAGCGAACATACCCTCTAAATTGAGGCCTCAATTTGTACTGATCCTAGAAATTTCTGGTCCTATACTAAGGGATTAAAATCCTTGCCTCAAATTCCTGAAAGTGTTAGATTTTTGAACAGATTTAGTTTGTCGGAGAGAACATCTGTAAATTTCTTTGCCGATTTTTTTTCTAGTGTTTATGTTAAACATAATCTTTCTTATGCTAACAATTCATCAATGAATATATTACATTTATCTTCGATAGAATTATCCTTAAGTAAGATTATTGAAAAAATGAAAAAATTAAAACCAACTTATAACCTAGGCCCGGATGGCATCCCTTCAATTCTACTAAAAAAAGTTGAAGCCTTAGCTATCCCTTTCCATCTGATATTTAATAAATCACTCACCTCAGGAGTTTTTCCTAAAAAATGGAAGCTAAGCTATATAAAACCTCTATTAAAATCAGGCAGTTCGGTTGAGGTAATAAATTATCGCCCTATATGTCATTTATCTGCCATTGCTAAACTTTTTGAATCCATTGTCTATGATATTATTTCTCCATTATGTAATGACTTCATCATTACAGAACAACATGGATTTCGGCCAAACAAATCAACCACCTCAAACCTTCTGCTATTTGAAGAACATATTCTTTCGTCTTTTGCTAGAAAAAAACAAGTAGACGTGATTTATACTGATATTAGCAAAGCTTTTGACACTGTAGACATTGACTGGCTTGTGTTAAAATTAAAAGACTTCGGTTTTGATGGTACGTTGTTGAGGTGGCTGGATAGCTACTTACATGATAGACAACTTCAAGTTAAGATTAATAACTCTTTATCATATGCCTATGAGGCTAGGTCAGGGGTCCCACAAGGGTCCCATCTGGGTCCCCTACTGTTCTTAATTTTTATTAATGATGTCTCTTACACTTTTAATAATGTAAAATTTCTTCTCTTTGCTGATGACCTCAAGCTTTTTCGTGAGGTTGAAAATTTTCAAGACGCTGTGATACTACAAAATAATTTTGTAGGGTTAATCAACTGGTGTGATAAAAATGGCCTCAAGATAAATTTCAACAAATGCTTTTCCATGTCTTACTATAGAGGAAAAGAGAGAGTAAATTATGACTATATGGACATTGATAATAATATGTTAAAGAACATATCTACTTTCAGGGACCTAGGTGTAACGTTTAACAGTTCGCTTGGTTTTGAAGAACATATAACGGAGATAACAAATAGTGCGATGAAGCTACTTGGCTTTATTACCCGTAACACGAATCACTTTAGAAACATATTTGCGCTGAAAAATCTATTCTGTTCTATTGTTAGAAGCCGCTTGGAATACGCTAGTCCGATTTGGTCACCCTATTATAAAACTTATATTCAGAGACTTGAACGGGTGCAGAGAAAATTTCTGAGATATATTGCCTTTAAGCTTCATATCCCAATCGCGGAAATATCGTATGACGACCTGTATATAACACTACATATCTTGCCGCTTGAAATGAGGAGAGAACAGGCAGATTTTCTTTTTCTCTGTAATCTCATCAATGGCAAAGTGGACGACTCTCGACTCTTGGAATTAGTCACCTTCAATGTTAGCAGCCATAGAACTAGGAATCCAGAAATACTGTCGATTCCTACCCATAGATTCTCATACCTGATGTACTCGGGTATGAGTCGCATATTAAGAACAGGAAATCAGAATATGACTCTCGATATATTCAATTCATCCAGAAATGAGATTAAAAATCATTTTTTCCGAAAGCTTGGCGCATAAATGTTTGTATTTATGTTTGTGTTTTTGTTGTATGTACTTGTACTTATATTTATATATGCTTATATTTTGTATTCATCTCTAATTCTGTAATTATATTTGTATTTATATCTGCATTCATATCTAGATTTGCATTCATATTTGTGATTATATTGGTATCTGTATCTGTACCTATATTCTATAGTTGTTTTTTTCTTGTATTTGTTTTGTGTTAATATTTAAAATTATTGTTAAACATTTTCTTTCTCACTACTACTCTATTGTATAAATTGATTAAAATTGGGCTTTCTGCCCGTGTATATATTAATAAATAAATAAATAAATAAACGTACTAAGTCGAGTCGAGTGCGATTCATAAAAGGTATATTTTTGGCACCGACTTCAAAAAGTAATTTCATGTTAATATTTCGTCGTTTAGTTGTAACTAAATAAGATAATAATTATTTTATACCTTTTAGTGTATTTTATTTGTTGCATTTAATTTTTTGAAGTCGGTTTTATTTTTTCTTAAAAATTATATAGAGAAAAGTTTTTCAGACTTTAACAGAAGAAAAGTCACATTGATACATTCATAGATAAATACATACAGGTGAAGCTAATATAAAGCGTGTAAAAATTATCATTTGTAACTTCAGATATTAACTCGTATACTGTTTTTTTTTGTTTGTTTTTTGACTGAACTCGCCTAACTCTTACGCAGCTTTCATTCTTCTACGCTCAATATGTTGCCTAAATACAGGCGCACCAACGCCATATATCAAGTTTAAATCCAGTCTACATTTTGAGGATTTTAATTAGTACAGTTATTGATTTATATTTTATAATTCAATATTTTCTTATAAGTTGAAAAAAAATTGAATTAGTTAAAGATCTAAATAAAAAAATAATTCAAATTCAATTTCGATTTCGAACAAGAGCTACAATATGCAATTATTTTTTCACTCATGATAAAAAAAATTTTTCCGAAATTTTGATATATTTTTTCACATTCAAAATTTAAAACCTCTTTTTTATTCATCGAAACTTGTTGGATAAATTTTCAAATTTCTTCTTATTTTAGAAGAAAAAAAAATTATCAGGTTACCAGAAAATACATTAAAATATCAATTGTTTTAGGAAGTTTATAATTTTAAGCCGGACCGCATACATTGCGGTCGAGGGGTGAACCACGATTGGAATTAGGTGTACACCGCCTTTGGAATTCATTAGATAATCTATTGTCATCTATTGTCTTCTACTTGGAAATGAAAGTGAAGTGGAAGTAGGTATACAAAATTTTAGGTCGCGGTTCACCCTCGATTGCGCTACTGGGCCGCCGGTTGGACAGCCCTGGTCTTCAAGAAAGCCCTATAAAGTGATAATCGAAAAAAATATAATTTACGAGATACAGTGAAACCCATCAAATACGAACTAATTAAGGATCTAGCCAGTTCGGTTTTCAATTTGTTCGGATTAGCCGAAAGCTATCCATAGCAAGTGAAAGATTAAGTAATATTTGGTGTGTTTCTATTATTATTTCATTGTTTTTGCAAAGGGATTAACCTAAAGAACTTCAATACCCAACTTTTACAGTTTTTCAATCCTGGATTACAATAGTATGTAGACACATTTACACATTTTTAGGTATGCTAACTATACTTCTTTATTAATTTTTCAACTAATTATGTAAAATAATTTTATAATGTAGAATATATATATAATTGTTTTATCACTCAATAAATAAGTTTCTCTTTTTTGGGTGTGTTTTTCAAACTTTTCTAAAAAATACTCGTTCGGATTTCCAGGGATTTTGGATTTTTGGGTTTCACTGTATTAAATATTTTGTCAAAATGTCTGTTCAGAAAATAAACAATTGACATTTTCTGAAATACAATTGAGGTTTTCTGAAATTGAATCGAGATTTCTGAAATAAATTTGTGATTTTCTAATATTCAATTGGGCTTTTCTAAAATATACACAGAAAAGGTGCAGTTTTCCCTTATTTCATATCATTCAACCACTAATTTTCCCTAATCCGATGCATACGTGTACTGATTAATCCTCTCTCCCGCACTTTATTTTGACTTCGATTACTTTTACAAGTGAACATATTTTCATTTAAAACGTTCCTAAAAATATTATTCTACTTAATTAGAAAAGCAATTGTGGTTTCATTTCTTCAGCGAAAAGTTTATCTAATTATTTACATTTAAAATACTTCAATTCTAGTATAAAAAACACACCCACACACACACAGATGTTTTTTTGTATAATTAAATTCTATTTTAGTATCTCTTTAAAAAAACAACGCATTACGAGGACTCTAGAGTATCAGAACGACGACATCACTAACGTTACGTAACAGTAAACTGTCTTCTTCCGTTTAATTTTATGTCTTTTGGCAAGCAAACTAGTTTGCATATTGAATTAAAGTTGATTTCATTTTATTTAACGTAATCAAGCGACGTTTTTTTTTTACAAATCATTTACCCCAAAGGATAGTTAATTTAACTATCGATTTTTTTCTTTCCTCTATAATTACAATTTGGAGATTTTTTTCCTTGTCTTGATAAATAAGCTGACTGCTTGTTCAATTATTTATTATTAATGGAGAGAGAGGTTTAAGGAAATTGAATTATATTTTATTTACGCGCAAAAAATTAAAATAAAAAAATTAATCATATTTTCAAAGGAAATTCAATAAAAAAAAGTTCAAATTGCCGATAGAAATAGACATTAAATTTATAAGAAAATACCAAGAGGTTGTCATCTATTAGATCTGAGATGGAATGAATTATTTTTAATTATTTGTCAGAAGGGTTGTTTTGACCCCTTGGGAATTAAACCCGTGTGCCAATATAGCAACCCGGGTCAATTGGCTACCCCAGTGGTCCCCAATTTTTTTGTATCTAAGAGCACATTCTAGTATATCTGTCGGACAGCGGGCATAATTTATTTTTTCAATGCAAATTAATTTATAGTTTGACATACAATTAACAATTTGGGAAACAAAAAATAAATGAAAATATATACCGTATATTTTTTATAGCTATTATTAGTATTTTTTTACTATTTATCCCATTATAACTCTCATGGTGAGTATTTGTCTCATATACCTATTTAAAAAAATCCCTAGAAAAAAATCTGAAATGCATACAAAGAGTCCCCCCGTGGTATCAATTTGAGGTTTTCATAGAAAAATTAAGTATCAATTCCCAAGATATTTTTATCAATTCTAAAACAAGACTATTTAGAGAAAACAAACACGGTATTTGTTTTGATATAATGCGAAAAAAATTTAACTTTGACACCCTCTAAAAAATCTGAAATGAATACAAAGGGTCCCCCCTATGGACTCAATCTTTGATTTTCATAGAAAAATAAATAAATACTTTAGATATTTTTATCGATTCTAAAACAAGAGTATGTATAGAGTTTAAATATGCTATTTATTTTGATTAAAGCTCAAAAATTTAACTTTAACACCCTCAAAAAAATTTGAAATGAACAGAAAGGATCCCCCTGTGATCTCAATCCTTGATTTTCATAGAAAAATAAAATATTAATTCTCTAGATATTTTTATCGATTCTAAAACAAGAGTATTTAGAGAGTTTAAATATGCTATTTATTTTGAAATAAAGTTAAAAAATTTAACTTTGACACTCTGGAAAAAATCTGAAATGTATACAAAGGCCCCCCCCCCCTTGTGATCTCAATCCTTGATTTTCATAGGAAAATAAAATATTAATTCTTTAGATATTTTTATCTATTCTAAAACAAGAGTATATAGAGAATCCAAATACGCTATTTATTTTAATATAAAGCGAAAAAAATTTACTTTGACACCATGGAAAAATTCTGCAATGTACACAAAGGGTCCCTCCCCCTTGTGATCTCAATCCTTGATTTTCATAGAAAAATAAAATATTAATTCTTTAGATATTTTTATCTATTCTAAAACAAGAGTATATAGAGAATCCAAATACGCTATTTATTTTAATATAAAGCGAAAAAATTTTACTTTGACACCATGGAAAAATTCTGCAATGTACACAAAGGGTCCCTCCCCCTTGTGATCTCAATCCTTGATTTTCATAGAAAAATAAAATATTAATTCTTTAGATATTTTTATCGATTCTAAAACAAGAGTATTTAGAGAGACTGAATATGCTATTTATTTTGATATAAAATAAATAATTTAACTTTGAAACACTCGAAAAATACAAATGGCCCCCCTGTGGATTTTCTTAGAAAAATAAAATTTTAATTCTTAAGATATTTTTAGATATTCTAAAAAAAGAGTATATAAGAGTCCAATTACGCTAATTGTTTTGATATGAAGCTAAAATTTTTAGCTTTGACATGAAAATCTGAAATGTATAGAAACCCCCCCCCCCCCTGTGGTCTGAATTTTTGGTTATCATAGAAAAATAAACTATTAATTTTCAATATATTTTTATCGATTCTATTACAAAACTATTTAGAGAGACCAAATACGCTATTTATTTTGATAAATTTACTAAAATTTTAATTGAAAAAATAATTTTTAAGAAAAAAATAAGACCGACTTCAAAAAAATTAAATGCAACAAATAAAATACACTAAAAGGTATAAAATAATTATTATCTTATTTAGTTACAAGTAAACTACGAAATATTAATATGAAATTACTTTTTGAAGTCGGTGCCAAACAAACCATACCTATAAGCGAGCGTACCGCCAAACCTACTAAGTAAGATCCGCCGAGTGCGATTCATAAAAGGTATATGTTTGGCACCGACTTCAAAAAGTAATTTCATGTTAATATTTCGTCGTTTAGTTGTAACTAAATAAGATAATAATTATTTTATACCTTTTAGTGTATTTTATTTGTTGCATTTAATTTTTTGAAGTCGGTTTTATTTTTTTCTTAAAAATCATTTTTATTTTTCTCTTTTTAGTGATGTTATTAATAGTGATCATATCATCAGAACTTAACCAAATTAATATGACACCATCCCTAAGATACCCTCTTTCCAATAAAAAAAGAATCATCGAAATCGGTTAATAAACAAAGAAGTTAGGCCTGAACAAACCTAATAAAAAAGGTCTAATACCTATAAAAAAAAATGGGACCAATCGGAAGGTAGACTGAACCCAACGCAATTATTTTTTTCAAAATCGGTTCACAATTGGCGGAGATATGAGGTAACATAGGCACAAAAAAAAAAAAATTAGTCGAATAGAGAACCTCCTCCTTTTTTGAAGTCGGTTAAAAAGGCGCCGCGACTGATTTAAGACATTGGGAAACTAGAATACCCGAGTGGGGGATGAAATGCAGGTATATGGCAAAGTCTTGAAATAGGTAAACACCTGACATATTTTTACATTTTTATCATTAAATAAAATATATTAATAGAAAATAGGTCAATTCTGTAATTAAGTTGAGTTGTTTGTAAAGATTTTCCTGTGAATTCCCAGCAGAGCAAACGAACCCCCTCTTTTTCTACTTTAATACGTCGACATTTTCTTTTCTTACGAGATAGATTACTTACCACACTGGCACGATCTTTTCCACCCGCACAGCTGAACTTTAATTATATCCGGGAAGGAAGGAAGAAGAGCCATCCAGGGTGGGTGACCCGCATGGCAGTTTGGCTCTCTCTGGTTCTTTCTTTCGTTGTTTCTGGACCACTGGTTGACTGAGTGACTGAATGAATGGTTGTCTGTCTGTCTGTCTTGCTCACCTTTTCATCTCCCACTGTCTCTTTCTCTCTTAATTATTCTCGATTGTTCTTCGGTTCAATCTCACTTTTGCCTGGCTCCTGCTTGTTTTCTTAGTTGGCTCAATTTCGCAAAGCTATTGATTCCTTCAACTACTTTTATTTCTATCTCTCTTTCACTCGGTCGTTTACTTGTCAAACATACTTCTTTATAAAGTGAAATCAATAAGCAGAAGCGTCCGTAGAAAAAATTTTCAGGGGGGAGGGGGTAGTTTGAAGAATTTTTAATGTAAAGATTGAAGCATCTTTTTTTTTGAAAAAAGATGGAATTTTTCAAAAATTCAACCCTGCTAAATTAACCACAATTATATTAAAAAGAATTTACTTTATTCAGGTTCGAATCTAAAATTTTAGTAGAAACTATTTTTACAGACTGGTATTTGTAATCTTTGCAATGCCTTATCTCTAAAGAAAGAGAGATCATTATCATTTTCCTTGTCGAAAAGAATTAAATTTTTTTGAATATTTAATTTTTTGAGCATTTTTCACAAGTAGAATACATTAGAACAGTAGTATAAAAACACGTTTATATATTTATTTATTTAAGTTTTTATTGAGCTACAATTTTGATAAATAAATTTATATGAATTTAGAATAATAATTGTGGTGGATTGCTTCTAAACATAAATAAGTAGTATATTTAAAAATATTTACAAGTTTATATTGTACCAGGCCCGTTTTGGGAATAGCCCTCTCCCAATTTCTTCCATTCTGGTCTTAATTTTGCAGCTCTGCTTCACTCATATATATTAACATTCAATGATGAAAGATGGAGAAAAATAATAACAGAATGGTGGTCTATAGAATTTGAGAACACGACAAAACACCTATATACCCCTCATGGAAAAATCTCTTCTGCTTGATCGATTTGAAGGGGGGGGGGGTATAATTATTATATCTTGTATTTTCATATTTAGACTTTCTCTTTTTAAGATTTCAACAACATTTTCGACTATAGTTTGCAATTCGACATATTAATTTCTCTCCCGTCTTGTCTTTGAGTCATAATATTTAAAAAATAAATTACTAATTCTATGAAAACTATGAAATCGTTATTAATAATACCAACAATATAAAAGCAAACTTTAAGAGAGATGTGGACATGACGAATAAAAAAATAATAAAATAAAACCCAAGCATTTTTGTAGAGTTGTATTATTAATAAATACTAACTTTCCGAAACTAAGTTTTTTTCTTATTCACCTTGAACTGAAAACATAGCAACACCCTTTTGCCCAAACTGCAAAGAATTACACTACTCAACAAAAATTTATACCCTTAATCCTAACAATGGATTCCAGATGTGTTTTATACTCTGATTATCATGCAATTTCCCGATTTTTTATAATACGTCAGAGTTTTGAGATGTTATTGGTCAAAATGACAAAAATTGGCATTTTGACCTATTTTCGAGCCCCATTAGATATTAAACAGCAATATTTGAAATCAAAATATTTTGTTGCCGTAATAGAGAACCGCGTCCTCTTTGATTTTCAAATTACGGCTTGTTTTTAAGCTCAATTAGAACTCGAGTTTTAACTAAAAAACTAAAACTACGTGGTTATAAAGGATAATAAACATATATAAATACATAGTCTTAGTTTTTTAGTTATAACTCGAGTTCTAATTGAGCTAAAACAAGTGGTAATGGGAAAATCAAAGAGAAAGCTGTTTTCTATTACGTCAATGAAATATTTTGATTTCAAATATTGCTGTTTAATATTTAATGGGACTCGAAAATAGGTCATTTTGACAGATAATATCTCAATGTTGTAACAAATCGGGAAATTGAATGATAATCAGCGTATAAAACTCTACTCGAATCCATTGTTAGGTTCACGGAAATAAATTTTTGTTTAATTTTTGTCGAGCAGTGTTATTAATTCACCAAAACTGCAAACAGTGTACCGAGCTTGAAAATGTTCTCTTTGAGATTCAATTTGCTTTTCGATTACTGCCCATTGATAATACTAATTTAACCCTTTATTAAATGTAATTTCATTATGTATACGTAAATCACTTTTTAAACGATAAATAAATTTACAAAACAATGTAAATTCAATGAAAAATCGATAGTAATTTATTAGAAACAGTTTACTCTGAAATAGAGGTGCATGACTCGCCGAAATCCTTTTTAAAAGGGAGTCCAACCAACCAATCGACTGAGTCAGCCCGAACGAGAGGAAAAAGGCAATTAATTGCATTGAAAAAGAACAAAAAAAATCAATGGAATATTTCTTCTAATCGGGACGAATAAAAAAAAGCGCTGCAAAATTCACCTTAAAATCAAGCACCGAGAGAGAAAAGAACCTCCATATATTATTAATACCAGTGCATCAGACAATATAAAAAGCTGGCATTTTATCTCTCCATCATATTTTTAAAATTAAATTGCATAAATTAAATTAGGGGAGAAACAAACAAAACAACCTCCCCATAAAATAAATAAATAAAAAACATAAAACAAACAAGAAACGAAATTAGACCTTTTGTCAAATTATGAGTAAGTGGTGGTTAAATAAACAAAATAATTTAAAATGAAATTTCGTTTGACTTAATTAACCGACCTATGTACTATAAAAGTGGAACACTTGAATTAATCAAAAAGAAAAAAAGGAAAAATTAATATCAATAATAATAATAATAATAATAAACTGTTGTATTCACAACACAATTTTTAACCGAAATCAAAAAAGGATGAGGTTACCAATTCGACTGAATTTTTTTGTATCTATGTTCGATTTCTTCGCCAATTGTGAACCGATTTTGATGATTTTTTTGCATTGGGTTCAGTCTAGCTCCCGATTAGTCCAGTTTAAATTTCATTGACGAAAGGAGGAGGTTATCAATTCAACCGAATGTCTGATTTTTTTTTTTTTTTTTTTGAACATTTATTTCTCTTTGCCATGTGGACCGATTTGAATGATTTTTTTTGCATTGAGTTCAGTCTCGTACCCGATTGGTCCAGTTTTTTTTTCACTGGTATTGGACTTTTTTGTTATGTATGTTCACGCATAACTTCTTTGTTTATGGTCCGATTTCGATGATTCTTTTTTATTTGAAAGGTGATATCTTAGGGGTAGTAACATATTAATTTGGTCAAGTTCTAATGGTGTTTGTTTGTCAATTTCATTTTACCATGTGGACCGATTTCGATGATTTTTTTGCCTTGGGATCATTATAGTCGCCGATTGGTCCTGTATAAATTTCATTGGTATTGGACCTTTTTTGTTATGTATGTTTACGCATACCTTCTTTTTTTATGGACCGATTTCAATGATTCTTTTTTTTGGAAAGGGGGTAGATTAGGGGTGGTTCCATATTAGTTTGGTCAAGTTCTGGTGATATTATCAATGACAAAATAACGGAAATCTCTAATTCTTATGTGCAAATAATCGAAAAAAAATAATCTTAAAACGTTCATTTAAAACCCGCTAACATTTCGAGATAATTTCTCTATTTATGAATTGAATTTTATTATCAATTTCTGATTCCTTCACTCGAATCTTTCTCTTACGACTTGCGTGCAAGGTATTATCATAAAACACTATTAATAACATCACTAAAAAGGGAAAAATAAAAATAATTTTTAGAAAAAAAACCTACTTTAAAAAAATTAAATGAAACAAATAAAATAATAAGAACTCAAAAATCAAATCAAATATACTAAAAGGTATAAAATAATTATCTTATTTAGTTACAACTAAACGACAAAATGTTACATGAAATCACTTTTTGAAGTCGGTGCCAAACAAACTATATAAGCGAGCTTACGCGATGTTGTCATCATTACACGCCAAACGTACTAAGTAAGATCCATCAAGTGCGATTCATAAACTGTATATGTTTGGCACCGACTTCAAAAAGTGATTTCATGTAACAATTTCGTCGTTTAGTTGTAACTAAATAAGATAATTATTTTATACATTTAGTGTATTTTATTTGATTTTTGAGTTCTTATTATTTTATTTGTTGCATTTAATTTTTTGAAGTCGGTTTTTTGTCTAAAAATTATTCACTTATAATCCTGTCCATTTCTTTGGAATCATTTTAAAAAATTTCATAAAGATAAATCGAAGAGGTTCTCCTTTTGTTTGATGCAAATAAATACATTCACCTGCACAAAAATGACACTTGATAATTTTTTTTCTGATAAATTTAATAATTAAAATTTTTATCCGTAATGAAGCTGTTGAAGCTTTTATTTTTGTGATTAATTTTATTAAGCGTTGAAATTTTATTATAATCACACATAATTACTTATTTATTGAACACGAATAAATAATACAATAAAACTTCGAGGTTTCGATCGACTTATTATCATATCGTTCTCAAGTATGAACTCGTTAGGGTGGTCCCTATTTTGGAATTTTTACACTGACAGAGACACATTTCGAAATAAATAAAAAAAAATAAAGTCTCTATCTCAATTTTAACCTTGGCTCTAGAGCGATGCAAGTTTCCCATCTAAATAACATGGGGTTTTTGGCATTGAAATATGAATTTTTTATTCCGGCCAAAGTAATGGTTCAAAAAATTTGAAACTATGTAGACTTGATCCATATAATACTAGATATCCATCAGAATTATTAGAGATTTTTAGCTATTATAATTTTGGAGTCACAGGTTGATAAAATACGGCTATAACTTAGTGTTAATAAGTTGTAGACTCCAAAATTATAATAGCTAAAAATTTGTAAAAATTCTGAGGAATAGCTACTATTATAAGTATAAAGTGTCCAGAGTTTCAAATTTTTTGAACCATTACTTTGACCGGAATAAAAGCACTGCTCATACTTGAGAACGATAGCAGAATAAGTCGATCGAACCGTTGTAGTTTTATTGTATTATTATTTAATCATGTTCAATAAATAATTATAAATAATTATGTATGATTTGAATTTTAATAATTTTTTTCGTATAAGAAAACCCAACCATATATATATATTATAGGTACCGCGACATTTCAGCCCCCGACAGAATATCCCCGACAAAACATCCCCCGACATAATATCTTCTGACAAAATATTCCCCAGTATAAGGGAGAATACAAAAGAGATTAAGTGAGAAGCTTATAATCATAGTTTTGAATAATATAAACAGACTTTCATATTTTGGCGGCTAATTAGCCGTTTCAAAGTGCTGCTGTCTGTTGTTAGATTTTCTACCTAACAATTTATTATTTTTACTATCTATAATATAGTATTTATCATCTATATTTACTTATTTATTGTCTATGTTTCATTACACAATTATTGATTGTTTGTTAAAAGAGTTATTAATCATTATCGTTATTAATTATTATTATAATATTGGGCAAAAATATAGCGCCCCAAACACATCCTGCCCGACGATTGGCTGTTCGGTTTTCAATGTGTCTTTGATTAGGAAAAAATGGGATCCCGAAACACACCCCGCCTGGACTAAACTTTCGGAGGTTCGGTTAATATATAAATCTAAATGCCAGCCCAAAAAGGAGCTATACGAACCCAACCGAGCCGGACTGAATATATATTAACCAAACCGGAGTCGATTTGCATTACTCATAAGATTCACGAGGGGAAGGGTATTTTGTCTGAAGGATATTTTGCCGGGGGATATTTTGTCGGTGGATATTTTGTCGGGGGATATTTTGTCGGTGGATATTTTGTCGGTGGATATTTTGTCGGGGGATGTTTTGTCGGGGCCTGAAATGTCGCGGAATTCATATTATATGTTTATTTGAATCAAGTAGATGACCTAATTGATTTAAGTTTGCAATTTTTCATCGGACCACATTGATAGCCATCTTGGGACGAATGCGTGTGTATTAGAGGGATATAAAAAATCCGAATCGTTATATCTCTAATTCTATTTATCGTTAGGCTCTACAGATCAAACTTAATAGAGTATATAATATTTTAAGAGGTTTTGAACAAAATTAGACTTCAATAAACTCTACTTTTGTTGATTTTGGAATTTCAGTTTGTTCAGTTGACTGTCAGAAGATATTCTAAATTTGATTCTTAAGTAAATAAAAGGGAAAACTATATTGGCTTGTACGTGGTTTTCTCACTATGATTTATTGAAATCGGTTTGAGACCTTCATATTTATCTAGTGTTAATTATTCACCGAGTTGCTTCCCTTCCAAAAGCTGAAGATGCTTCTTCAAATGAACGTTTTATTGGAATGCCAGGCACAAAGGGCAGAGGATCATCTCTGTCCCTACATCTAGTCGAATTTACATTTCAATCTTGTGATCTGGAGGAGTTAAACATTAGTTTTACTCGAAAGGTTTGCCGGGCAGACTGAGTATTAAATTCACTTTGTGTGGTTAAGATTAGGGGAAATAAAATAAAAATAAATATAAAAAAAAGACAATTAATAGGGACCATGCGCTAAGCATAGAGGCAGTACTACTGTCGAAGGTAGAGCTCTCTTGTGTTTATTTATTCAAATAATTGGGGAAAATATTGTATTATAGTATATATCATATAGTAGCTGACGACCGGCCCTTCGGCCCGCCGTCACCTGGCCCCTGGCGGGAGCGCCCCGTTCATACCAATTTAATAAATGAAATTTAAAATGATACTGTAAGTATTAAAAGAATGTGCTGAATGAAATTGATTCAACAATAAGGAACAATAAGGAAATATTTATTTAACACATTGGATAATCAGGATCACTATCTGACGAATCAGAATTGTTTTAATAATTTAACGTTTTGCCATTGGCTATGCACTGGCCAATCAGATTGTTTGGATCATACAAACATATATAGATACATACTTTTCCATTTTATATATTTATTTTATATAGATAAATAGTATGCAGTGACCAGTGAATTTTTGGTCAATTTTTGGCCTCTGGGGACCACAATATCCGGATTTATGCTCTAAATCCGGTTTCAAACTATTAAGGGCATCGATTCTTTCCACCTAGAAGTCACAAAGTTAAATTCACTTTTTTCATCCTTGAGATAGAAGCTCTTAAAGTGTAAGGAATCCCGCATGCGATTGCAATACTCCACATTATATCCTATATCATAACATATTATAGAGAATATATATGTGAAAGTAAAAATTCAATAAACTATTTTAAGATATACAGATATAAGTCAATGTAAACATCACTATTCCTTCCAAATTTTGGTTATTTGAATACTTCTACTTTAATATGTGCATAAGAAAGTAAAATGTTGTCGGTGATTAAAATTCGGCCCAGAGCTTTATTACTTTTTCATTTATCTCAATCCTCAATAGATAGCTGAAATGCATCGATTATTTATTATAAATGTTTTCCTGTTCCGAGTAAATCCCTAAAACAAAACCTTGCAGGTTACAGAGGCCAGAAATGCGGTCCATATATAATTCCCTTCCGCATGGAAAACCCTCGTTCCGTTTATCGGGGATTCATTTACTTCTCTCTAGCTATTATTTAATCTTCTCTATATAGAGAATATATATATACATACAGAGAAAAGGTCATTCTATATATTCCACCGGAATTCTCCTGAAAGAATTAATAAAATACTCGTATAACGTATTCGTGGGTTAGCTCTAATCATGGATTAACCAGAATCAATTTTAGAAATGGATATTGTCCAACAGTCTGCCTTCTAATATTAGTATATTCGGATAATTTACTGCAGCCATTTTATGGAATAATATCTTAACAATATATTGAAATCTAATAAATTTACTAAATCCACTCTAAGTATAATACATAAACTAAATGGAGAATAAATGCCTAAATATATTTTCAGAAGTCTAAAAAAATAATCATATTGGTGTGGGTTTTTGGTGAAACATTTTAAATAAATTAAAGAAAATTTTGAAAAAATTTTTAGAAACTTTTTAAAATTTGAAATAAAAATTACTAGGTAGGTTTCATAAAAATAAAGTGGTGCAAAACAAGCATCTGATCTTTTATTTTTGTGAAACCTACCTAGTATTTTATATGTTAAATTTTCAAAATTTTCTTTACTTTATATTGTACTAGGTTTGGCTGTGAGTTAGGCATACATTTTCAATATTTGGTACTCTCTCTGACTAAATAGTGATTAAAAAACTATTAAAACAGTAATTTTTGATTGAGAAAAATTACATGTTTTAATTAATTTTAAAATATAATTATTTTTAGTAGGCTATTAATAAATAATTAAAATAAAAAGAGTTAAATAAATAAATGAATGAATTAAAAAAATCTAAATTGAAAAATGTTGTTTGCTTATAAGCCTTTATCAAGACAACGACTCAAAATCTCAAATGATATTTTCTACATATTATTTAACCGAAAATCCTGAAACTGTATAGCTTAAAATCTTATTAATTTTCAATTTAAAGTGAGAGTGAAGTTTCTCCGTTGTGACATTAAGAAAAATTATAGAATATTATAATTTAAATAATTATTTTCAGCCATTACTACTTGAGATTCAAAATTTTCCAAATATTCTCCGTAAAATGAAAATTTTGAAAAAAATAAAATTCTTTAAAAAATTTTTTTTTTTAATTTTTCAAAAAATAATGAAATTTCAAAATTTTTGATAGCTATATTCAGTCGGTCCAGCTTCTGCCCAGTAGAATTCAGGGGCCGTTTTTTTAATCTGAATTTATCTGAAATTTCTGCTGTAAAAATTATATCTTCTATTATATCGTATTTCTATCTATAATATAAATGGCGTTATATAAGTTTATAAATTTTTAAGAATTTATAAGATTTTTTAAAAATTTCTGAACTTTTTGTCTTTAAAATCTTTAAACGTCTCTATCTCCGTCTTGTAACACTCATTATACACATGTTTGACATTTTTCATTTTTTTTGTAAGTGGACTACTAATCCGTAAAACTATCTAAATAAATAAATAAATAAATTATCTAAATAAATAAATAAATAAATAAATAATGGTCTGAGAGCCTAAAAACAATCAAATTTATAAGATTTTTAAAAATTTTCTGAAATTTTTTGTCTTTAAAATCTTTAAACGTCTCTATCTCCATAAATAATGGTCTGAAAGCCTAAAAACAATCAAATTTATAAGATTCTTAAAAAATTTCTGAAAATTTTTTGTCTTTAAACGTCTCTACCTCAGTAAAAATAGTCTGAGAGCCTTAAAACAATCAAATTTATAAGATTCGTAAAAAATTTCTGAAATTTTTTGTCTTTAAAATCTTTAAACATCTCTATCTCCGTAAATAATGGTCTGAGAACCTAAAAACAATCAAATTTATAAAATTTCTTGTCTTTAAAATCTTTAAACGTCTCTATCTCCGTAAATAATGGTCTGAGAACCTAAAAACAATCAAATTTATAAGATTTTTTAAAAAATTTCCGAAATTGTTTGTTTTTAAAATCTTTAAAAGTCTCCATCTCTAGATCAGGGGGTCGTAGAAAGTTGGCTTTGATGCCAAAATGTTGGTATATTTAAAACGAAAAACTGCATAAATGTGAAACTCTCGTAATGTAGCTAATGAGCAGAAATTTATGTATTAATAAACTGCACCTTTCTGCCAAGTTTCAGCTTTCTAGCTCAAGACGTTTCCTGACTAAAATATTAAAAAAAAAAACACCAAGATTCGCTAAAATTAAATTTTTTGAGTTTTCTTCCAATTTCAATGTTGATTTCTTATTAAAGGTCATAAGAGTGTGTTCAAGTTACAGAGAATAATTTCTTCGGGTTTATTTTAAATTAAGCTCTAGTTTCTTTTTGCCCAATTTATCCGTCGCTAGGAATTTACTCTATATTTCGTCATTAAATTATCTACGGTTGATTACTTGTTCTACGAGTAGATAATTACTCATCTGAAATTCTAATTGAGTTAAAATTGTTTTTGCTTGTAAAATTATCTTAACTTTTTTGGAAAATAAACTCTGTTCTTAACTTTATTTAAATGTTAAGAAACAACTTTTAATTTTTTCTTAGAATCATTTGCAAATAAAGTTTTAAAAAAAATTAAGTAAGACCTGGTATAGACAGTAATTGACATATCAAAGGGGAAATTTAGAGGTTGAAATTTTATTCGAAATATGTAAAGAGAATAATATTTTTAAAAAATGAGTTGTATCTCTGTATTTTAGAAAATTATGAATAAACAGGGTGTCCCTAAACTCAAGGTTAAGGGAATTGAGAATAAGCCAGTACATATGAAAGCCCAGATGTTAAAAAAAGAAAAAATTAATGAAATTCTAATTGTTTTCGTGTTATAGGCATTTTTTGAAAATTGTGAAAATCGCTACTCTACACCCGGGAAAATATGATAGGCCAGTATAAGATGAGCCAAAAATTAAAAAAAAAAAATAATAATAAAATTTTTTGATAGTTTTTGAGTTAAGGTATTTTTTTGAAAATTGTGAAAATCGCTACCCTAAATCAAATATATGCTATATGCTTCCATATTTTATGATTATAATTTTTGCGCCTAGATTATGCCTAATATTTCTGAAAAAGGGCAACATTTTGCCGAATATATGAATTAAGCAAATTGGTGCTGATTTTCGGAATTAAGGTAGTTGTATCGTGACAATAGTAACAAAAAGTTAATACTAAAATATATAGTACGGACAATAAGTATTCATAATTCATAAGCCCAAAACTTTTTGCTGTTTATGTACCACTACTAGCAAATACCGTGCTCGTTTGACAAATCTGGCAACACTGTCCGAGCTTGCATATATTTTATCATAGAAATGTCAGGTAAAGTACATTATAAAGGGAGATTTATAAAACAAAAAGTTTTTAATAAGCAATTGAAAGGTGTTGTGACAATGGCTGAAGCAAAAAAACGTCAAAATTAGTACTAAAGTTAACCCATACTTTTTAGGTTAAATAAATGCGTTGTTGCCAGTTTGTTTATAGTGTAAATTTTTCATTAAACATTTTCATTCATTATTATCTCAGAAACTGTGTCGTATCTATGAATTAAAATTTTCTTAAAAAATATATTAGTTATTGTTTAATTAAGATTGGAGTAATTTTTGGAGACGGACTGATAAGTGAATTAAGTGATTATTGATGAGGCAGTCCAAAAAAGAAGAAGATAATTTACACTATCTATTCATAAAACCGACGTTTCGGAGGCTATTCCTCCTCTTCAGGGTTTTGAAAAGTCAGTGAAGGAAATCCAATGCGGCATTCCCTTCTGTCTCCTCTTTCAGTGGCAGTAACAATAATATATTGTATTTCATTCTCAGCAGAATTATAATGTAATTTTATTTATTCTGCTGAGAATGAAATACAAGATATTATTGTTACTGCCACTGAAAGAGGAGACAGAGGGGAATGCCGCATTGGATTTCCTTCACTGACTTTTCAAAACCCTGAAGAAGGAGGGAATAGCCTCCGAAACGTCGGTTTTATGAATAAAAAGATAGTGTAAATTATCTTCTTCTTTTTTTGGAATGCCTCATCAATATCCACTTATTGTTTAATGTTTGTTTAGTTTTTTATAACGATGGTAAAAATAGTTTCTTAATTATAATTAAATATGTATGTAAACTTTCCGATATCCCGTATAGTCCAATGTATAAGAGTCTGAAAAACTCTATATTTGGAATCTAATATCTCCGGAACTATATTGTTCATAAATTTCGTTTTGCCACCAATTGATGCAGAAGTATTTAAATAATAATCTGTCTAAATTTCAAAAAATCCTAAGAAAACGCATATGGTGATACAACAACCTTAAGATTCTCAATTATTCAATCAAAGGGTAGTCTTATGTAAGGAAATCAAACTATTAATATTTAATATTTCTGTTAGCATAATAGCTCTATTACTTTAGGTTATGCAACTGTTATGTTTTGTTAATAATTTATATGAGTTATTAGTATTTTAGAATCACTCATAAAACAATAAAAAACATAACAGTTGCATAACCTAAAATTATAGAGCTTCTTTGCTAGTTGGGAAAATTTTTCCTATTTTTTGAATAAAGCAATTTCAGAAATTTAGCGTAACATAAATAAATGATAAGTATTAAATGAAAGGCCTATTTTTCAGCAGTTTAATTTTAAATTGTGTTTTTTTTAATTTATCCAAATATTTCGGAAATGTTGTACAATATTCCTTCTACAGTGGACCTCACCCAAATAATCACCGTATTTGCCCAGACTTCATAAAAATTTTGAACACAGGGCCACAGAGACATTTCATTTGGTTATTTTAATTCTGCCTTCAAAACAATAACAATTTTTTTTTATATATAAATTTCGTTAAGACATCAAAAAGAAATTTATATATAAAAAAAATTGTTATTGTTTTGAGGGCAGAATTAAGAATAACCAAATGAAATGTCACTGTGGCCCTGTGTTCAAAATTTTTATGAAGTTTGTGCAAATACGGTGATTTTTTGGGTGAGGCCGACTGTAAAAGGAATATTGTACAAAATTTCCGAAATATTTGGATAAATTAAAAAACACTATTTAAAATTAAAAAACTGCTGAAAAATAAGCCTTTCATTTTTAGTACCTATAAGAATCCTCAGCACCACCTTGAATTGAGATAAATATATAAGTAAGCTCATTTTCAAATGATCCCCAATGAATCGTAAAGTTTGTTAAGATTTACTGGCATTTTGATTTTCGTTTATTTTGATTTATTTATTTTTTAATTTCACAATCTGTCCTAATAAATTCCCTTATATATTATTATTTTTGTAGTTGGAATGTTTTTTTTCTTTCTTAAGTTTGTGAATTCATAAAATTGTAGCCGAAAGAATAAGAATATCTCAGTATAATCCTCTTCCATCTCACGTTCAGAAAGAATCATAAAAATAAAGTACAATCCCTGGTATTATATAGTTATTTTATTCGCGGATGTGGAGCGTGTAATAGAAAACAGTTCACACAAGAAGAAAGAATAATTTTATGATTAAACGAGATAAAATAAACAGTTCAGAGAACAATCATAATAGTTAACTCATTTTCTTTTAAAACTTGAAAGAAAAATAAATAGGTCAGAGCTTGAAATGTTGATCAGTTAAATAAACAAGTTTTCTCATTCATGTGATTTGTCTAAAGAGAGAAAGAAAAAATAAATCTATATCTATGTAATATGTAGCTAACAGTGGCGAGCGGTCCATGGATGCTGTGGATACGGCGCATCCCTAAAATTTCTAAACATTTTCATACCGTGTGTCAAAAAAAAATACAATTAAAACAAAGGTGTGAGTGTCTTTTTTAAGAAAAAAAATGGAATTTTTTCAATAAATCAATTCACTAACTGAACCAAATAGGTATATATTTTAAAAGAGAATCGTATTTTTAACCGACTTTGAAAAAAGGAGGTTATCAATTCAACGGAATATCCGTTTTTTTTTTGTGTTTGAACATTTATTTCTCTTTACCATGTGAACCGATTTCGATAATTTGTTTGCATTGGGTTCAGTCTAGTACCCGATTGGTCCCATTTTTTTACTGGTATTTGACCTTTTTTCTTATGTTTGTACACGCATAACTTCTTGGACCCATTTCGATGATTCTTTTTTATTGGAAAGGGGGTACCTTAGGGGTGGAACCATATTAATTTGGTCAAGTTCTGATGATGTTTGTTCGTCAATTTCTCTTTACCATGAGGAGCGATTTCGATTATTTTTTTGAATTGGGTTCAGTATAGGTGCTGATTGGTCCGTGTAAATTTCATTGGTATTGGACCTTTTTTGTTATGTATGTTCACGCATAACTTCTTTGTTTATGGCCCGATTTCAATGATTCTTTTTTTATTAGAAAGGGGGTACCTTAGGGGTAGAACCATATTAATTTGGTCAAGTTCTGATAATATGATCAATGCCAAAATAACGAAAATCTTAAATTTTTATGAGCAAATATTCGAAATTATAATAAATAAAAACTTTTATATATTTATAAAAAAAAACAATCTTAAAACGTTCATCTAAAACCCGCTAACGTTTCGAGATAATTTCTCTATTTATGAATTGAATTTTATTATCAATTTCTGGACAGGAGGACGATTGGAATATGGAATTCGAATAATATTCGGAAAAGAGGTTTTTTTATTTAATTAGTTTTTTCCTCTTATTAAAAACAAGGACTAAAAAGATGATCAAGGACAGTCGATGGTGGGGAAGTAATCTCCGGAGTCGAAGCTCAAATACAATGTATACATTAATTCATGTAAAGTAATTGGTTTAATAAAATTTATATATATAAAAAAAAATAATAATTATTTTGAAAATGATTCAGAAAATTAATTAATGGAATTGGAATAATTATCGGAAAAGAGGTTTTTTTATTTAATTAGTTTTTTCCTCTTATTAAAAACAAGGACTAAAAAGATGATCAAGGACAGTCGATGGTGGGGAAGTAATCTCCGGAGTCGAAGCTCAAATACAATGTATACATTAATTCATGTAAAATAATTGGTTTAATAAAATTTATATATATAAAAAAAATAATAATTATTTTGAAAATGATTCAGAAAATTAATTAATGGAATTGGAATAATTATCGGAAAAGAGGTTTTTTTATTTAATTAGTTTTTTCCTCTTATTAAAAACAAGGACTAAAAATATCAAACAAATAAATAATATATATACAGATATATCATCTCGATATATATGTGTGTATGTTTATTTGCATCAAGCAGAGGACAACCTCTTTGTTTCTCTTTGTGAATCAACAACTCTGCTACTCTCGGCAAAACAAAAACTTTTCAATTAGACTAAAAAGATGATCAAGGACAGTCGATGGTGGAGAAGCAATCTCCGGAGTCGAAGCTCAAATACAATGTGTACATTAATTCATGTAAAATAATTGGTTTAATAAAATTTATAAAAAAAAAAAAAAATTATTTTATACCCTAGAAACACAAGTCTTTTCACAAACACAAAGTCACGAACCGGGCCTGTCAGGCCCACTATAAGTTTATTGGTTTATAATACATTTTTCAATAATTATATTCATTTTTTTATTATAATAATTTATATCAGGATTTATAAAAATTAATAATATATCAGTAATTTTCACTGTTTTTACTGTTTTAATACATAGAAAACCCCCGGACCTGAGAGACCCGTCTTGTGACTGGGTTTATAAAATGGTTTCAAGAAAAAAAATTAGATATTTTTTTTAATCTTTAAAACTTGGAATTTAAGGACCCCTTTTCTGGAAGTTATTGAAAAGAAAAGGTGTGACCGGACCTGAAAGGCCCGGCTTATGCGTTCTAGGGTTCTAACCCACTAATAGTTCATGGCAAATAAAATGTATTAGAGTTAGCAAATTTAAAATGTTATTTTAAAACCCACTACGGGGTTCAGGGGGGCGTAGTAGCCCCATGGCCAGCAATATGGCTGCAGAAGGCGGACTTTGCAGTTGATAAATATATATATTGGCTAAAAAGTAATTTATAAAATTTGGCAGCTACTATAAATCAACAAATTTTGTTCAAAAAAATAAATAAATAAATTCAACAAATAACATCCGCATTGCTCTACCAGAGATATTTCGCTTAGCACTAATTGAAAACCGCCAGTATAGAAGATTTTATTACAAGGATTTCAAATTGTTGAATACGCTTTAAAAAGGATAGCATCATATTATAAAGATGAAACTTTAATCATTAGTATAACATAGAGATACAGGCCAGAATTCATCCTATATTTTAAATATAAAATTAGATTACGACTTTGTTCTTTTGTAAAATTATCTTATTTGTCCAATTAAATCCTCCATTACACGAATTTTAATTCGCTCATTATTTCTTTGCGAATAATTCATTTTAGTAATACACACCGTTGGCCATTGAAAATGCACAAGGGGTTTTGTAAAGTTCATCTTTTAATAATAAAACAGAGATATGATTTTAATTAACAACGATCGAAAATTATTCCAGTTGATTAAATTGTATAGTAATGTGTAATCATGGTTTTACTGTCATACTTATTTTATCCAACTTTCACGCTAATACCTGAATAAAAAAACCTTTTTTACTTTACCATACAGGGTATGGTCAAATATTGTAATCGTGCATGAAAAAAGTGTTTTTTTCCTTCTTTTTTTTTCAAAATATCTCAAAAACGGCTGAAATTATTTTGATTAAAAAAATTGAGCAAAACCATGGCATTTCGATCTACAAAAAAGCCTAAATAAGTAAACATCGAAAAAATTATATTTTTAGAGATAATAATTGTTTTGTCAAAATGTCTATTAGTTAGTCTGGTTGTTTTCTGGACGAGCTAGCTCAAAAACTAGTGTGAATATCGAAACCAAATTTCACATGTAGTTTTGGTCCATTGAGATTAAGAGCTGTTTAGATTTTGGTGCATATTGACCCAAAATTAAGGGGGGTGTGGGTTAAAAACTAAAAATCTAGGCCATTTGAGCAAACTCAACCAAATTTTGTAGGAATCGTGCAGGAAAAAAGTGGGGTTTTTTCGAAAAATCTCAAAAACAGTTGAAACCATTTAGATTAAAAAAATTGTGCCTAATCATGTCATTTCGGTCTACAAAAAAGTTCTAATAAGTGAACATCGAAAAAATTATATTTTTTGAGATAATAAATGTTTTGTCAAAATGTCTGTTAGTCTGGTTGTTAGCAAATTTTTGTGGACGAGCTAGCTCAAAAACTAGTATGAATATGGAAACCAAATTTCACACGTATTTTTGGTACATTGATTTTTCGTTTATTGGGCCACGCAGGTGGGGCCTCCACTAACAAGAAATATTTACATAGTCGGGTGAATTTAATTATAGGACTATTTATATAATTATAGGAACATTTACATAATATATTTACAATTTTTTTTTCTTTATACAAATTCTAGCGCATGGCGATATCTCTATAAGTTCTCCTGTTGAAGCTATAAAAATTCATTAAAGAACCCCTCATCGCCCTGAAGGTCATATCGCATAAAGTTCTCTGGGAAATTCCCAGGGCGACAAGGGAGGCACCGCTTTATGCCACCACACTCCCTTCCACGAGAGTGTGATGGCTTCAACTCTCACAGAACCCGAGCCCACCCCAAACCTTGCCGCAATGTTGCTCACCAGATTGGAGTTATAATAATTGATTTTGTTTCTGAGGGTAACCCCCAGTCCGAGCAACGCTGAGACTATCTACACATCCAGAACCCACACCGTCCCCGACCCGTCCTTCGCCACGATGTCTGCCTTCCTGTTCCCGGCCGAGCTCTGATATAAATATTCGAGCTCGACCCGCATTCCCTTTTTAATTAGTTCATCAGCCAGACGTCTCACCACCGCATCATGCCTCCTGAGCCTTCCATCGTGATCGATTAAGATCTGATTAGATTTTTGTGCATATCGACCCAAAATTAAGGTGGAAGGGGGGTTAAAAATTAAAAATCTTGACCCTTATACAAAACTCAACCAAATTTTGTATACATAATCTGTGGGCCCTCAGAAGACTAAAAATGCAAAAACTAACCCACTACATGATTATAAATAATTTTTTTGAATATCAAATATAAATGAAGGGCCAGGTTGTATGGTAAAGTCAAGTGGATGGCCACATCAGAACTTGTCAGTTAATTTTACATTATTAAACCGACGTTTCAGAGGATCTTTCCTCCTTCTTCAGGGTTTATTGGTCCTTTAATTCCTGAAGAACAAAGGAAGATCTTTGGAAACGTCATCTTTTTATTTATTCTTGGACTGTCTTCCATTCAATTATGTTTATTTATATGTTGTATTAGCCCGTCTTCGAGAAAAAACCATCTAATAATTATTAATTATAAATGTCTACAATCATTTGACGGTAAAATAATAATTTAAAATATTTAATTATTAAGCCATTTAATAGCATACAGTAAATTTTATGTTTTATAAGTTTTTGAAATATAAATAAATTGAAGTGATAAATATAATCAGCAAAGTATACAAAATAGATATTATATATATTTATACTCCAGCCCTTTGTAGGTCAAACATTTATTCAAAATATTTAGTTTTGAAGCTATTTAGAAACTCTGACTTTCTTATGTTAATGGGAATCAAATTCTAAAGATTTGCGGAATAGATAGCGTACGACCTCCTTTAAGTTATTGTCCTATCTATTGCAGATCTCGTCCGCAAACTTCTCGAGCTTAGTGAATAAATATTTAATTAAGAACTTGCATAAATATTCAAATAATTTGTTTTTGAACAAAGAACAAAAAGGCCCCTAAAAGAAGGCCTCGCTTTTTTGGGAGTCTATGGCAGTCTAGTTCATTATAGTATGGAATGAGATATCCTGGAGCAGAGAACACGCTCCTTAATTTTCTATTATAAAAAACTATCTGTTGTAATTTCCTTTATTTTAATAGTTCTAGTTGGGGAGTCGGGTAGCTCAGTCAGCTAACGCACCGGCCTCACTTCGGCATCGATCGATTATGACGATGTTGAAGTGGAGGTCCGGACCACTTCATTCGCAAATACATATATCCCCATGACTTCAAGGAACTGGAACTCTCTCCCAGCTTCTATCTTTCCCAGCACCTATAATCTTCAAACCTTCAAAACCGGAGTGCATAGACACCTACGTCTACACCCTCTCACTTAATCAACTTTCCCTTCTCTTCGGTAATGCAAGGGTCTTTCGAGATCCATAGGGGCTGCATCTTTACTGGTACACCCCTTCTTGCATTCGATTGCATTAAAAAAAAAAAAAAAAAATTTCTACCGGCTGAAAACTCGACTCCCTCACTAACCCTTCTAGTACTCTACTTATGTGCTTTCTAAATGGGCTTTGTTGCCGGTGACATTAAATAAATAAAACCCGTATCCACATATACCTTCGACCCCCGCCCACCCCATAAAATTCTTTCTTCTTCTTTTCACGATGGAGGGGCCAACCCAGGCCTTTAGGGGTTACACCTTTTTGGTGTAACTCCTTCTCTCATCATTTTCATAAAAAAAAAAATAGTTCTAGTTCGAACTGGCTCGAGAATCCTTAACAATGAGAGGATATTTACATTCGACCTTCCGATTGGGGACGCTTATGCAGTAGCCAACATAAAGTAAAATATCTTCAAAGTTGAATTTTAACGCGATCAATGATTTGAAATCATGAAACATTCAGAAGACTAACAGCTCACAGCTTAAGACTTAGAAACGTGCATTCAATCACGCCAGAATACCTTGATAAATTCGCACTTAGAGATCATCCCTATTGTGACGAAACCTCTTTAGGGGATGTTAATCATACCTGTCATGCAATAATAACAGTACGAAAATAAACAAATTGTATTTAAACATCCGAGATATTATATATCTACCAACAAATATGAATAGGTACTCTTCTTTCGTATATACCTACCTGAAGATTTAATATTAGCACAACTTGTGAATTTTGTGATACAAATCATAATAGCTATCAAAAAATTTAACTTATTGATATATATATATATATAGGTATATATGTTAACATTCTAAATAAAATTTATTATTGAATATCTGAACAAAATTCATCTGTTTCGATTCCCCAAAGAATCAGACAGATGGGAATTGTAGTAAATATATATATATGTTCATTGATGTTTCTGCAGATGGGTTCTAAGTCATTAGAGATTTTTCGGGTTTCTCCGCGTGGGTTTGAGAGGTTTTCTCGACGTTTCGGCTCTCCTTTTGGAGCCATTTTCAAGAGGGAGCGGGTGGTCTACGTGGTCTTAGTCTCGTTGTCCAGGGTTCGTTTTGGGGAGTGTCTTCCGAGTGAATTTCTTCATTCAGAAGACTGGGTGGTTGGGAGATTTAGGAGGTTTTGGGTCTTTTGTGGTTGAGAGTTGATTACTTACGGTATGGCGACTGACGTCTCGGCTGTCACTGTTTCGAGAACAGCCGAGACGTCAGCCACCATACTGTAAGTAATCCACTTCAAGTTTTGATCCTGTTTGATAACGATTTCTCGGTAACTAACGTGGGCTAGAAATTTGAAATTTTGAATGAAAATTACTTTTACTTGCTAATAATATTTTTTAATTTGAAAGTGGTGAAACAAGGAATAATTACGAACTTCAAGTTTTGATCCAGTTTGATCAAGATTTATCGGTAACTACTGGGGGCTATAAATTTGAAATTTTGTATGGAAATTAGTTTTAATAAGTAAATGCTTGCTAATAATATTTTTTAATTTGAAAGTGGTGAAATAAGAAATAATCACGAATTGACCGTCTGTTCTCGAAACAGTGACAGCCAAGACGTCAGCCGCCATGCCGTAAGTAATCCACCCTCAACCACAAAACACCCAAAACCTCCTAAATCTCCCAATCCACCCACTCTTCAGAATGAAGAAATTCACTCAGAAGATATTCCCCAAAACGAACTCTGGACAACGAGGCTAAGACCACATTAGACCACCCTCTCTTGAAAATGGCTCCAAAAGGAGAGCCGAAACGTCGAGAAAAATTCTCAAACCTACGCGGAGAAACCCGAAAAATCTCTAATGACATACCATACCACATTTTGAGAGAATGCAGTTGTATAATTCTCAAATAATTTTGTTTAAAATAATTATATTTTTCATATCATAAATATTCTTTCCAGCATTTTATTTTCGCATAAAAGTTAATTTTCAAATAAACATTTTAACGATTAAAACGAAAATCAAAAAAAATATATTTATATATCTGTACATATATATATATACTGTAATAAGGTAGATGAATTTGATTTGACGTTCGTGTTTTCATTTCTAAAATAACATCAAAATAAAACGGATGTTATTTTTTCATTATCTCATTTCCTATTTCATTTCTCTCATCTCTGGTTTAAATGTTCAACTCCGTGTAGCGAGAAAAAACGATGTCTTAATCTTTCCTGCACCCGAGTCGTAGGCAGCACTAATCTAATCTCATGACTATGTTTAAACAATTCGAACCTAAGTATATACTTTAAACATTAATTGATATTTGATTAGAAAATTATAAATACATACAATTTAATTGAAATTGGAGAAATTTTAAGTATTTTTAAATTAAACCACTTCTGAATGTTGACAAGTACAAAATCATCTTAATATAGTCATATCGGAGCTCAGACCTTTATTTTATAATGAATTAAATTTTACAAAATTTAGCCTCTAAAGATTTTGGCCGTGATACCTCCCAACAATATATATATTTTTATATCTGACCAAATAAAAAATTCCACCCCTCCAAAATAATCATTAGATTGAAATTTTAATACAATTTTTGATCTTAAAAAATAATAATAATAATAATAATTCTAATAACTTGTAAATTTCAAGTTTATATTTAATTTAATTTAGGATCTACAATGCTCTTATGGATAGTCAAACAGACATTGTATCGGCACTAATAGAATTCCATTTTACCTTTGTACAGAACCCTAAAAACCAACGCCATCTAATCAGGTCCCAATTTAGACTTGATAATGCCCTAAGCTTTTTGAGATATGGGGCTCTCTATAAGTCCGGATATTATATGTCAGTGTCAAATTTGATTTTCGGATACCTAGAGGGTTAAACTGAAATACAATTAAGAAGTAAGTATATAGATAGTGAAATAATAAGTCTTTAACTTAAAATCATTTTTATTCATAACAAAATTAAAATTGCAAAATCTGGTAAAAAGAAACAAAAGTTTTTATTATTATTATTCCGGACGTTCGGCACTGCGACAAATAATGTGCAGTATATTTAGGTATATATGACAATTGCTCACTCGGACAATTTTTTTTGGGGAGGCCCCAAGAAAATGGGCGCCCTAAGCTATAGATTGTTTAGCTTATACGTAAATCCTGCACTGCATCTAATGGAAATTTCTGAAATTGAAATAAAAAAAAAACTGACTCCATCTATTATAAATACTCGGAACTAATATTTTACTGCAAGTAATTAACAAAAATACAACACCATCTATTAAAAGTAAGTTAAACTACAATAATATAATATCTTAGACCATGAAATATATAGACACGCCCTGGTGTCGATTTGGTGAGGCCAACATCTCCTATAGAACTTGACGTCATCTGTAGGTAGGAACACCCAGAAATAGCATGGCCACTATAGGAATTATTATACATTGATATAAATTTAACGTAGTTTAGATTATTTATTTTGGATTCTAATAATCGCAAATTAATATTAGATTAATATAACCAAAATATTTATGCGAGAACGTGTCGTCATCTGTAGGCGATGTTGGCCTCACTTCACTCTGTGTGGAGAGTTGCAGAGGGCGTATCTATATATTTCATGGTCTAAGTATAATATAATATGTATAATTTATTTACTAGAAGAACATTTAAAGAAGAATACTTGGATAAAATGACAAAAAAATATTTAAGAATCTAAAGAAAAAATACTTGATTAAATCTAGAAGCATCTATATGAGAATCTTCTATTTATATATATGTATCTCGGCTGCTACGCAGCCGAGATACATATATTCACGTCCGTTCAATCTACGTGTAGCAAAACGCCTTGTTTTCCTAATGAGAGACCCTCTCCTTGACTCTCTAGACTTTCGTCTTAATAATAAAAATCTGGAACTTCTATATATATACCATTCATTCCAATTTCGAGATCGCCACTAGGGAATCGATTATTCAGCCCTTCATAAACATTTATTCAAGAATTAGATTACAATTTAATTAATGAAATCAAACAATAGAATTTTCTGCACATTTTGAATAAAATTAAATAAAATTTGATGCCCGAATAACAGAGAAAAACATTTCTAAAAATATTCGTTTCAAAATGTCACCTTATTAATTTATTAATTATACACCAAAATATTAATTATTTTACTTGAGATGGTCCTAATGTCCTCTAGAATACGATTTTATTAATATTTCTTTCATTTTTTAAATGAAAATTTTATATTCATTAACTAATTCGATTCTTATGTAATAGTCTATATTATATATTATTCCATTGCAATGCTTTACTGATTAGCCTATGCTAAATCCATGCTGTGCCTGTCTAGACTTGTCAGCCGCCTGTCGTATCACATAGCACGACAAATCCCTGGGAAAGGACATTCATATAGGCTAATTTTCGGGCGCAGGGGGCGTCCCTTGCTTGGCTAATTCCATTAGGCCACTTCTAGATGAATCAAAAAAGTTAAGCAATCTTAATCAGTTTAGAGATCAACCCCTAATCGGTTACCGCTTTCTGGAAAGTTTCGAAAAATATATTATAAATATATATTTTTTAATTTTTTTATAAATAATTAATTAATCATCAATTAATAAATAAATAATCTTTGAAAATGTCAACGAATATTTATTTCTATACTTATGAATAGCGTCCTATTTATTCTCATTTCAATAGTAGTCAAAGGTTTATTTATTTCCAATTGTCTATCCGTTCGGTGGGTGTTAATTTATATTTGATTTAAGAAATGAAATTTTCCATGTTTTCGAAGAAAATTAAAATTGTATAAATACTCGTATATATTTTTATATATGGCAATTTTACATTTGTTATTTAATTTTTGCCTATGAGTATAAAATATATAGGAAAAAAATTGAATTTGATCATACAAAAAGGAGAGTAAAAAATGAATAAATAATTATATTCTAGATACAACCGGGATGAAAATAAATGTATAAATAATCATATATGAATAATCATTAATTATTTATACCAATAAAAAATCTTTGAATAAGTTAATTAATAATTATTTCTATACCCATAGAATTCTTTTCAATCTCATTCCATTAGTAGGTAAAATTATAGTTTAATTTTCATCATCATCTTCGAATATACATTTCTAAGACTAATAGAGATTGTGGTGTTGGTGAAAGGTGGAACATCTTTAATAAAGATAAAAGTAAATAAATATTTTATGAAATATTAATTTACTATGAGTCATAACTTTTAATTCATAAATTGAAACCGCGAGAAAAAAACAGATGAACCCTTTGATGCGGATCAGACAGAGATTGTTTCAAATGTTAACATTTCACTTTAATAAGCATTTCATATTCACAATGTTAAATAAATACGATGTATTAGGTAAACTACCATATTCATAAATATAAAGAGATTAGCTTGGTTTAATTGCGTTATAAATTTACAATTTGTAAACTTGTGGGTCTTTCCAAAAAACTCAAACAAAAATAAAATTGGAGGAAAAAGGGGAACGGGGAAGAATGGAAAAGAAATAAGCTGACATGTTCTGGATGTGGCCATCCACTTGACTTTACCATACAACCTGGCCCTCACTTATATTTAATAAAATTATTTGTAATTATGTAGGGGAGGGGGTTAGTTTGCATTTTTAGACTTCTGGGAGCCTCATTGAGTATGTATACAAAATTTGGTTGAGTTTGGTCAAACGGCAAAGATTTTAATTTTTTGACCATGCACCCCCCCCCCCCCCACCATTTTGGGCGGTTAATTTTTGCAATTTTTGACTTCTGGGGCCCACTAATTATGTATACAAAATTTGGTTGAGTTTGGTAAATGGCCAATATATTAATTTTTTTTACCCGTAAATTTCCATTTTGGGCGGTTAGTTTTTCTATTTTTAGTCTTCTGAGGTTCCACTGATTATGTATACAAAATTTGGTTGAGTTTGGTCAAATGGCCTAGATTTTTAATTTTTAACCAGCCCCCCTCTACCCCCCTTTAATTCTAGGCCGTTTGATCAAACTCTAACCAAATTTTGTATACATAATAAGTGGACCCCCAAAAGTCTAAAAATGCAAAAACTAACCGCCTAAAATGGGGGGGGGGGGTCAAAAAATGAAAATCTTGGCCATATACCAAACTCAACCAAATTTTGTATACATAATCAGTGGACCCCATGAAGTATAAAAATACAAAAACTAATCGTCCAAAATGGGGGGGGGGGGGTGTAGGGTCAAAAAATGAAAATCTTGGCCATTTACCAAATTCAACCAAATTTTGTATACATAATCAGTGGGACACCAGAAGTATAAAAATGCAAAACTAACCCCCCCCCCCCTATATGATTATAAATAATTTTAGGGGCCAGGTTATATGATAAAGTCAAGTGGATGGCCACATCAGAACACGTCAGCTTATTTCCTTTTCATTCTCATCCTTCCCCTTTTTCATCCAATTTTATTTATCTTTGAGTTTTCGGAAAGACCCACAAGTTTACAAATTGTAAATTTACAATGCGATTAAACCAATCTAATCTCTTTATATTTATGAATATGGTATTTTACCTAATACATCGTATTTATTTAACATTGTGAATATGAAATGCTTATTAAAGTGAAATGTTAACATTTGAAACAATCTCTGTCTGATCCGCATCAAAGGGTTCATCTTTTTTTTTCTCGCGGTTTCAATTTATGAAATAAAATGATGTTATGAATTTAATTTACAAAATGCGTGGCTGAACATTTTAATTCATTGAACACTCTCTCTATCGGATGGCAAAAATCACATGTTCAAATGAGTCCTTTTTAGAAAATGCATTTTTTATAGTGATTTTTTATTTATTTATTTACAAATGAATACACAAATGTTTTATTAATTACAAATAGAACCATCATAAATAACATATTTTATTTATTTATTTATTTTTCTGTTTTTTTTTCTGAAAATGATCAAAATATTTCAACTGAGTTATTATTTTATTTAAGTGATTTATGGATGAAATTACTTACGCCCGAATAACTCTTTTTTGATCGAAATAATAATTAAAATTAAAAGTTAATTTAGCCAACAGTGTCAGATTTTGATTTCATTAGAAAAAAGTCTACTTTTAGAGATCATTCTCTCTTTATTTCCTTGCTTGAACCCTGGGTGAAAGGAAAATGAGTGAAATTTTACACAAATTATTTAGTTACTGAGATCATTATTTTTTTATAATGATATTGATACGAGAAGAAGTTGCACCAAAAATGTACAACCTCCGTAGTCTGCAGTGGACCCTTGTATCGTAAAATAATCTGACGTGTTGTGATGTGGCCATCCACTTGAGTTTACCATTCAACCTGGCCCCTGAAATTATTTATAATCATGTAGAGGGGGGGGGTTAGTTTTTGCATTTTTATACTTCTGGGGTCCCACTGATTATGTATACAAAATTTGGTTGAGTTTGGTAAATGGCCAAGATTTTCATTTTTTGACCCCCTCCCCCTATTCTGGGCGCTTAGTTTTTGCATTTTTAGACTTCTGGGGGTCCACTGATTATGTATACAAAATTTGGTTGAGTTTGCTCAAATAGCCTAGATTTTTTAATTTTTAACCCCCCCTCCACCCCCCTTAATTTTGGGTCGATATGCACCAAAATCTAACCAGCTCTTAATCTCAATGGACCAAAACTATGTGTAAAATTTGGTTTCAATATTCACACTAGTTTTTGAGCTAGCTCGTCCACAAAAATTTGGTAACACACAGACTAACTAACTAACTAACTAACTAACTAACAGACTAACAGACATTTTGACAAAACAATTATTATCTCGAAAAATATAATTTATTCGATGTTTACTTATTAGAGCTTTTTTGTAGAGAAAAATGCCATGGTTTTGCTCAATTTTTTTAATCAAAATAGTTTCATCCGTTTTTTAGATATTTTGAAAAAAAGAAGGAAAAAACACTTTTTTCATGCACGATTACAATAATTGACCATACCCTGTATGGTAAAGTAAAAAGAAGAGATTTAGGGATTGGGTCAGAGTTGAAGTTATTAGTGGATGGGCTTTTGAAAGATTGAAGATTATAAGTTGCTGGGAAGATGGTCGGAAGAAGATAGTTCCAGTCTCTAGATGTCATAGGGATAAACTAATTGGCAAATGCGTTTGTTCGGTCAGTATCCAATTTAAGCGCCTAGGGGTGTAGACTCTTAGAAAATCGCGTATTTCCCGCAAATGAAGCCTTTGGAGGGATTATTGATTTTATCTCGTCAGAACAAAAGATATGGTAATATCTATAAAAAAGGAAAGAGCGGAGACAGATCTACGATAGGCTAGGGATTCGAGACTGTCAGTTAATACTGGATCTCCTATCAGTCTGATATCCCGCCTCTGAATTGAATCCAAAGTATTAAGAGGATGCTTAGAGGCCCCTCTCCATAAATGCGAGCAATATTCGAGACAGGGGCGAATTTGAGCCTTATATAATATAAGGAGTTGAGTGGGGGTGAAAAAGCCTTTCTGCAATCGCATATATATAGATTTTTAAATTCAAAAGTCAGTCTTTTCCATATCAAATTCAGGTTTTTAAAAATCAATTCAGTATATCTATAATTTAGATATTAAATTATAGCTTTTTATCTGAAAATGTTTCTTGAGAGTACAAAATGCTAATCTTGAAAGGTTTTATTTAATGAGCTGAATATTGGGAACGCAAATATCTTACAATGCATCAAATTTTAGATTTTTACTTGAAAACGTTTCTTTAGAGACGAAATGCCAATCTTGAAAGGTTTTAGTTGATGAGTTGAAAATTGGTACGCAAATATCTTCCCAGGTAACACACAATATCCTCAGAATATTCTAAGAAGATTTAAATGTCCTTAGAATATCCTTAGAATATTCTTAGGGTATTGTGGTTACCTGGGTTACAATGCACCAAATTTTATCTTTTTATCTGTATACTTTTCCTGAGAGTTAAATTAAATTAAAACTTTTTCTTTTAACTATAACTTTTTTCCAATTTTTTAACTGTTTATTAATAAATTCTGAATTTTATTTTGAAAAAGTTTGATTTTGATTTTTAAAATCCTGAATTTGATATTGAAAAGTCCGAATTAGAAGTTAAAAACCTACTCTCTAAAACTGAATCTAGTGGATATCCACTGAATAACAGTGACTATTCACTTATCCAAACAGTCACAATCATACCACTGCTAATCAGTGGATAGTCACTGAATGTATTAGTGGATTTTTAAAATTCTCACTGATTCATTAGTGGCTAAGCCGACAACTTCTGTTTGAATCAGTGATAAAAATTTTTAAGAAAAAATAAAAACCGACTTCAAAAAATTAAATGCAGCAAATATAAAAATACACTAAAAGGTATAAAATAATTATTATCTTATTTAGTTACAACTAAACGACGAAATATTAACACGAAATTACTTTTTAAAGTCGGTGCCAAACAAACTATACCTATAAGCGAGCGTACCCGCCAAACGTACTAAGTAAGATCCGTCGAGTGCGATTCATAAAAGGTATATGTTTGGCACCAACTTCAAAAAGTAATTTCGTGTTAATATTTCGTCGTTTAGTTGTAACTAAATAAGATAATAATTATTTTATACCTTTTAGTGTATTTTTATATTTGTTGCATTTAATTTTTTGAAGTCGGTTTTTATTTTTTCTTAAAAATTTTTATTTTTCTCTTTTTAGTGATGTTATTAATAGTGATTATATCATCAGAACTTGACCAAATTAATATGACACCATCCCTAAGACACCCCCTTTCGATAAAAAAAGAACCATCGAAATCGGTTCATAAACAAAGAGGTTAGGTCTAAACAAACCTAATAAAAAAGGTCTAATACCTATGAAAAAATCGAAAAAAAATGGGACCAATCGGAAGCTAGACTGGACCCAATGCAAAATTTTTTTCAAAATCGGTTGACAATTGGCGGAGATATGAGGTAACATAGGCACAAAAAAAAAAAAAAAAAAAAAAAAAAAAAATTCAATCGAATAGAGAACCTCCTCCTTTTTTGAAGTCGGTTAAAAATTAAAAAGCACTGTTGAATCTGTTGAAATTAATACAAATGATTGATTTTTCAGTGACGTACATCGCTGAGAAATCAGCTGAAATTCCACTGATTCATTTTAAGAGAGTATATAATAAATATCATTTTTATAAAATTGTAAGAAACTTTTTTGAGGTCACCCTTTATATATATATATATATATCGTATAAATTTGAAAGGAATAATTCGAATTCCAAGCAATGCAAATGGAATGAATGATTGGTTTCTGACCTAGAGGGGGTGAGTTCGAATCCGCTCGCTTCCTGACTTGAAGTCGAGGAAATCGAACGAGAAGCGATTCGTCTTCATCTTTTACTTCTTGATATTAAGATTTCACAGCCTCCTCTGGTGATCCAATCTCCTCCTGAAGAAAGGAAGTGACGCGCTAATGCAATTGGCATGGAATGTTAATTAGCAATGCATTAGGAGGGGATGGAAACCCTTTATGAGACCGGGCGAACGAGCGGGTGGGTTTTATACCCCCAAATTGAATTGGAAATTATTTCAAGAAGAATAAAGAGAAAAAGCAAACGAGAGAGAAAGGGAATATAATATCCATTCTATCTTCTTTTTAGAGAGTATGGCAAATAAATAGAGAGGGCAATTTTTGTTATGTCTTTCAAGGAGATTTAAAATAAAAAATCCTTTTTCTTTTTTTGGACAATGTAAATTTATTTCTCAGTTTTTAAGAAGAAATTGGACAAAAAAGTAAAACCTTTTCAAGACTCGTTGCAGTTTCGGTGAATTATCAATTTTAAATTATTAATTACTTAGAAAGGCGATAATAATATATTTTTGTGAATTGGTTGAGTACTATATTTTTTGTATTATTACTATTTTAATAGTTCCTTAGCAAGAATAATTTTTATTCGACCAAAACTCGTCTTTGACATGATTGAACTGGAATATATACAAAGCTCGGGACTTCAAACCTTCTACCCGTGCCCTTTTCGAAACAATCATTCATTTTAATTCCCCCTTGAAAATAATGCAACAATTTCAATTCATTTCGAGATTCAATATACTTTTTAAAACAAAAAAAAATGTTTTTTATAGAAATATTTGAAATAATAATTTGAAAATTTAAAGATTCTCCTGAAATTTTGAAGTCGACCTTATGTATTTATTAAAATACTTTAAGTGTTTGAAATTTTAGGGATGCGCCGCATCCACAACATCCATGGACCACACGTCACTGATATATATATATAGTTTATTTTTGCTTATATCCTAAAGAACATTGTACTGGGTTACTAGATATGCCTGTGAAGGGTGTTGTAGTTTTATAAGGGTTGGACCAGTGCTGCCGTTACACTACAAATATACGATTTACAGTACATTTTTTCTTGAAAATTACAATAGTACTTCTTCTTATTTAAGTGCTATATCAGGTCTTCCTGACGTTTCGGCTCCTCTCCACATATACCTGTGCTGAGTGTGTTTTAGCTGTTTTTACACAGATATACGGGACCTAATTTTTAACGGCGGTTCCAAACGGCTAGTTTGGAGAAGTTACTAGTCAATTATACTCTTGGTAGGTTGTTATTGCTTTCCAAGAGGAGGCGACTGCAAATATCTGCCGAGCTCAGTCTCGACCCAGCGTACTTCAGGCCAGCGGCCCGACACTCTAATCACTGACCCACGGTCTACAAATAGTACATTAACATTAAAATAACAACCCCATAGTTAAGGAGTGGAAGACTTTCAAAAACAAATATCCCAAACTAGCGCTTATAGCTAAAGGAAGGGATTTTACCATTAAGAGGGGATGGTTTAATTTTTTCAGCTTTGGAGACTGAAGACGTAAGGATTCTTGTTTCTCTGAAGTTTAAGGTGCGATGGTCCGAAGGTGATTTACAAGACCACTGTTGTTGGTCTAAAACGGGTTCAATATTCGTTCAGTTTATAGCGTTGGGTTTAATAACCTGAGGGGGTTGATAACTTTAGTGAGATGGTAGGTACCATATTTTATTATCAGTTAAAAATTCATAAAAACGTAATTTAGTAGCATTTAAAGTCGTCGTCTTGAGAGAGATAATAAAAGTTTATAAATTCAAAATTCCAAGTTTTTTTTTTAAATTTATTTTAAAAGAATTGTTTTTCTAGAGACACGGCAAGTAGTGGATCTAGTATATTACCTTGGGGAGTTTTTAATTAATAATAAATTTAATGAACTCTTTGAAGGTGTCGTTAAATTTAAGTGGAGAGTTATAATTTATTCATATACGAACCTGGAATTATTTATTAACACTTTGATAATATTAAATTGGAATAGAGAGAATAATATATAGTATTTATTAGATGAAATATATCTAGGATTGGAATTATTTGATTGAATTTGTAAAGGTTTGATGTGGAGTATGGTATTTTTCAACTTAGTGATTTTAGCAACGCGTTTTAAAACTATGCAAAACTTGCAGACCGGGCTGTATTATTGAATTAAAAACGCCTTAAAATACATTATTATTACACCGTACATTATTCCTTTTTGGACTACACCCTTTTTCAAGTGTATTTCGCAAGACGCAGATGTATTTCAAAATTCTCAATTAAATAATAGAAAAATCCTAAGTAAATTTCAAAAAAATATTTAAAAAAATAAAAATAAAAAATAAAACCGACTTCAAAAAAATTAAATGCAACAAATAAAATAATAAGAAATTAAAAAAATCAAATAAAATACACTAAAAAGTTTAAAATAATTATCTTATTTAGTTACAACTAAACGACGAAATATTAACATGAAATTACTTTTTGAAGTCGGTGCCAAACAAACTATACCTATAAGCGAGCGTACCCGCCAAACGTACTAAATAAGATCCATCAAGTGCGATTCATAAAATGTATATGTTTGGCACCGACTTCAAAAAGTAATTTCATATTAATATTTCGTCGTTTAGTTGTAACTAAATAAGATAATTATTTTATACCTTTTAGTGGATTTTATTTGATTTTAAGTTCTTATTATTTTATTTGTTGCATTTAATTTTTTTGAAGTCGGTTTTATTTTATTTTTTATAAAAATTATTTTTATTTTTCTCTTTTTAGTGATGTTATTAATAGTGACTTAATATAATACCTTGAATGTATCTCGTAAGAGAAAGATTCCGGCGAATGAATCATTTTAATTTTTTTATAAAAGATCTTATTTATTATAATTTCGATTATTTGCTCATAAGAATTGAAAAATTACGTTAATTCGTCATTGATCATATCATCAGAACTTAACCAAATTAATATGGTGCTACCCCTAAGGTACCCTCTTTCCAATAAAAAAAGAATCATTAAAATCGGTTTATAAATAAAGAAGTTATGCCTGAACAAACATCGAAAAATGTCCAATACCAATGAAAAAAAAACCGGGACCAATCGGAAACTATACTAAACCCAATGCAAAAAAATTATCAAAATCGGTTCATAATTGGTGAAGATATCAGGTAACATAGACACAAAAAAAATTCAGTCGAATTGAGAACCTCCTCCTTTTTTTGAAGTCGGTTAAAAACTTAAATTATATATTTCAAAAAATAAACATATAATTGAAGAAGAACTGTTAGCGCATATTACATGATTTAAGATTTAAAGTGTTTTCTAACCGTTGAGACAATTTAACACATACTTAGTCGGAATACAGGTAGTTCTCGACTTACGACAGTTCGCACTTACAAACTTATGTTTGTCCCTTTCATACATGCACATATTACATAAATGAAACAAACAGTTGCGGGGATTTCCCTAAAATATATTATAGATAGATAATTACGAGAGGTGAACCACGACCTAATATCGTGTACACCTACTTCTACTTCCAGTTTCATTTCCAAGTAGAAGACAATAGATGAAGGGGCATTTTCTAATTAATTCTAAAATAATTTCACATAATTCCAAATACGTGTACATCTAATTCCAAGCGCGGTTCACCCCTCGGTTAGTGGCGAGCGGAAACTTTTCAGCCAGGGGATGCTGTCCAAAAAAAACTCTTCATTTTTTTTTAATTTAATTTTATTCTTTGCTCCTTTTTGCAAATTTGATTGAAAATAGTACTGCACTTTGTACTTGCTTCTTAAAAAAAAAACATTTGAATTTTTTGGAAAAATTAGCTAATTTCAAAACATATTTTGATATTGTATTTTTTATTTAAAATGTTAATCAATTATCTCCCATCTTGATTGAATTAATCTTTGTCTTATCTGCATTATTAATAGCTATTAAATCATATTATTTGTTTAGTTTTTAGTTAAATCATTAGTGACTTCGTTATATTGAGTTAAGTATTTATTAATATCTCGTTGGAATCGAATGGACTAGAAATATGTGCACAATATGATGAATGATGATGATAAAATTGTGTAAATAAATTACCGTGTAAATCGGGGGATAGGTATTATTAGTAACTTAACCCTCTAACCCAGTTACTTTATATTTTTCTACTTGTTGATTTAATTAATTCCACCATATCGAATAACTTAATGGAGGTGTAACTTTTTTGTTTAATAAATGAATATATTCCCAACGCCCCTTGTGTCTTTGGATATCATGGGCGGATGTAAATTTATTAAACCCCCTGTCCCAAAAGCATGGACTCAGCTCATTTTCTCTTGAACTCTAACAAATAAATTTATTACTTTCTTTTCAGTTTATGCTCTGCGTGTTTCATGTTACTTAATCAAAATATTATTCATTATAAGACAACAGAACAGAAAACAAAGTTTGTTTAACAAGCATGATTAGATATATTTTCTATAATAATAAATTCTGAAAATATCTATTTTCGCCATTTTCATCTTAAAATGATTTGAAGAAAACCTTAGACAACCAAAGTATCTATTAATGGAAAATGAAACATAATTAGGAATACTATTTTGCTGGTCCCTAATGAAAACAACAAGAACAAAAATTGCGTTGAATTGAATATTTCTAATTAAAAAACATAAATCAATGAGGTTTTCTCCTGCTTGATGCAAATAAACATAGATCTACAATAACTATAAATAAATTTACACGTTCTGATGTGGCCATCCACTTGACTTTACCATACAATTCTGGTTGAGTTTGGTACAAGGGCCTAAATTTTAATTTTTGGACCCTAACCCCCTCCCCCCCATTTAATTTTTTCATATTTATCTTCTGGTAGGCCACTGATGATTATGTATACAAAATTTGGTTGAGTTTGGTTCAAGGGCCTAGATTTTCATCCCCCCCCCCCCCCCCAATTTTGGCGCCAGAAAAAAAAATATTTTCGTTATTATAGATTCATTTTATAGTATATTTCATTTTTCTTATTTTTTTTTAATTTGAAAATATTAATTTTAAATTTTAACCCCCCTCCCCACCCCTTAATTTTGGGTCGATATTCACCAAAATCTAATCAGCTCTTAAACTCAATAAACTAAAACTACGTGTGAAATTTGGTTTTGAAATTCACACTAGTTTTAGAGCTAGCTCAACCACAAAATTTCGTAACGCACAGACTAATAGAATAGCAAACTAACAGACTAACAGACATTTTGACAAAACAGTTATTATCTCGAAAAATATAATTTTTTCGATGTTCACTTATTAGGGCTTTTTTGTAGACCGAAGTGCCATGGTTTTGCTCAATTTTTTTAATCAAAATAGTTTAAGCCGTTTTTTAGATATTTTGAAAAAAAGAAGCAAAAAAACCTCTTTTTTCATGCACGATTACAATACTTGACCATACCCTGTATGGTAAAGTAAAAACCATCTGCCCCTCAATAAGCAAAAGACGCTTATGACGACTTTTACCCGAAGGTCGCAGACTTCATTTTATAATTTTGACTATAGGATTAATTATTATTTAATAAAACGACAGGCTCTTGTCAAAGATATTTATAAATTTAATCAATTAATTAATTATTAATAATTTGTTTAATTAATTTATGTATTTATTTTTTCTTTCTATCCCAGTGACTTTTTTTTGTTTTATTATTTACTTATTTATTTTAATTATAATTATTATGCATTTTGTCCCAATGAATAGAATTATTATTACTATTTTTTTATTTGTACAAATGAACATAATATAGGTAACTACAACCCATTGATTTCGTTTTAAAAATTTTCACCCTAATAATTAACCCCCACAGCATACAAATTTTTTTATACCGTTCTGCTGTGGCCACACCCAAAGACACTCATCCGTTGTGGGAGGATCGGAGGGGTATAAGGGGAGAGGTAGAGGCCCTAGAAACATAAAATTATATTTTTAGTTTATATATTAGTTTCCGCAATTGATGATATAAGAAAATATGTTACCCCACAAGAAAAATTGGATTGTTAAATATGGGTCAAAATTGGATTTAAGATTTTTCATACAATCCAAGTTAAAAAAAAAGTTATATCTAAAAAAAATATGTTTTTTTCATTTTCATTCTTTTATTAGAACTCCCCTGAGCTCTCAATTGATATACCTACTAAATTACTGTTTTATGAATTTTTAACAGATAATAAAGTAGGTTACTTTTTCGTTTTATTCGAATTTTAATTGAAAAATTCTTTAATTAAAGTTCCTGAGCAAAATCAAGATTTTTACTGACATATTTTTATTTCCTCAAGATGAACGCGACCTTATTAGATTTTATAGATGATATAAAAAATTTTATCGTTAAATTCCAAATAAATGATTGTGATATTATTATAATACCAACAATAAATTGAGAAATAATATTAGTAGTTTTAGTTAGAATAGAGATTATAAAAATAAAACTTGAAAATTTATAGCAAATATGAATATAGAGAAGATAATAATAACTTCTCTGAAGTGCAATACTATAAAAAATGCATATTCAAACGTATTACTTATAAGAAAAATAATTGAATTGAATTTTAAAAACTAACTTCGCTTTATAAATGTTTAAAGCTTTTGTGGGTGAATAATTAGTAATCTCTTTATGAATCAAATTTTTCTCAATTGAAAATGTCTCCAGTGGGTATTTTTTTCTCATCATGCTAGGTAGTTCTTTTTGCTATTATTATATACATGCCTTACATTTCAATAAAAAAATTGTTTTTAATAATACTGTTCTTTATTTTGTGCATTTTTTAAATAAAATAATTAATTTTTTTGCTGATATAGAATGTATAAAAAGAATGGTTGAGCTTGATATAAAATAATTTGTTAAGAGCAATGGCGGCGCTAGTTTTTTCTTTTCCGGTTGGGCGACACCCGGCAGAAAAATTTGAAGGATGGGCGCTACAAATCTGCATTATTTCAGGTAATTCAGATTTTTATATAAATTAGATATTATTTTTTAATACTTTAGTTAAGGGGTCCAAACTTGTTCCGAGTCGCGGCGCCATTTTTCATTTTAGAATTTTTCCATTGCGCCCTACCCAAAGTAAAAGTACATATTATATTAAAATAAATAGCGTATTTGGACTCTCTATATACACTTGTTTTAGAATTGATAAAAATATCTTAAAAATTAATATTTTATTTTTCTATGAAAATCTCAAATTATACCACTTTTTTGCTTTATATCAACATAAATAGCGTATTTGGACTCTCTATAAACTTTTGTTTTAGAATTAATAAAAATATCTTAAGAATTAATATTTTATTTTTCTATGAAAATCAAGGATTGAGACCACATGGGAGACCCTTTGCATTTATTCCAGAATTTTTCGAGTGTGAAAAAGTTAAATTTTTTCGCTTAATATCACAATAAATGAGCGTATTTGGATAGTTTTTAAGGAATTTGGTGTTTGGTACTTGGTGAAACATTTTTTAAAATTATTGGTTAAAAATACTTGGTAGGTTTCACATTAAGATATAAAAAAATAAAACGAATTTATTTTTGGAGAATCTTTAATCTCGATATATATATTTCGGGTGACTAACCCATCTTCAGGAGAAACAGAAAGTAACTGACCTGGATAAGTCGAAATTGAATACAAGTCAATGGTAAAATTTATTTTTTAAAGATAACAAAAGGGCAAATATTTAAATTATTTAAAGAAAAATTTAAAGATTAAATATTTAAATAAATTAAATATTTAAAGAAAAGTACAATCATTGATTACATTCTTTAAATATTTGCAAATTTGTTTTGTATGTAAATTCTCATTTCTCAGAAGACCATTCAAAATTAAACAAAATAGACTTCTCTCTCCACTAATTTTAAATATTTACCCTTTTGTTATCTTAAAAATAAATTTTACCATTGAGTTGTATTCAAATTCGAAATCCTCATTGCTCAAAAGGCCATTCAAAATTAAACAAAAGTAGACTTTCTACCTTTTCTCCCTCAACTAATTTTAAATATTTACCCTTTTGTTATCTTAAAAATAAATTTTACCATTGAGTTGTATTCAAATTCGAAATCCTCATTTCTCAAAAGGCCACTCAAAATTAAACAAAAGTAGACTCCCTACCTTTTCTCCCTCCACTAATTTTAAATATTTACCCTTTTGTTATCTTTAAAAAATAAATTTTACCATTGACTTGTATTCAATTTCGACTTATCCAGGTCAGTTACTTTCTGTTTCTCCTGAAGATGGGTTAGTCACCCGAAATATATATATCGAGATTAAAGATTCTCCAAAAAATAAATTCGTTTTATTTTTTTATATCTTAATGTGAAACCTACCAAGTATTTTTATCCAATAATTTTAAGCGTATTTGGACTCTCTATATCTTCTTCTTCCTAGTGCCTGTCCGTTACCGGACGTTGGCGATCATTCTGGCAATTATAATTTTGTTTACAGAGGCTCTAAATAGACCCGTAGTGGAAGTAGCAAACCAAGTTCTTAGGTTTTTAAGCCAAGAGATGCGTCTTCTGCCCGGTCCTCTCCTTCCCATTACCTTCCCCTGTAGTACAAGCTGAAGGAGCCCATATCGTTCTTTATTTCTCATTATGTGTCCCAAATATTCCAGTTTTCTTGCCTTGATTGTAGTCATGATTTCCATTTCTTTATTTAGGCGTTGCAACACATTTTTATTTGTAACATAGGCTGTCCAAGGGATTCTCAAAATTCTTCGATATAGCCACATTTCAAATGCGTCCAATCTTTTACTAGCTGCTTCTGAAACCGTCCATGTCTCAGCTCCATACAGAAGCACAGGGAACACGTAGCATCGGAGGAGTCGTACTCTAGTTGGCAAATTAAGGAAATGGCACTTGAACAGGCCCGACATTCTGATGAAAGTGCTTCGAGCTTTTTCTATTCGGCAGCGGATCTCAACAGAATGGTCCCAATTCTCTCTGACCGTACTTCCCAAATATGTGGTTGTTTCTACCTTCTCAATTATTTTATTATTTATGGTCAACATTCCAGGTTGTGGTGGATTTTTGCTTATTACCATGTATTTGGTTTTGGTTATATTTATTTCTATTCCATATTCCAGACTGTGCATCGAGAGGTCGTTCATCATGCTCTGTAGATCTTCCAGACTGTCCGCAAATACCACTGCGTCATCCGCGAACCTAATATTATTTATCCTTATCCCATTTACCAGGATTCCCTTTGTTGAGTCATAGAGTGTTTTGTTAAAAATTTCTTCGGAGTATATGTTAAACAAAAGTGGTGATAAAACGCACCCCTGCCGTACTCCACGTTGAATTTCAATTTCGTCACTGAGTTCACCTTTATGTCTTATTTGTGCTTTTTGGTTCCAGTAGAGATTTTTTATTATTTGTAAGTCTTTGTTGTCAATGCCTATTTTCTTCATTATCTCTATCAGCTTGTCATGTTTCACTCTATCAAAGGCCTTTTGATAATCGATAAAGCATGCATGTATATCGCAATTCATATCTCTGCATCTTTGAAATAAAACTTGTATGCAAAACAGTGCTTCTCGTGTTCCAGTTGCTTTTCGGAATCCGAATTGAGTATCACCCATGTATTCCTCACACCGTGAGTATAGTCTCATGTGCAGAATTTTTAAAAATGTTTTAAGAAGGTGACTCATTAAGCTTATTGTTCGGTATTCACTGCACCGTTTTGATGTTGATTTCTTTGGAATAGCGATGAAGGTAGATCTAAGCCATTCTCTGGGGATTTTACCAGTAGTATAGATTTTATTAAATATTTTTGTAATTTTAATAATACTTTTGTCATCGAGAAGTTTGAGTATTTCTCCCTGTATTCCATCAGGACCAGGAGCCTTCCCGTCTTTATTTAGAGAAATGGCTTTCCGAACCTCTTCTGTTGTAATGGGAGGTCCTGTAGTATCTTCAGATATTTCCACTTCTGACCGTTCATCTTCGAATAGTTCTCCTATATAATTTTGCCATGTTTTTAGTTCTTTCTGTACATCTGTGATTGTTTGTCCACTTTCATCGACTAGCCTTCCATAATTTCTTGTTCTGTACAGCCCTGCTGCTTCCTTCACTTTCTTATGGAGATTAAAGTGATCGTGTTTTTTCTCGAGTTCTTCTATTTCCTCACATTTACTATTCATCCATTCATTCTTTGTCCTTCTTATCTCTCTTTTAATCTCCTTATCTAGTCGTATGTATTCAGTTTTGTTCATCTTTTTCTTTCTTCTTCTCTCCATCATCTTGAGGATATCGTCTGTCATCCAAGATTTTCTTTTAATTATCCCTTCTGACTTTAAGTGTTGTTCACTGATTGTTTTGATAGTGTTTGTCAGTGTTTCCAACTCTTGCTCAAAGTCTTCCTTCTCTTCTATTTGATTTATCTCCTGTTCTAGCTTTTCTGTGATTTGTTCTCTTATTTCTCCCATTTTTAATTTGTTAAGATCTTGTTTCGGTCTTCTTGTTGGTGGCTTAATCTTCTTTAGTTTAAGATTTAGATGTACGACTAGTGGATTGTGATCCGACCCGACATCTGCGCTCGGATAACATTTAGCAGATTTACAGCTGTTTCGGTATCGACTATTGATCATAATATAGTCAATTTGGTTTCTGATCACGTGGTCAAAGCCATCAGCAGGTGCTTTCCAAGTATATAACCGTCTTGGAGGGAGTTTAAAGAGTGTATTCAATATCACAAGCTGGTTTTCTTGAATAAAGGTGTTCATACGTTCTCCCCGTTCATTCCTTGTCCCGAGACCCCATGGCCCGACAAATTCGCTATTTTCTCCTTTGCCGATTTTGGCATTAAAATCTCCCATCACGACTGTTACATCCTCCTTATGCAAAGTGATTAATAGTTTAGTGAGGTCGTCATAAAATTTTTCAATTTCTTCGTCACTCTTATCAGAGGTTGGTGCATATATCTGGACAACATTAATTTTAACTGGTTTGTAGTTCATTTGTAAAAGTAAAATTCTCTCCGATATGGGAACAAAGTTTAACACATCTTTAGCCAGTTCTTGATTGACAATTACGCCTACTCCGTGTTGGTGTTGGAAACGGGGTTGATTCGTTATGTTTCCCGAGAAAAATACTTTCTTGTCCATTATTGTTGTCTCGCCAGCTCCGGGCCAACGCATCTCACTTATTCCCAATATATCAATTTTTAGTCTATTCATTTCTTGTATCAGGTTGTGAGTTTTGCCTGCTTGATATAGAGAACGCACATTCCATGTGCATATTTTCAAACTTTTTCTCGATGTTCCTTCTTTGTTTGTACTTTCGACTCTCTAAATACACTTGTACTAGAATCGATAAAAATATCTTGAAAATTAACATTTTAATTTTCTACGAAAATCTCAAGATTGAGACCACAGAGGGAGACCCTTGTATTCATTCCAGATTTTTTCGAGGGTGTCAAAGTAAAATTGTTTGCTTTAAATCAAACACAAATACCGTATTTCGACTCTCTATAATACCCTTGTACTAGAATCGATAAAAATATCTTGGGAATTAATATTTTATTTTTCTATGAAAAATCAAGGATTCCACACCACATGGGAGACTCCTTTGCATACATTCCAGAATTTTTCGAGGGTGACAAAGTTAAATTTTTTTCGCTTAATATCACAATAAATAGCCGTATTTCGGACTCTCTATAATACTACTTGTATTAGAATCGATAAAAATATCTGGGAATTAATATTTTATTTTTCTATGAAAATCTCAAAATCTAGACCACCGAGGGGACCCTTGTAAACATTCCAGATTTTTCGAGAGGGTGTCAAAAGTTAAATTTTTTTTTGGTTTATATCAACATAAATAGCCGTATTTGATTTCTCTATATATCTTTGTATTAGAATCGATAAAAATATACTTCAGAATTAATATTTTATTTTTCTACAAAAATCAAGGATTGAGACCACAGGGAGACCCTTTGCATTCATTCCAGATTTTTCGAGGGTGTCAAAATTAAATTTTTTCGTTTAACATCAAAATCAAATACCGTATTTCGGTTTCTCTAAATACTCTTGTATTAGAATCGATAAAAATATCTTGAGAATAATCATATTTTATTTTTCTATGAAAATCAAGGATTGAGGCCACAGGGAGACCCTTTGCATTCATTCTCAGAATTTTTTCGAGGGTGTCAAAAGTTAATTTTTTTGGCTTAATATCAAAATAAATACCGTATTTCGTTCTCTCTAAATACCCTTGTATTAGAATCGATAAAAATATCTTGGGAATTAATATTTTATTTTTCTATAAAAATCATAGGATTGAGACCACAGGGGGAACCCTTTGCATTCATTCCAGAATTTTTTCGAGAGTGAAAAAGTTAAATTTTTTTCGCTTTTATTCAAAACAAATACCGAATTTATTCTCTCTAAATACTCATCTATTAAAATCGATAAAAATATTTTGGGAATTATATTTTATTTATCTATGTTAAACAAATATTCAGACCATTGGTTTATATCAAAACAAATAGCGTATTCGGTCTCTCTAAATACTCTTGAAATAGAATCGATAAAAATATCTTGTGAGTTGATACTTAATTTTTCTATGAAAATCTTTAATTGAAAGCACAGGGGGGACTCTTTGTATACATTTCATATTTTTTCGAGGGTTTATTATTGTTACTATCTCAAAAATTTGTCTTACATCACTCCACATCTTTGATTGAGTATTATCTAATTTCAATACACAATCTCTATTATTGATTTGTTGACTCGAGTCAGACAATGAAGGTTCAGCCGAAAGAGGATTAAAGTGAAGAGAAGAATGAAAAATTGGCAAATTCGTTGGATTGGGAATGGAAGGTGGCGAGTAAATTAGATTATTTAGCTGGCAAATGAACAAGCAAGCCAGCCAAGGGAACAGACTCTGCGAGCAATGGCTGTTTGATTACTCAAATTTGATTACCGCCATGGCATGGACACCTCGCTCGCTTGCTCACCGGCTCACAATCTCTCGGCTCAGTCGGCTCAGAAACTTGGCTTTTATTTATTGGACAAACAAACAAACAAACAAACAAATAAACAACCACCTGACTAACAAACAGCCAATTCAGCTAGTTCTAATTGCTAGCTAATAATAAAAAACGAATGATTCATCTTTTTTGTGCTTATTAATCTATATTATATTAAATTTTGGAAATTTCAAAAAAAAACATCGAATTTTCAGTAAAAAAAATAATTATAGGAAATAAATTGAATACCTTTTGAAGCGAGACAATAAAAGAGTGTCTTCTGCTGGAAGTATAAATTTTATTTATTTATAACGAGACTATAGTTTCGAGGGCTTTGCCCCTTCATCAGTCTATTACAATGGATTCACAGGAATTAATTTGTGAATGAAAAGGTTAACATCTTTCATGTGGTTATGTAAATTAATTAGATCAGAATTAGATCCCTTAAAAATTAGTATTTTCGAATCGTTAGAAATTTTAAAATCATACAATAATTCACCAAAAAAATTCTTAAATCGGAAAATAGAAATTCCCGAAAGCTTTATTTTAAAAATAGCCGCTAAAATATAAACTTCACGAACGCCACCTACAGCCAAAATAATAAAAACAAGTATATCTCAATTCTTAACTTGCCCACCCTGTAAAATTTCTTTACATAACCACATGAAAGATGTTAACCTTTCATTAAGAAATTAATTCCTGTGAATCCATTGTAATAGACTGATGAAGAGGGTAAAGCCTCGAAACTATAGCTCGTTATAAATAAATAAAATTTATACTTTCAGCAGAAGACACACTCTTTTATTGTCTCCTTCAATATATAAAAATTCTGCTACTCTTGGCAAAAACTTTCATTTTAAATAATTTTTCAAAACATTATCACTACTTTTATCTGAGTAAGTGGGAATTGCTTTTTGACATAGCAATTGTGTCAAAAATAACCATCACTGATGTAGAAAATTTTGTGTTATTAGAGCCATTCTCGAAGGTAATTTTTCTAAAATAATATTCAAAAATTGCCATGCTAGATTACTAGACTTTTTTACATTAAATATTATTCAAAGTTAGCTGATAACATTTTATTTTTATTCTCACCGGAAATAAAGTCCATTTAGACAGCACATCACTAGTGTTAGTAGGATTAGTGAGAGAACCGCGTTTTAGCCGGTCGAAATTTTATATGCTAGCCAGGCTCGAACCCGGGTCGCCCGCTTGAACATCGTCATCAAAGATGATGAAGCGGGCCAGCTCGGACAACCCGATTCCCCATTTTTAAAACATAAATACGGCAAAACAACTTTTTTCTCCAAAAGTATATTTATGGTTTTATTTTGAATTTTAATCAATAGTATGATTATTCAGTATTACGTAACAAAAATTAGAATAATAAAATATGTAAATTTGTAAATATAAAAATAAATAAATATTTTATGAGATAATAATTTACTTTGAGTTAGGTTTTCTAAGACACTTGATTCACGTTAAAAATTAAAAAAATAAAAGAGGAAATTTTTAACGTGAAACAAGTGACCTAGCAAACCTAACTATAGTAATAGTAAATTAATATCTCATAAAATATTTATTTACTTTTATCTTTATTAAAGATGTCTCTCCTTGCACCAACACCACAATTTCTATTAATTGTAAATTTGTAGCCACATCATCTTATTATTTAGGGCAGGATAGCGATTTTTACCATTTTCAAAAAAATTCCTATAACTCGAAAACTATGAGACTTTTATTCAAAAATTTTCTTAGTTTCTGGACCGTCGTAAATTGCCGTATCCCCTGTTGACGGTTTATTGTTGTGATACGGGACACCCTGATTATGTTTGTATATGTTTATTTACATCAAGCAGAAGAGAACCTCTTTAATTTTCTTTTTGATTTAACAATTCTGCTGCTCTTAACAAAACAAAATCTTTTCAATTTATAAGCGTTTCTGTTAAATAAAGTGCAAGTTCCAATCATTTGTTCAAATTGTATGTGTTTTATTCTAAGCTAAAATTCTAACACGCTGAAAAACATATTTTTTAATACAGATATGGTAGAAAAAATGACTCTCAGTTTCTCAGGGAATTTTATTTTAGATCGTAAACTAAAAGGGAAACCAATAAAATCATTATTTAAAATTAGTTTTCTCTATTTTAATTGTAGTTTAAAGCTTAGACCATGAAATATATAGACACGCCCTGGCGTTGATTTGGTGAGGCCAACATCTCCTAAAGAACTTGACGTCATCTGTAGGTAGGAACACCCAGAAATAGCATGGCCACTATAGGAATTATTATACATTGAGATAAATTTATCGTATTTTAGATTATTGATTTTGGATTCCAATAATCGCAAATTAATATTAAATTAATATAACCAAAATATTTATGCGAGAACGTGACGTCATCTGTAGGCGATGTTGGCCTCACTTCACTCTGTGTGGAGAGTACCAGAGGGCGTGTTCTATATATTTCATGGTCTAAGGTTTAAAGTATAGTTTTTTGATTTTACTTTATTCAATGCAAATCATGGGTATAGTATTGGAATCGGTATGGCACTAAGCGCGACTTCAAATTGTCCTTAGATAAAAACAACGGAACCCATGGTCTGTCTCAAACAAAGTCACAAGTTGAATTTTAGCACCTGATTTTTGGGATCGGTTTAGAAATATTTAGTATTTTTAGTTAATTCAATATTTTGGCACCCTCAATAACTTCAACCCATTGGTCAGCGTAAAGAGTAATAATTTTTCATTTCATTTTATCAGCCAATCATCAATTCTTTTATTTTTTTACAATCACGAGTGAAAAAATAATTGAATATTGTAGCTATTGTCCGAAATAGAACTTGAATTTGAATTATTTTTTCATTTAGATCTTTTTAAATAATTAAATTTTTTTGCACGTTTAATATTAAATTATAAAATATAAATAAATAACTATACTAATTAAAATCCTCAAATTATAGTCTAAATTTGAACTTGATTTATGACGTTTGTGCGCCAGGATTTAGGCAACAAATTGAGCGCAGAAGAATGAAAGCTGCGTAAGAGATAGGCGAGTCCAGGCATTGAAGGTACAGACCAAAAAAATCATAATTTAAAGTTATTTTTCTTTATTTTAATAGTAGTTAAAGAATAAACTTTAGACAATTTGTTCTGGCGCATTTTGAATTTCCGAAATGACGTTTTCATACGATTTCTAGTACTTTGTCTCATCAGTATTTTCCAAAAATATTTATAATCTGATTGCAATGGAATGATAATTCCTTAAAATCATTCAATAAATTGTATTTTTTAACTCGAAGTTAGAGAAACCAAAATCTATAGAAATCTTTGTATTAGAAATACAGACATTTCGCGACTTTCAGATACACATATTCACAGACATACAGACCAAAAAAATCATGGTTTAACGTAATTTTTCTCCACATTTTAGAAATTTTTTAAAATCGAAAGAAAAAATTGATTAAATAAAATTAATATCCTCCCGGGCGTACCACGTAATTATATACAGTTTTCATGGTTCCCTACAAAAGTAAAACGGTCCCTTTTATAAATAGTAATACTACAGGGTCTAATCGTCCGTGCGTACAAAACTATAAGATGATCTTTCAATTTTGTTTAAAATTAATGAAAATACTTAAGTATAGGAAAAATTGAAAACTTTATCAAAACTGTAAAATTTCTACTTTGAAGATGGAGTCGGTTTGGTTGTCACAGCACCGAATTCGTTTCGAATGAACTTAGTGTTTTCCTTAAACTCTTTTTGAATATATACGTAATCGATCTGATTGGTGAGAATTTCTCCAAAAAGGTTTTTTCCTCTACTTCTTCTTTCAAGCAATTCTTCTTTTATATTCGTACGATATCGCTTGACAAAAGGAAATACTCTAGTTTGTATAACAACACTTGAAAATCGTTTAAAAAATAAGAGTATATTTTTTTAACTATTTTAACTATTTATTTAAAGAGTGTCTTCTTTCTATTTTTGTTTAAGATTGTACATTTATTCACGATTATTTACACTATTTATTTACAAATCTGTCCGTTTTTTCTTTTGTATTTGCCTTTTTTGTTTATAAATTGGTTTTGTTTTATTTCTTCTACATATCGTGCAAGTATCTTATCTTTCCAACTTAGGTTTTCTTTACATTTACTTAGTCCAATTTTCTATCCATGTTATTTTATCTGAGTCTCTTAAGTACCATGGTTTCTCTTTCATGACACCCAAGTTCACTAAATCCATCTTTATATCGCATTTTCATGGTTCCGTTTGAAAACAAGACACTATTAGTATCGATACAATGTTTCTATGTCAGTCTGTCAGATAATAATTGTCGCTCGTAAACTAAATAAAGTACAAACTTGATGTATACAAGTTGGATGTTTTCATTTTCTGCGAAATAAAAAAACTGGTCTTAAAATTTTATGAATGGATGAATATTATATGCAATTTTTCGTATGAGCCATAATATTTTTGAAGTGAAACTTCTTTACGCGCGTCATGGATTCTCGACGAAGGGAGTAAAACCGCCTCATGGCCGTCACGAAAAACCGTCATAGCTAGGTGGCGGTAACCACGCCCCCGGGGACCCCCACCACCGCTGACCAGATGCACACGTACATAGAAGTGGGAAATTTAAAATATATTTCTTATCATTACTTTAAAATAAAATTAAAATATTTCTTAACATTACAAATAATTAAATAGCAAAAAAGAAATTAGTGCTGAAACCATCTAAATTGACATTTTTCGATAAGATATTCTTATTAAAAAATCTCACTTTAGATGACTTCAGCCCAAACTTCTATTTCGCTTAGATAGTTAATCAAATCTGGAAAACAAATAAATAAATAAGACATAAATTACAATATATATAAATATTGTTTGGATTAAATATTTTCCATAAATTCTTAATTTCTAAACTTTATTTAAAAAAATAATACAAAAAATACATGATATTTTAGAAAAGTAATATAAATTGAATAAAAACAATTGGGAACAAAGCAATAGGTCATTATTGAATTGTAATAATTGTAAATAGTATTGGATAATTGTAAATAAATTGAAAATTTTTGGAACTGTACATAAATCGAAATTCATTCATGTATAAGAAAATATTAGAAAGAGTAAATCTATGCTTCGTCGTTGAATTATTTAACCTATAATCTTCAAACTAACCTAAGAGAGAAAAAAAGAGAGAATGAAATGAAAAGAGAGAGAGGAATACTAGAAGTTTCACTTCCGTCGTGCGTAAGCTTGACACACTCAGAATTTTTTTTACCATAGATTGTGAGGAATCAATGTTAGAAGCTCATTAAGTAGAATAAAGCTCAATTTTTTTTTAATTTTATTAAAATAGCAGTGTAGGAAGCTCTAAACTCGCCATTTTTATGTAATTTTTGTATTAGCTCAATTTTATTCAGTTTGAAAAAATTATTAAATTTAGGCTGTTCTCTTCTTATAAATGATAAACAAAAACAAATTTGATATCTGAACTATTTTGGAAGATACAAGGTCGGAACCCTAAGTATGTGTTACATTCCTTAATTATCGGTCTACCTTGGGAAAACACGAGTATACCAGGTTGAGGGATTCGATTCCATAAACGTGTTTTTATAACCCTGTCCGGTACTAAAAAGTACTTGATTGCAGATTCGGATAGTTAAAAAATATTAACAAAAAACTTTCATAGATTATTATTAAAAATAAATAAGAGGAATTTTTGTGGAGAGTTCAATTCAGAAAATAATGATTAATAATCTTTAATTAAAATAATGAAATTATATTTAATTAACAAAGAATATTTATTATTTAAACAACAATAAGAAATGTATTATAAATTCTTTATAACAAAAAATGAAATTCCAATTAAATAATAATTGTTTTAATACATATATTATAATTAGTACTTATCTTAAAAATAAGATGTATAAATTTCCTCTATCAATTATTGAGGTCAATTGTTAAACAAATATCAATTCAATACGGATGTTTCTTCATCACCAGAGCCAATTTTTAGATGATCTCGACAGAACAGAAGATTTCAGATATGGTCACAGCCGAGGTGTTTTGAAGAGTGGGGTGGCAGAAGAGGGGTAGGAAATTCCCCTTGCTTCCTGTGTCCTTGAGAATGCGTCACAGATAAAGATGGCGTCGGTAGAAATGAAGATGAAATTATTTTCTTGTCAAATAAGAAAATATACAAGAATTTCAGACTATCCAAGTTTAGAATGAAATTTCTTGTTAAATGAGACTATATAGTCTGTTGAAGCTTGTTCCAGTTGAGCTCAGGGAATAAAAGTATTTTCCTGGCAAACAAAAGTATATTCGGGAATTTCCAAATTAGTAAAGATTTACAGCCCCCTTTCAAAAGGTCGATGGCTATTTTACGGAAATCCAAAATTAAATATAAAAAGAAACCATATAAATGGCCTTTAAACACATATAAATAAAAACTGGGAACAATGAAATGGCTTCATTAAAGAGACTGCCCTCCAAATAGGGCTTGCTCCCGAAAAATGAACCGACTAGTTCGGAGACATGAACGTAAGTGAGTGGCTTTGTGGCCAGCGAACGCGAGCTTAGAAAAAGGAAAGGGAGTGATAGGTTTGTTATCTCAACTGTGATTGGTTGAGGGTTGATCTTTCAACCAATAAGAATTAACCTTTCTGTTCAAGTCGGTGAGATGGTAACTTGACTGGTGTGAGTGAAAATCAACCGTTTACAAATTTATGTCTGACCTTGAATGGAAATTGAAACTATCTCTCGATAAATATAAACAATGTAGTTGATAAATTCAAATATTTAACCTTATTTGGTAATAAAAGCGATGCTTTTATTATTCAACTTTTAAATCTATGTATAAAAAATATCTAATTTAAAGTGAATATACTCTTAAACTGAATTATTTTCAGTTAATGAAGAAAATATAAACTCATTATTTAATAAATGGTTGTTTTTATAAAATCGTTATTCCTTGAAATATTCAAAGAGTTAGAAAATTAAAAATAAAAATTATATAATAATAAAGCTCAAACTTCGAATTCAATTTCGCACTTTACTTGTTTTTTATTTCAGATCCTACCACAAAATAATATTTTGATTTTAATACAATCTTTAATTTAAAAAAAAAATCCGCATAAGATTTTCAAGTTTGTATTTTGTTTTGTTTACAAGCTACTCTCTGACAGACACTTATATGGTCCCGTTTTATTTTTGAACGAAACTCTAAAAACAAACACCATCTATTAGGAATCACTGAAATTAAATTGTTAATATTGTCATTCAAAATAGAAAGAATGCATTTTAATTGATATTTCTATTTTTAAACTTAATTATATTCTTGGAGTATTTAACTTGGCTGCATCCTAGATTTCAATACTTTTCCCATAGGTAATCGATTTTTGAGTCCTTCATAAACATTTATTCCAGAATTAGATTAAAATTTAATTAACGACATCACTCACTAAAATTTTCGGGATATTTTATATAAAACCAAATTCGATTTGATGTCCAAATAACCGAGAAATTAATTTCTAAAAATATTCACTTCATATGTCCACCGATTGATTTATTTATACTGTTAATTATTTTACTTGAGATGGTCCTAATGTTCTCTAGAATACGATTTTATTAATATTTCTTTAATTTTTTCATGAGAAAATATTAAGTTTATTAATAATTTTCATTCCTATTTAACAGTATAGGTAGATTATTCCCTTGCAATGCTTTTCTAATTAGCCTATGCTTAATCTATGCTCTGCCTGTCCAGACTTGTCGGCTGTCTCTCTCTATATGATATGTTCCAATAATACACATAAATTATGACCAATTCTAGAATTATCGAAAAAGATACAGTGATTCTCAAAGTTGTGGTCGTGAAAAATATGACTATGGAGTTGCTGAAAATTGATGACGGATCGATCTGGGATGTCTTTCTAATTTCTATACATTTATCCTTTCTTGTGGAAGTCGGGCTGGCCGAGCTGGCTAAGTCGCTGGCTTCTCTTGAGCATCGTTGACGACGATGTTCAAGCGGTAGACCCAAGTTCGAGCCTGGCTACCATATAAAATTTCTTTCGACTAAAACTCGGCTCCCTTACTAGCCCTACTAACACTTTACTGATGTGCTGTCTAAATGGGCTTTGTTGACTGGTGACAATAAATAAATTTAAAAAAAATCCTTTCTTGGGCGGTCTTTTGAAATTTTTAAATGGCAAAGTAGGTCGCGGACCAAAAAGTTAGACAAACACTGATCTGAGTAATTAGAAATTCATCTAAATTATTCAAATAGACGAATACTAAAATGTTTTATTTTTTGGATGACGGGAGTCAAATATTTATTTATTTATTTTTTAGACAAAAATCAAAATTTTATTAAATTATTTTAAGTATTTATTAAAATAAAGTATTGGAATAAAAATTATATTAAATAAAATTTTGAAAGATATTTTATTCTTGATTTTCGGGAATTTACATTTACCGATCCCTCGGGACGGGCTGGTGTATTGAATTCACTCTATATATATATATATATATATATAATGTCATTCGAACTTGATGCCAAAATTAGAAATCAAGTTATATAAAACTCAAATCTATAATTTTTGCTAGCAATTAAATGAAATTTTCAGTTTTAGGCTGTATTTAATATTATGAACAAAAGCAAATTAATTTTTAAAAAAGATTATGTATTTTAACGTCACTAGCCTTTTAGCCTTACTCTTAAAATTTCAATAACTCGATAGCAAAATTTTATATTAAATTTTTATAATTTTCTAACTGGTCAAAACTTATATTTCGAAAGTGTTTATATACATAGTCAGTGAAGAATTTCTAACACAGGAGTTTTTTAACAGGTTATATGTAGTTGTGAAACACCACTATAATCCGTTAAAAAACTTTTTTGTATATACGAGTTAATATTTTAGTGTAAATAGAGAAATAAATATAATAATTAAATTTTGAAAATTCTAATAATAAGTTTTTGACTCGAAAGGCTTGATGGAAAGATATCGGTGGAGCTCCGGTGTCGGCGATTTTCTTCAGAGGTGAAAACCTCTCTTGGTGGCGTATAGCCGAGAAATTTGCTTTACCAAAATAAGAATTTGGCCGGAGGCCGTGAAAAATGCTTTTTCAAAATAAGAAGTTGCCCTGGGGCAGTGAAAAATGCTTTCATCAAAATAAGAAGTTGCCCGGAGGGCAGTGAAAAATGCTTTCGTCAAAATAAATGGCACAAGGCCCGTAGTTTATTACTTCTTCGTGATTACAGTATTTCGTGATGAGACAGCTTTGTCCCTTCAATCGTTCCAAAGTCAGGCGAACTTTTGGAGAGTGTATAAACAGCAGTTCACACAGTGAGAGCTGGATTACAACTGATTCGCTAATTACCACTTGGCTTCTTTTATAGCTCTTGATTTAATTGCCAATTAAGATGATTGGTTAATAATTTTACCTAGATCGCGCTCGGATAATTATAAAAGGGCGATTTAAGTATTTTTTAGATGCCTTTTTCTTTTTGTAGATCATTTTTACAATACATTACTACGATTTGCTTATCTGGTCTTGTAGAACGCTTAATTTCATTGGCAGGATTCATTCATGTACCAATGAGTGAAGAAACTATGCAAAGACTGAAGGAGACAATAAATGAGTGTGTCTTCTGCTGGAATTATAAATTTTATTTATTTATAAGGAGACACACTCTTTTATTGTCTCCTTCAATATATAAAAATTCTGCTACTCTCAGCAAAAAAAACTTTCAATTTATTTATGCAAAAGACTTGTGTTCTTAAAAGGCAACAGCAACTATAAATTAGGAATAAGTTTATTTCATTCTATATTGTATTATTTTTTAATTATATTTTATATATTAAGTTAATATAATAATTATATTTCATTTATTATATATTTTTAATTAATTTATTAAAGACCTTACCTCTTCTTAAAGTAATCAGTAATCAGGAGACGTCAATCTGATTACGTGTAATCAGATTGACGCCGCCTGTAAGTAATCGTTAATCTGTAATCTAATAAAACAAAACCCATGTAATCTGTACTCATTAATCGATTAGTGAAGGCCTGTAATCTGAACACCTCTACTTATTGGATTTACACGATCTCTTTGCGTGTATAGATATTTAGATGAAAGCTCGAATTTAAAATGAAATTAAAAATTCTTGGTTCATAAATAAAACGAATTTTAATAATCTACAAACCTTTGAAAAGAACTCTATTTTAATTGCTGTATATACTACATATATGTGTATGTTCTCGTATATATGTTATCTCTCAGTTTCTTGATCAAAGCAGAGAAACTATTTAACTCTTGGATGGTAATTGAAATTGAATATCAATTATACATAATCTTAATATATAATCTCTAGTCCTTGAAATAATATATTTAGAATAGAGAGAGAATTATACTCGTATATTCGTAGTCGCAGCCACAATTCCTACATCTACCAAGAATATCGGTTTCTCATATTCGATTGCAAGTGTTGCTCAACTAATTATTAATTATACATCTAACGTTTTCTCATACATAATATCACCTGCTTGAGACAGTGTATAAAGGGTAATTCACACTACTCGTGTCATTGTTGTATCGTTGGATAGATCTTAAAAAAAAGAACTTTTACAGAAAAAAGATTGTATTTAGGGGGCCATTCATAAAATACATTCGCAAACAGGGGGAGAGATTAATTTTGTTTTAATTTTGTTCTTAACATGTTATTTTTTAAATTTTATTATAGGGGGGTCTAGCTTTTGTGACGTTATATTTGTTAGGGGGTTCTAGAAAATTTGACACAGCGTGACGAAGAGAGGGGTCCAAACAGGTGAAGTTTTGGATGACGTATTTTAATGAATTTATTCCTTATTTGTATAATTACTATTTTAATAGACAGAATACTTTTTATTCAAGTGAAACTCGTCTGAGCTTGAGCTGGATGATATACCAGGCAGGCAGTTTAAACCTTCTATCCTCTCCCTTTTAGAAAAAACATTCATTTTAATTGCCCCTTGAAACTATGCAACAATTTTATTTCATTTCAAGAACCAATATAATTTTTAAAACAAAATATGTTTCTTAGATAAATATTTGAAATAACGGAGAATAATTTGAAAATTTAAAAATCCTGCTGAAATTTTGAAGTCGACCTTATATATTTATGAAAATACTGTCTCTGAGGTCTAATGAAATTTATAATTTGAAGGATAAAAATTCACTATTTTAAATTCTTAAACATGTTATGATTCCTGTGAAAATAATTGTTTCACATCTGCATGGTCTTTGACCAGGGGAGGTCAATTCCGTGATCCTGGGCGAGGATGTGAAAAAATGATTTTCACAGGAATCATAACATGTTTAAGAATTAAAAATAGTGAATTTTTATCTTTCAAATTATACAATTTCATTAGATCTCAGAGACATTATCACATAATATTTATGAATTAGTTATTTTTAAATACATATATATCTTTTTTATATTTGATAATATTATATTTCAATATTCTTTATTATAGTTACAAATGCATATAAAAATAAATTATTATAATAAAATTTCCCCATAGGATTTTAAAAATATTTCCAATACATATGGTACTTACATTGATTGACCAGGTCGTCATTCGATATTTCCGCGATTGGGACGTGAAGCTTAAAGGCAATATATCTCAGAAATTTTCTCTGCACCCGTTCAAGTCTCTGAATATAAGTTTTATAATAGGGTGACAAATCGGACTAGCATATTCCAACCGGCTTCTAACAATGGAACAGAATAGATTTTTCAGCGCAAATATGTTTCTAAAGTGTCTCGTGTTACGGGTAATAAAGTATCTTCATCGCACTATTTGTTATCTCCGCCATATGTTCTTCAAAACCAACCGAACTGTTAAACGTTACACCTAGGTCCCTGAAAGTAGATATGTTCTTTTTCTTATTATTATCAACGCCCATATAGTCATAATTTACTCTCTCTTTTCCTCTATAGTAAGACATGGAAAAACATTTGTTGAAATTTATCTTGAGGCCATTTTTATCACACCAGTTGATTAATCCTAAAAAATTATTTTGTAGTATTACAGCGTCTTGAGAATTTCCAACCCCACGAAAAAGTTTGAGGTCATCAGCAAAGAGAAGAAATTTTACATTAGTAAAAGTGTAAGAGACATCATTAATAAAAATTAAGAACAGTAGGGGACCCCGATGGGACCCTTGTGGGACCCCTGACCTAGCCTCGCAGGCATATGATAAAGAGTTATTAATCTTAACTTGAAGTTGTTTATCATGTAAGTAGCTATCCAGCTACTTCAATAACATACCAATCAAAACCGAAGTCTTTTAATTTTGACACAAGCCAGTCAATGTCTACAGTGTCAAAAGCTTTGCTAATATCATTATAAATCACGTCTACTTGTTTTTTTCTGGGAGTTACAAGGTACGGAACCCTCGGAATGCGGCCCAACACTCACCTGGCCGGCTTATTATTATTCCCTCAGGCTTGTTCAATGCCTGGTCTCGAATTATACATATATTTGTATAATAGTATAATCGTGTATATTATTTGATTAATAAATTGAGCTTCGCCTTTTTAGTCTGAATTGATTTAAATTTAAATTTTCGAATTTCAATCCTGTCCTTATTAGAGATGTATGAGAGGTTTGTTTCCATCTTGAATCTCAATCAATTTGCGATCGAAGGGCATTAGATATTCATTGTTTTTTTTTCAAAATTATTTTCAAGATGATTTCAACTTTTTCTCTCATCTTTTTTTTATTATTATTTTTTATTCAAGTGTGCTTTCTTTCATCTATTTTTTCTAACAGAATTTAAGATAAATTATTAAATCAAAGAGAATGGCATGGGTTTTGCATAAAAATTTAAATTTACATTTTACATTTAATGTTAAAATAGTTAAAGCAAATTTGAATCGCAAAAGTTAAATAATATAAGTAATCAATAATTTCTTATGTTAATTCTACATTTAGAATATTATTATATTATTTTTTGAAAAAGAAAAAATGAATTGAACACCCGACAGGATTCGAACCTGTGTCTCTCTCCTATAGCCGAAGAGCGCCTTTACCAACTAGGCCACGGGTGATCCTGCCAGGTAAGCTCTTTAGATCGAATGTCATTTTTCCTTTTCTCTGTTTTTTCTATTTAAAGTATTGTTACTCTTTGTTATAGACAAATTAACTTTTTAAATGTTAGTTTTAATATTTTCTTAAAGCAATTTGAAGACATTCGATCTAGGGAGCTTACTTGATCACCCGTGGCCTAGTTGGTAAAGGTCCTCTTTGGCTTTAGGAGAGAGATACAGGTTCGAATCCTGTCGGCTGCTCAATTTATTTTTTCCTTTACAAAAAATAATAAAATAATTTCTATCTAACTCTTCAACTCAGTTTTTAATCTGTAAACTCCATTGTTAAGTTACAATGTGTATTTATGATGTTTTTTTTGGGGGGGGGGGTTCTCATATACCTACTAGTTCTTCAAACCAAAGTGAGAATACTCATCTACGAATCTTTGACGACCACACTAATTTAGATATTTTATCTTATCTTTCTTATATTATTAAATGAGCAATTCGTGTATATATATATAATCGGTTTCTCGAAAACGGCTCTAACGATTTCGCTAAAAATTGGTGTACTTATCAAGTCTCATGAGTTATTAGTTGTGTCAAATTTTTAATCCGATTGAAATAAAGGAAGGGATGTAAATTAGTCATGTCGCAAAATAAATATTTTGATTGTTCATATCTCGTATTCGGAAAGCCATGAAATTTGAAACTTAAGCTATCTAGAAGCAAAAGTTACCGAGCATCGCTCGGTGATCCAGGCACTATAACTTATATGAATTATATTAATTTAAATTTTCACTTAACTATATATCTCTAATATTCAGAAATAATGAAGTACCTTTCTATAATCAAAATGACATCAAAAAAGAAGATATTTTGATCTATATTCGATTTATGTTTCTTTTAGACTATTAACCAAATAGAGCTTCGCTAAATCATTATAATTCTCTCTAATGATACTAATAAAGCTGCGTTAAATAAATATATTGATCATGTAATATGACAAAGAGCATTATCAGAACCGTTGTTCTGTTTGAGAGTTAATAACAATAAAGACCAACGATAAATAAATATACAATAGAGTGTTTAGTATTATGTTTATCAAAGTGAGTTAAAAAATGTCCAGGGCTACTTCGGCTGTTATAACCAATAACGCAATACAAAATTAAACATATTTAGATACTTATTTACAGTGGCGTAGCCATGGGCGGAATTTGCCAAGGAATTACCTTCTACTCCTCAGAGACAAGAGAAATATTTCATTCAAATTTAGGGAACGCGGTGTTGGTTTATAGTGAAACATTGTTAAAATTAAATTAGGTTGGAGTTGGTGGTGTTTCACAAGGAGAAAAATTAAAATACAAAGATTTTTTTAGTTTAATCTATATATTTCGAGCTCTTAACTCATCGTCAGGAGAACATTGACTGAAGATAACATAAAATAATGAACAGAATTTATTTTAATATGATGGACAGTTATTTATGACTTAGTGTAAATATAAAAGAATTATCAGGGGATGGGATGGCCTTAAAGAGAGAGAGCCGAATGAACAGATGGAGCGGACAGAGGGCTAAACTGGGAATAAAGAAAATATATTTTTACTTGGAAGTTGACGAAAATTATGTATGTACCATAAAGGGGCCATAAACTATGGAATGTGATGAGGATGCATAGTGAAAATTTCCATCTCTTATTTTCTATTTAAAAATAAAAAATAAAAAAATAAAAAAACCCCCACCATACATTTTCATCACATTCCAATTCAAATTAAATATCATTGATTAAAATATCAATTATTGGTGAAGTTTTGATGTCTGTTTGATTGTTCAAGATGTTTTGATTAAGGTGTATGGCCTTTTTAATTTCAGCTGACTCAAATTCATCAAGTGAAGTTATGAAATATTTCATGTCACGCTTTTTATTATAAATTATTAAAATTTATCTAACTGTCCGTTTGTCTGGGTCGAATAATGTAAATGAATTTCAATCTATATTTTTTTAAATTTCCCCCACATATAATAACAACACAATCATACAGAAAGAATAACAATCAATACAATAATAATAATCCTCTGCTTGATGCAAATAAACATATATATAACGAATATATAATAATCCTTAACAAATAAATAAAACAAAAAATAAAACAATGAACCCAATAGAAGAAAGAATCTGTGGACGAAAACGAATTAGGAGACCCCATACTCAGGTCAGAATTCGAGACAGCTTTGAAGGAACTAAAATAATAGAGCACCCGGAATAGACAAAATACAAGCTGAAATCCTAAAGAACTCTGGAGAAAAGGCACGTGACAAACTTTTTGAACTAATTAGCAAAATCTATAAATTGGGAATCATCCCAAAAGATTTCGAAAAAAACAAAATAGTCACACTTCCCAAAAGACAGGCGCGGATAAATGTGAAAATTTCAGGACCATTAGCCTAACCTCACATGCCTCCAAAATCCTAACCAAAATAATCAAAGAAGAATAGAACAAAGAGTTGAAGAAAATCTGGGGGAAGACCAGTTCGGCTTTAGAAGAAACAGAGGCACCCGAGAAGCAATTCTCTCTCTTAGACTAATAATAGAAAGGGCTTTTATCAGGGAAGAATCTGTCTACATCGGATTCATAGACCTAGAAAAAGCATTCGATAACGTCAATTGGGAAATTATGTTTAAAATATTAAAACAGGCGGGAATAAAATTCAGAGAGAGAAGACTAATCTACAATCTATATCAAAACCAGACGGCAATTATAAATATTGGTGATGAACAAAGAGAAGCCAAAATAAAAAAAGGTGTAAGACAAGGATGTGTGCTGTCACCCATGATTTTCAACTTATACATAGAAGAAGCGATTAAAGAATTCAAAGACAAAATTGATACAGGTATAGAAATCCAAGGTCAAAAGATCGCTATGTTAAGATTTGCCGATGACATTGCCCTTCTAGGAAGCAATAAAAAAGAATTAGAGGACGCCTTGAATGGAATTAACCAAATCCTAATAGAAGAAATCAAAATGAAAATAAACAAGAATAAAACCAAGGTCCTAGTATGTACAAAAAAAGAACAAACGAGACAGGAATGCATCAAAATTAACCAAGAAAACCTAGAAGGAGTTAAGGAATTCCGCTACCTAGGAAGTAAAATAACATGGGATGGGAGGAGCAAAAACGAAATTAAATCAAGAATTGCCCAAGCAAAAATGGGGTTTAATTCAAAACAAAAACTACTATGCTCCTCCTCAATCAGCTTAGCAAACAGGAAGTTGCTATTGAAGACATATGTATGGAGCATAGCCATGTACGGGTGTGAAACCTGGACAATTGGAAAAGCGGAGAGAAAGAGATTGGAGGCTTTCGAAATGTGGTGCTACAGAAGAATGATGAATATCAAATGGATGGATAAAATCACAAATGAAGAAGTTCTTGGAAAAATCGGAGAAAGAAGAACCTTGTGGAAGAGTCTGGAAGAAGAGAAGAGGTCAGATGATGGGGCACACACTGAGACATGGGGGACTGCTTAGGGATATCTTGGAGGGGAGGTGGGAAAGAAAAGGGGAAGGGGAAGACCCAGATTAGAATATTTCAACCAAATAATTGGGGATATGGGATGCCAGACATTTAGAGAGGTTAAACAGCTGGCGGAGGACAGAGTCGAGTGGAGACGGATTGTTGCATCAAACCAGTCTTAGGACTGTATACTCAATGATGATGAAATAAATTGAAGTTATGAAATATTTTAAAAATACTATTTATTTTAATCTCTTAGGTCTTGAAATTTATAAATTTTATTTTTTGACAAGGTTCAATAATTTTAATCCCCCCCTCCCCTTCCTCTCAATTTTTGTCTCCGTAGAATATTTCCAAATTCTATTAAATAAAAGTCTATTTTATCATAGTTTTCAAGTCTTGAAATTTATTATTTTAGTTTTTTAATCTCTAAACCAGTGCATCTCAAACCGTGTGCCAGGTACCATTGTGTCATGTTCGCCTCCTGGTGTAATATCAGCATGTCTGGCATGCAGCCCGGAGGTCTCGGGTTCGATTCCCGGCTAAACCCAGTCATTTTTTCTGTAAGTATATAGGAGTCTGGAAAAAAAATTAAGCGGGAGATAAATTTAAAAACCTAATTTATCGATCGGAGAATTTACCACTGCTCAAAGCCCCTAAAAACTTAGTAAATTGAATATTGGATTGTATCTAACTTTCTGAGATTTGGCTCGTGATCCCGGTTTCTTTCCTTCTACTCTGTTCTTTTCACGATGGAGAGGACAGCCCACACAGGCCTTTAGGGGATGGACCTTCTGGGGTATCTCCTTCTCACATCAATATCTTTAAAAAAAAATAACATTCCTAGGTGCGCCCTAGGAAATCCTAAATATGTGTGACGTTATTATTAAAATGATTTTTTAGTTATATATTTATTAGAATTTTAGGTCTACTATTTTTTGTTGTGTGTGACAATTTCATAAGTTTGAACTGTTTAAACTCATCATTTTAGGCAATAGTGTGTACATTCACTCTTTTAAATAAACCCTTACTTAATTTTAGCTTTTTTTTCTTTCTGGGCTTCTAAATTTAATAATTTTTTGAATTTTTCCTGCCCTATTTGGGCTCCCTTGAATTATTCCTTCACCTTTTTAAATAAGGACCTTCTCTATGATAATATTAGAGTCCTTGACTTTTTTGTTTTTAAAGATTTAATCTTAATTTTTTTGAATATTAAATAACTACCTGCTACTAGTAGAAGATTCGTCACTTGAAAAGTACATTTTCCATTTGTAAATGATTGAATTATTTTTTGTCAGAAACTCTTTTCTCAACGCATCTTTATTTATGTTTATTTTATTCATCTTATTACGAGAAATGCTTAAGCTTGGAAGCTACACTGGAAAATTAGTCCTAAAAAAGCGACCCTGGAAAGAGCCAACTCATATATTCTTACATTCTGCTCTTTTTATTTTGAAATTTCGTATTTGCTCTTTTTTCAATTTCATATTTCTATTTAAGATTTTTTTATTTTAGATGATTTATCAATATCCAAGCTATACTCCAATGAAGAATTTCGAAAAACATCTCATGTGTAAATGAATATTTGAATATTCAACATATTTTCTTGACACTGAATTATTCAAGGTATACTAAAAAAATTAAACACTTTATTTATTTTTTATTTTTTAACCTTTATCTACCCGTGTATTTTGTATATTAACTATTTAAGTGATTGTATCCCAAACCCAAATTCTGTAAGGATTGAATAAATAAATAATAATAAATAATAAATCTACCCGATAAATGATACATTAAATTTGTCTCAAAATATATTCCCATTAAACAAAAAAAAAAATAATAATAATAAATAAATCAAAGCCAATATAACAATACTATATATAATAGCGTAGATTAATTTGCAGCAACGCTCAGAGAATGCTGCCGACAGGGAGCGCTGATGCCATCCATTTGCGGTATATTTGAAATATAATTGTAATTTGAACTCGAATTTCGAAATGAAAGACTCAATTGATTTTAAATTAAGAAACATTAAATATATTGATAATTATTCCTCCCCGGCTTCACCACTCAAAAAATAAATATTCAATTCGCTTTTCTTTGCGCACAGAATAAGAAATTAATCACATCTTATTTGATTATATTTTATATATTATTTGTTTATTTTTTAATAATTTGTCACTTTTTTATAATTTTTTAAAAATCTAAATTTTGTTATTCTTATTTTTTGATTTTTACAAAATTGAACGACTTGAGACACGCATGCCCGAGTTTCTCATGGCAATACTGGAGCACCCTGTCAAACAAACAACACCTGATCTCTTTTAAATATTTGGGCTTTATATCGATTATCGATCCCAAATTTAAAAAAATGATATAATATAATTCTCCTCCTCACACGATTCCACTTATTTAAATAAATCTATTTCCACACAAAAATATCACAAAGTAGATTATAGAAAAAAAAATTCTTCCAGATTCATATCTAGAGCCTCATTTCTGTAGCTGTGTCAGGACGAAAATGAGGCGAAACTTTTAAGAAGCTATGTATTTTCGGGAGTTTACAGGTATACATTTGGAGTGTGGTTTTTAAGAGGAATAAAATTTTTGGACCGAGACGCAGCCCGCCAGGGCACCAGCCCGGAGGGCCGATCTTCGAGGGCGTGCCGAAGGCACGCACGAAAAGCTCGTATATAAATATGTATATTACATTTAAATTATATACATTTTTTTATTTATTTATTGTCACCGGGAACAAAGCCCATTTAGACAGCACATCAGTGTTAGTAGGGTTAGTGACGGAGCCGAGTTTTAGCCGGTAGAAATTTTTATATGAAAGCCCGGCTCGAACCCGGGTTTGCCGCTTGAACATCGTCATCAACGATGCTGAAGCGAGCCCAGCGCCTTAGCTAGCTAGGACAACCCGACTCCCCTAAATTATATAGATAAAGTTTATGAAAATATTTTGACAAAAAAAAATATTTTTATATTAACATATATTAGATTTATTTCATAATTCGAAAATAAATATACGATATAAAAGTGCTTAAATTAACATACTTTCAAAAACATGATTTTATTTCAAAATGTCCTAAAAATTAGAAAGTATTTTTTTCATTAATACTGAAAAGTAAAATGAACCTAGTCTTTATCAAATGAAATTATTTATATAAAATATATGTATTGTGTATGTTTATTATTAATCAAGCAGAGGACGCCCTTACTGAAAATAAAATATCATTACTTAAAAAATACCCAACATTTATGTCCCTGTCATTAGAGATGTTAACAAGATTACATTCCCCTGTGGACCGGGGCTAGAATAGGTCCACAGTATCCCCTGCTTGTCGTAGAAGGCGACTAAAAGGGGTTGGACGTGAGTTAACAACCTCACTCCATAAAAATTTCCCATTGTTTTTTTAGTTTGAAAATTTTATACCCCTCCTTCCCCCTTAATTTTTGATTCGATTTCAACCAAAATCTAATCAACTGTTAATATCATTGCATCAAAGCTACATGTGAAATTTGGTTGTGATATTCACTCTAGTTTTTGAGCTAGAGCCTATACAAAATTTGGTAACGTACTAAGAGAATTTTTGACAAAATCATTAATATCTCGTAAAATATCATTTTTTTTCTATGTTCAGTCTTTAGGGCTTTTTTGTAGAGCAAAACGCCATGGTTTCGATCGATTTTTTTTTAAATAAAATACTTTCTGCCGTTTTTGAGATATTTTTGAAAAAACGAAGCAAAAAAAACACTTTTTTCATGCACGATTACAATACTTCACTAACCCTGTATGTTAAAGTAAAAATTCAAAATTATAACCTGTGTTTTTAAGAACGATTTAAAGGGAATTTTACATGTTCGAAAAATTCCTTGAAAATAAAATGATTTTATTTAAATTTATTACTAGGGGTCTCTAACTCCCTAGTTACCTTTGAACGCTCAACTCCACTATCTACAAATTTATTAATTAAATTATTTGTAGAAAATTCCTTTTTTGTTAAGGGAGATTGGTGTGGGTTCTTGGTGAAACATTTTAAGTAAAGTAAAGGAAAAGAGGCGACTGTGGGTCAGTGGTTAGAGTGTCGGCCGCTGGCCTGAAGTACGCTGGTTCGAGACTGAGTCTCGGTAGATATTTGCAGTCGCCTCCTGTTGGAAAGCAATGGCATCCTACCAAGAGTATAATTGCCTAGTAACCTCTCCAAGCTAGCTGTTCGGAACCGGCGTTAAAAAGTAAGTTCAGTATATCTGTGTAAAAACAGCTAAACACACTCAGCACAGGTATATGTGGAGAGGAGCCGAAACGTCAGGGAGACTTGATATGGCACTTAAAGAAGAAGAAATTTTTTTGAAAAATTTAAGAAACTTTTTAAAATTTTAAATATAAAATACTAGGTAGGTTTCACAAAAAAAGTTTGCTCTGTGAACTACTGAAGATGGGGTTTTACTCCGAAATATATATAGAGTCGTGCTAAGCTAATACATCTTACTTTTATTTTTGTGAAATCTACCTAGTATTTTATATTTTAAAATTTTAATAGTTTCTTAAATTTTTTGAAATTTGTTTTTGTGAATCCCTAGAAAGCGAGTTTAGATTTCAAATATTTCCTATTCCATAAAGGCGACAATGAATGATTAATGCCTACCTAATTGAAAATCTCTTGGATGTGAAGATGCTTAGCCTTCTCACCATGTAATCATGTTATTCTAGCAACAAACAAGGGATTCCCTGACAACCCAGAGACTAAATTGCTATTTCGTCACTTTGGTCCCATTTTCCCGGGCTAAGAAATAATAGACAAGTGTTGTTTTTCACGTTGACTCCTCTCACTCTCTTGTTGAACTTTGGACTAGCAATTATTTATTTATAAAATGCCCTTGCCTTCTTGGAGAAGGATAAGTTTATTATAACAAGTTGAGTTTCATTAAAATGCCCCACCCAATTTTAAGTGAAACGGGGTTAAAAAGAACCCTTAAGTTGCTCTCGATTACGTTGTTAAGTCAAAAATAAATTATCTCCTCCGTTGGCGTAGAAGATTAAATTAAAGTCAAGTTGGAAATTCTTCGATACATTATTTTAATGTCTTTTATTATTAATATATTCAATTAATGATAATAATAATAATCGACGGAAGGCGTTGTCTCAAAGAACATCAAGAGAATATTTGAGGAGATTGCACTCTCTAACATACTAATATGCCAAAAAGTTACTCTATTACAAACGTGTCATATCGTACACAAGTTCCTTAACAAATAGACACTGAAAACTTCATGTGGTCCAGATTGCAGATCCTTTTCTCATCAACCAAGACTAATCCCACTCTAAGGCAGTGGTTCCCAACCTGGGGGCGATCGCCCCCCAAGTGGGCAATTTGGGTTATCAGGGGGGCAAATTGGGAGCGATAAGTATTCAAAGGGGGAAAATTAAAATATAATTATTTCATCATACATCTCCAAGTTTGATATTCACATGGTAAATATTGGCCGTAAAGAGCTGATTCAGTTTCCGACCCGAAAATGTTCAGTCTCAGATAATGAGACTCCTGAACTCCCAGAAGACAAAATCCTAATTTTTACTGATCACCTTGACCAGTTAAAAACTGACATGGAAACAAGATTTGAAGATTTGACAAGTTACACATTCTGGGTTGGATTCTAGATCCTTTCTCGTTTGAAGCTGTGGATAAGCTTGAAAACTCTTTGCAGACGAAGTTTCTAGATCTGAAGTATGACTGTGAGGCGAACATTATTTTCTAGCAGAGCTGTTACGAGTTAGCCTGGGTGAAGCTTATGGATACTTATCCACAACTGTGGGGAAAAACTGAACCCGAACTTGTTTTTATATACGGTAATAAAATTGTTTAAAATAATAAAACTGCTTTATTATTTACACTTTACTTCAAATTAAAATTAGGCATACAATGAAAATGAAAAGGGGCGATAGGTGTTAGTCAACCTCCAAAAAAGGTAAATGGGGACAAAGGGTTGGGAACCACTGATCTAAGGGATAGCTGAAATTTTTCGAGCAGCCTGAAAGTTCAATAAAATCAAATAATAATAAAAATACGAACTTCTAGACCAAGGATCAACACCACCGTATTACAAATACAGCTCCCAGCCAGTTGTCGAGAGACATTATTCTTTATTGGGACAGGCCTATAGTAACTGATCAAACAATAGATTACAACAGTCCAGACATACTTATAATTAACTATGGCGGAAAAAACAATAACACTAGCTGAAATCGAGGTTCCTCTAACACACAACTTAAGAAAACCGAAGCCAAAAAATGACTAAATACGAGGAACTCGCTTGCCAACTCAAAAGCATATGAAAAATGGAAAGAGTTATCATTATCCCAAAAGTTATTTCTGCAGAAGGATTAGTCTCAAAGAAGACAACAAAAAACATCGAGAAATTTGCGGTCGACAAGAACACCCTGAGAGTGGGCCAAAAGCAATCTTGCTACAGACCTGCCATATAGTGGCCAAGTTTCTCAATTAATTATTATCCACGGGGTCCTAGGGCTAGGGTGAATTCCCTTTCCACATCGACCGAGCCTAATCCCAAAAAACATCTATGGGATACGGAAATTTTCCAGCTCAAGAGGAGAAAGTGCAACAATTCGATAATAATAATAATATAATAAATAAATAATAATAAAGCATGGAGGTGACAACTGAATCGATCGAAGCGATCGTTGTGGTCAAATTTTCGTCAAATCATGCTCACGTTCAGGGTAAACAAATAAAAAGTAAGCAGTTTATTTTTTTTATTTTTGTTTTTAAATGTACTTTAAAAAAAATAGATAGTTTTTTAAATCTTTGTTGCATTATTAAATTCTTCTTCAACGATAATGTGGTTAGATCTCTTTTATCTATGCTATTAAGAATAAATGACAATTCAAAAATCTGACAGATAGGGCTGCCAACACATGGTTAGTTTGCTAGTTTAGTTCTTTTATTGTTTGGCAAGCTAGGTTGTCTAAACAGATTTTGTTTTAGTTTTCCGTGAATTTTCTAATTTTCCGGGCAACTTTTCCGATGTTTTTTACGTATTAACCTGAATTGGACTATTACGAACATTTAAAAAAAAATTAGCCAAATCGGTCCAGGCATTTGAGAGATCCGCGCTTACAAAGAAAAAGAAATTCATTTTTATTATATAGATATTAATTATTATATTAAATTATATTAATAATACGCTAATATATGGCATTAATATTTAGTATAGTCGAATATTTGTGAATTAATTCTGTAGTACCTGCGGACCGAATTGAAAAGTTTCAAGGGTCGGATTTGGCACGCGGGCCGTACTTTGGGGACCCCTGCTGTATGGTAAAGTGGAAAATGAAAGATGGAAATTAAATTATTATCTCTTAATAACTGATGGGGATTTAATTGTAACACAGGTCGTTATAAGCAAGTTCAAATGCATTCCCAAAAGAAATTAAGGTATATATTTGTGAAAAAAAAGATTGTTTTGCCCTTTTTATCATTTTGTTATTTTTCTCTAAAGAACTCTAATCCTCTAGCTATTACACCTTTATTTCAAACCATAACAATAAGCAATTTCTTATCTCGGAATTGTAACAGCGAATTCCCTTATTATTAAACCAGGATAAACTGAACAAAACCTCGAATGTTTGCAATTAGAAAAGAGCGAAAGAATAGATCGAATGAGGTCGCAGCTGTTCTCGATTTTCCTCCAAGCAAGCAAAAACTAAGTAAGTGGTTGAGGAAAATTATTGAAGATTCAAATTAAGCCTTCTAGGAAAGAAAACTGATATTTTATTATGGTAGAATATATTGATGAAATTATTAATTAAAAGCATAAAATGAAATCTGGGCTTAAGTAATGGGGTTTGGTAATTGCGAGGACTAAAGGGAATTTTAAACATCAATTTTTTCAGGTTATTTTTTTGCTAACATCATATCAATATATAGCCGTAATTTAATAATAATTAATAAGAGATAAATTTGTTTATTATAGGTTTGATGAATATTTAATTTGATGTAATTAATTCTAACAAGTGAGTGTTTTATCATTTTTTTATTAAAATAATTGTAAAGAGAGTAGCACATTTGTTGATTTATTGGTAAAGAGGAATTAGGGTTGGCCTCTGCTTGATGCAATATAGGTACATATTTTTTTTTAATGAAAATTATGAGAGAAAGAGTTACACCAAAACGGTGAATCCCTTAAAGGTCTGAGTTGACCCCTCAATCGTGAAAGAAGAAGAAGCGGGGATTTTATTGGATGTGCAGGTGTCGAAGGTATCTCCACAGATACCTTCGTGGATACAGATCTTGAACAGCTGAAGGTTATAACTCGCGGGGAAGACAGTGGCTGGGAGCGAGTTCCAGTCTCTGGAGTTCATAGATCCCTATGACTCCAGGATAAAAGAGTTGGCGAAAGCGCTTGTTCGATTTTTATCCAAGTTGACAGTGAAGGGGTGCTGGGCGTTCGAAAACCGCGTGTTTCTCGTAAAAAGGGCTTTAGTGGGGATAATTGATTTCCGCTCGACTGAACAGAAACGGTTCTTATTACATATAGGTACTAAATATAAATATGTATACACAATAATTTATTTTTTTGAGTCTATAGTTTCGAAGGTTTGACCTTCATCAATAAACCTTTTTAATTATAAATATTTTATCTGTTATTTCTCATGGTGTTAATTACCCAATTGAATATAAAAAATTCTTTTTGTTGTTATAGCAAAAGCTAGACCACGAACGATTGTTTTTCTATCTCCAATCTAGGTAATTGACCCCATGAGAAATAACATAAAATTCTTCAAGACTTAAGTGACTTATCTAGAATTTAATTTTATGAATTAAAGGGTTTATTTAAGTCACATAAAATTAAAAAATAGAGTAATTTATAATAATTTATAAATAGTTGAATAAAAGATTTCACTGTCGATGGTAACAGAATTGTTTTTATTTTAGGTTAAAAAATAAAATGAGAGATGGAGAAGACGAGTAACCCTGATATTGCTCTATTTACATTCTAATCTCCCAAGAAACATGAAAAAAACATTATATTTTTCAAAATTTTCAATGAATAAATCTTAATTTGAATGTAACTAAATACTGAAATATTTGTGATAGACTCATGATGAAGGCAATGCTTTCGAAACTATAGTCTCTAGAAATAATTAAAAATTATTTTATTTAAAAACAGAAGACTCCATCTCTCATTTTATTTTTCAACCTAAAAATTTATAAATACTTTATCATTGATTTTACAATAGGATTTTAGAAATTATTATTATTATTATTTTTTTTTTGAAATTTATTGAAATATCCATGTTAATAAAGTAAAAATGAGTTATAAATGTAGAGCGACAAATTCCAAATCTTGAACGAAATTTTCTACTGAAGATGGTCTACGAGGGGCGACCGAAACTGTTCAGTAAGTCTATCAAATAAATAATGTTTATTGACTAAACTTATGATTATTTTATGTCACTAAATAAATTCTTTAATTTATAAAAATAACATATAAAATATTTATAATTAAAAAGACTGAAAAGGTCAATCAGGTTTCAATCCAGAACTTCGTGCGCCTCGAGCTCCAGGCACCGTGCTTGAATAAATAGACACATCTCAAGAGAAATTTGTAGATTCTATTTCATTTTTCATAAACCTTCGAAACTATACTCTCAAATAAATAAATCATTGTATATACATTATACATATTTATATTTGGTATATATATGTACCTTTATGAGTATTTGCATCAGAGGTCAACCTCATTGATTTCTATTTATTTATTAAAATAGATGGAATTTTGCAAAAATCAACATCTCACAAGAGAGAAAGTTTGGGTTTTTAGAATTTCTTCTTCGTGTTCCAAACTCTACCGAAATTTCATGGTGCTTTAATGACCATAAGTACCCGATAGGTTTTGTTGACCTATCAGTGAGTGAGTCAGTCAGTGCCAAAATTAGCTATTTTACCAGATTCATATCCCAGAATCTATTTATCCTATATTAATTAAATTTGGTACTCTCTACAATATCGATTAGATAATTAGAGGCGTATAATAAATTCAGCTCTGTATTTCAAATAGGTTCTGAGCTGCAGGAGGGTCAAAAATGTGTCTAAATTGTCAGGTAAATACTTTACATCGAGTGTACGGCCAATGCTCGAAAGTGGCCTGCGCACTCTCTTTGCAATGTTAGCTATTATAATATTGTTTTCTAAAACACACTAAGTAGCAATAAAACCCCATTAACTTTTACTTGAACTTCCTCTACATTATTATATTATTATGTTGATTAATGTCCATTATAATTAATAGATTAAAAATTCACAGTTCATTGGACAATGTTTTTTATTGAAGCTCTTATTCAATTTTTGTACAACGTTTCGTCTCTCTCGAGACTTTTTCAAGCACTCAATTGGTTAGAGCAACATTGGTTGAGATAACAATAAAAATAATTGAGACATTATAGAATTTTTTCTTTTTAGAAGGATACAATAAAATAAGTCTAGATGGATTTCATCTAGACTTATTTTATTGTATCAATCTAAAAGAAAAAAATTATACTGTCTCAATTATTTATATTGTTATCTCAACCAATGTTGCTCTAACCAATTGAGTGCTTGAAAAAGTCTCGAGAAAGACGAAAAAGTACAAAAATTGAATAAGAGCTTCAATAAAAAACATTGTCAATGAACTATTAATTTTAATCTATTATTCTATTATGTATACAATTCCAATATTTGTGGGTATTCCCATTGCAGTGACAACTAAAAATATTTATAAATAAATATTGAATGGGAATCTACTCTTTCTGATGCAGGCCATTTACAATAAATTGAAATTGTCCCTCACCAGCCATTTGCCCAGCAATAATCTGCGGATTGGGAGAACTCGAATTCAATAAAATAAATGTAAAATAAATATTGAGATCGATATCAGAGTACTGTCCAATAGACATCGATGAAACCTTCAGTCAGCAAACAAAGAGATTAAAAAAACACGCTCTATTTCGTATAAATGAAACAGTATAATACTTATTATCCAATCAAATGAAAAGGTAGGAATTGGATTTCAATGGGCAAAGGCAAAATGACATTCCTAGAATAATAGAAATTAACAAATTGATCTTTAGTTTAGTTTGTATTGTATCTTTGCAATGCCTTATCCCTAAAAGAAGAGAGATTATTCTTTAATTTTTCGCTATTTTTAGTTCTTTTGATTTGATATAATTTATACTTTAGTTTTGTATAAAATTCGGCCCAAAAGGGTGGGTGACTCTTTATAAATCTTTCACATTTGAATCACTTTGGAATCATCAAATAACATTTTTAAGGATACTAGGATGAAATTATATTATTTCATTCATATCTATATTTTATTATTCTATTATTCTATTATTCATATCTATTCAAATAATCACTCGTTCCCAGAAGGTATAGGAATTAGATTAATTAAAGCAGAAAGAAATCCAAAATTAATAAACGCCATTGAAGCTATAGCGAGGAGTAGCACATATAATATATAGCGTGGGAGAGAAGGCTGGCAAGCAAGAGGTAGGCGGTTAGGGTTAAATAAAAATGCACATATAAAATTGGTACACGACACAAGGCGAGTGGACGCAGTTGAACTTGTAGGTAAAGTGATGATACTATTCGATACACTTCGGGCTACCGTACCAGTAAGAGACCCCCGTTGTGTAGGTATCACCTCAATCTTCAAGTCTATTGCACTTGAACCTAAGTTTCCATTGAATTGTCATGACTTATATTTAATCAAAATGGACATATTTATCACTTCTAAAATTGATCTGTTTATTTCTTGCATTGCATAATTTATCCCTCGCCTTGGTAGTAATTTATTTATGATAAATCTTTACATATGGTTGCATGTGTGTGATATATATTACAAATATCAATATTTTTGTATATTTGTTTGTTTTTCTGTTAAAATACAACTTGTGTGTTGAAAATGATTGCATATGAGGCGCGCTCTACCGACAGTTTTGTAAAGCCCTACAAATCTTTAGAAATTCTAAAGTCATATAACAAGAATTCTGAACTGTGTTTAAATAATAGATTTGAATTGACAAATAACAATCTTCTTAAATTTACTGTCAAAACAAACAATTGTAGATAAAGGAAAGTGGGAGAAAACAAACCACCCCCCCCTCATTGTTAGAAAAAGATAAAATATGGATGTGTACCAAATTTTTTTTTGAGATTTAATTGATTTAATATTTTGTTTATTTGTTGTCGTATACAAAATAGTTCTTATGCAAGTTGTTCAGTTTTTTTTTGTAAACTTAGGCAATGTAAAGAAAAATATAGGTTTTCATTTAGAAAACAGAAGTTGTCCTTGAATTACCCTTGAAAGCTTGTTCTAGGTCGACAAACAATGGCTAGATATAAATAAACTTTTATTTGAAACTTTTTTTCATATAATGAATTGTTTTTGAGTTATAAGACTGTCTCAAGATAAAAAAAACTCAGCCGGTATATACAGATATATAATTTCGAAATATATGTGTGTATATAATTAAGTAATGGAGAGGGATTCAGCCAATGGGTAGCCTCTGCTGAATAAAAAACTCCCAATTATGGAAAACGTTTCGGCTTTAATTAAATAATGCCATCATCAGTTCCTAAGAGCTGTTGCAGATGTTTATTTGCATCAAGAGGAGGACAACCTTTTTTTCTCTTTACATATCTATATGAAATACTCTTTCATAAAATAGTACAAGTATGGGAAAGGTAGGCATAGTGGGCACGCTAAGGATTTTTTTTAGAATAAGTAAAAATTGAATATAAGAAATGAAATTTTGACATAAGTTAGTTTTATTATTTAAGTTTATAGAAAATTTTTTCATTTGACTCTATGTCGGTTACTTAAAACCAAAAAGAAATTTCCCGCAACCCTATCAAATGGCCACTTTGTTCCAGCAGTTGAAGTGTAGTCATGTTCGTATCTCAATAATGGATTGCCTATTTAATCTTTCATCCATAATTAAAATCAATCTTAAATCCTGATTTATTTATTACTTCTCTTTCAATTATATAAGATATTCAGGTTTTAATTAATATTATCTATATTGAAATAAAAAAAACTAGAAAATAGAAAAAAGCCTTCCGATTTATCTATCGAATAGAAGGTTGTTATTGAAGACGCAAATATCCTAAGGGCGAAAGCAAGCGCTCTTGAGAAGAGCGATAACGGAGCTCTTGAGGGCCTCTTGAGCCAACGATGAGTCAGCTCTAATCAGCAAACTCGGCCCCGATGCAGACTACTTCTTTTGTTGGATTAGATATAGCCTCTCTGCTAGTACTATTATTATTATTGCAATTATAAAATATCTTGAATGAAAATTCCGTTCGATAGCAAATCTAATTTCTAGAAACAATAGAAATTTACACATGGTTTAACAATGCTATACACGGAGTTTATTTGCACGTTCAGGAGCCCAGTATACGCAACACATTTACAAATATAAAACAGTGTCTTCTACAATAATTAAATTTAACACATCATGAATATAGACCATAGGGGAACATGGGGCTACTTGAAACATGAGATATAGGGAAACAAACTTATATTATTTGAAAAATATATTTTTTATAAGTGTTTCAGACCAATGGGATTAAGTAATAAAAAAAACTCTAGCGCCATTATTTTTGTTATAGTTATATGTATTGAAGTAAACTTTATTAATAACAAATCATTATATATTATGTACTTGAATATTATAGACTTTAATATTAAATGAAATTTAAAGATATGGGGTGCACGGGGTGGAATGGGAGTGGAGTGAGGGAGTAAGGCGGAGTAGGGGGTGCTGGGGGGTCCAGAGTGCTAGGCGGGGGGAGGGTGCAGGGTTGGTGGATTGGGGGGTTCAGATGAGGGTCCGAGGTGGGTGGGGTCCAGGAATGAGTGTTGGGGTATTTTTTTATAGTATTTATTGGTTATTAAATAAACATTTATTTTTACACATAAGTTTTTTTATATATAAAGTTGAAAAAAATTAGGCGAAAAAATATAATCCATATCCACTTAATATAAAATAAACTGTACTTTATCCAAAGTTATTTGTGATTGGTTGGGAGGCGTTTGAGAATTATTTGATATACTAATATGTTTATTCCTTTATTATTAATCAGATATCACTGGCTATTTGAAGTCCACGTTGACTTAAAATAAAAAATATCGATCGATTCTTAATACTAGAGGATTAAGTATTTAGATAAATTTGAATATAAATAATATTTAAATTATTTTGATTATTAATGTCCATCGATTAAATTAATAAAATATCTTATGCTTTTTTGCCAACGTTTCGTCAACTTTGTTGACTTCCCCAGGGCTCAAATAATTAACTTCCTCCATATTTGTCTTTTTATCAATATTCCGTCTTAGCAAACATATCAGGCCAGTCATCAAACAGAATGAAAAAAAATAGATTTATATTGATAAAAAAGACAAATATGCAAGGAAGTTAATTATTTGAGCCTGAGGAAGTCAACAAAGTTGACGAAACGTTGACAAAAAATAAAAATTATTTGAATAAGATATTGTCCTTATTTACATACAACAACTTTATTATTAATAATATTTAAAGTAAAAAATAAGGATATGAAAGGAAAAAATTGAAATTTTCCAAGTGAAACACTTTTTTTGCGGGGCAATGTATATTAAACCGATGAAATGAATAAATTTTAAAGAATTAAAAAAATATTATCTTAGGTTTAAAATATAATTTTACTAATAACTTTATATAACTTTTCTAATACTTTAGACATGCTTCGCATCGGGTAAAGTAAAAAGCATAATCACATTAATAAAATGGAACTGAGGCAGCAAATCGGGAAAATTCGAATGTTTATGTGGCAAAATCTACCTTTTCTAGTATTAGAAATATTAATATGTATTTACCGACTTAAAGTTTAGTTAAAAAATAATCCTTTCATACATACTTGATGGCTTCCATGCCCTAAGCTCTATAGTATTCATTCCATCAACGACTGGACCCGCCTAGCTCTTACGCAGCTTTCATTCTTCTAAGCTCAAATTGTTGCCTAAATACAGGCGCACCAAAGTCATAAATCAAGTTCAAATTTAGACTATATTTTGAGGATATTAATTAGTTCTGTTATTTATTTACATTTTATAATTCAATATTTTTCTTATACGTGCAAAAAAAAATGAATAAATTAATAAGTCCTAAATGAAAAAAATAATTCAAATTGATGTTTTATTTTGGACAATAGCTACAATATTCAATTATTTTTTCATTTCTGATTGTAAAAGATAAAATAATTGATGATTGACTGATAAAATGAAATGAAAAATTATTCACAAAGAGAAACAAAGAGGTTGTCCTCTGCTTGATGCAAATAAACATACACACATATATATCGAGATGATATATCTGTATATATATATTATTTATTTGTTTGAGAATTCTAAGATGCCAACCAGTAAAAGAACATCACATTTTCAATATCCATACGGTGTTGACTCCATGAAAAACAATATTTATAATTAAAAAAATTTTAAGAAAAAATAAAAACCGACTTCAAAAAATTAAATGCAACAAATATAAAAATACACTAAAAGGTATAAAATAATTATTATCTTATTTAGTTACAACTAAACGACGAAATATTAACACGAAATTACTTTTTAAAGTCGGTGCCAAACAAACTATACCTATAAGCGAGCGTACCCGCCAAACGTACTAAGTAAGATCCGTCGAGTGCGATTCATAAAAGGTATATGTTTGGCACCAACTTCAAAAAGTAATTTCGTGTTAATATTTCGTCGTTTAGTTGTAACTAAATAAGATAATAATTATTTTATACCTTTTAGTGTATTTTTATATTTGTTGCATTTAATTTTTGAAGTCGTTTTTATTTTTTCTTAAAAATTTTTATTTTTCTCCTTTTAGTGATGTTATTAATAGTGATTATATCATCAAAACTTGACCAAATTAATATGACACCATCCCTAAGACACCCCCTTTCGGATAAAAAAAGAACCATCGAAATCGGTTCATAAACAAAGGAGTTAGGTCTAAACAAACCTAAACAAACCTAATAAAAAAGGTCTAATACCTATGAAAAAAAATCGAAAAAAAAATGGGACCAATCGGAAGCTAGACTGGACCCAATGCAAAAAAAATTTTCAAAATCGGTTGACAATTGGCGGAGATATGAGGTAACATAGGCACAAAAAAAAAAAAAAAAAAAAAAAATTCAATCGAATAGAGAACCTCCTCCTTTTTTGAAGTCGGTTAAAAAAAGACTGATGATGAAGACCAAGTCTTCGAAACTATAGTCTCAAACAAATAAATAATATATAAATACAGATATATCATCTCGATATATATGTGTGTATATTTATTTGTATCAAGCAGAGGACAACCTCTTTGTTTCTCTTTGTGAATCAACAACTCTGCTACTCTCGGCAAAACAAAAACTTTTCAATTGAAAAATTATTACTCTTTACTCTGACTAATGGGGTGAAGTTCTTCAGGCTGCCGAAATATTGAATTTACCCCAAAATTCACTCAAAAATACAAAATATTTTTGTTATTCTTATTATCAATTGTATATACCAGGGGCCCCCAAGCGTTTTAGAGATAGTGCCAGATGTGAACATTGAAAATTCAAGGCATAATATTTTGAAAAATTTTTAAACTAAAATGTCAAAAATTAGAAGCAAATTGGTAGAGGATGTAATTTTTGACATTTTCGTTTAAAATTTTTTCAAAATAAACACCCAAAATGAGGCGGAAGGTCAAAAATGAAGATTCTAGATCTTTGAACCAAACTATACCAACATCAATAAACTCTAGTTGTCACAAAGGTATTCAGTGAAACGCGTTTTAACTACTAAAAACGGGTTTTTACTGCAACATATATATATTGATAAATTTTAATGAAATTGAAGTTGTCAGAAAATATAATATGAAGAAATAGAGTCGTTTAAGTCTTTAAAGATCCGAACTCCATTTAATGTTGTGTAAGTGAAAGTCATATGGGGTACAATAAACACGCCAGAGCTATTTTATACTGGATTGGAATTAAAAGATAAATTTACATGAAGTTGATCGAAATGTCAATCCCTTATTTATACCTACATCTGGGCCGGAGTGATTTCTGGGGATCCCCTGGGGACAAATTGATTATTTTTCTATTTTCAGGAACTGTTTTTTCTCTCTCTTTCTGATTTCTCAGCTGGATGATTTGTCATTCGGGAGAAGAATCCTTTCTCTCTCTGTTCCTCTGGTTAGGCCTCGATTATTCCTCAATGGTCTGCAGACACGCACTGCCCTCGCGTGCCGGCTACCATTCATTCCCTGCCCGCCTTTTACAACTGAACGGAGATTCCTAACCTAAAAGCTTGTTTTATTCTATTTTCAATTTGTCGATGACTTCATTTGTTAAGAAACAATATTTCTTCATTACACTCAACAACATCTTTCAATTAAAATTAATTAGTTAGTGTCTGATACACGAATATATATCTAAATACTAGCTTCAAGGCCCGCCTTTTGGTAGCCAGGGGCTTCGCCCCTGGACCCCACGTGGCTGCTTTATTGATGTTTTATTAGTAACAGAGAATAAATATAATTGTTTTATTATAAAGTCTTAAATAGATATAATTTGAGATTCTATTTAACAGTAATATACACTCATAACAAATAAGATGAAACAAATATTTAAAATGTATTAATAATCCACTTGTTATCATTAAGGGGAAAATAAAAAAAGTTATATTATATTTAGATATTATTATAGATAAGAAGACATGAAAATTACAATTATTATTCATTTTGCTAGAAACAAAAGTATATTCAATCTATTTATTAAAAATTCTCTTATTCTCAAGCTTGAGTTGTTTATCATAAAAGAATTTAGTCTTACTGATTTTAAGTCGATTCTTCCATTTCAGCAGAGCTTGCCATTAAGTTACTAATAATAATCGAAGGGTTAAAAATCTAATGTAGAATTCTTATTTCTCAAGTATTAGATGAGAATCGATTGCTATTTTTGATTTTAAGTCGATTCCTCCTCCTCCATATCTTCACCAATGGCTACCAATAAAAACCGAAACGTCAAAAATCGAATGTAGAATGGTTATTCCTCGTCTGTTAAATGAGAATCGATCATTATTTTTGAATTAAAGTCAACATCAACTTCAAATTGCAAGTGATATCTGATTAATAATAAAGAAATAAACATATTAATATTTCAAATCTATTTGGATAAAGTTTAGCACCGATCCGTTGCAGTTTATTTTTTTAATTTTTGTTTTTAAATCTACTTTAAAAAAATAGATAGTTTTTTAAATCTTTGTTGCATTATTAAATTCTTCAACGATAATGTGGTTAGAACTCTATTATCTATGCTATTATTATTAAGAATGAATGACATTCAAAAATCTGACAAACACATGTTTAGTTTGCTAGATTAGTTCTTTTATTGTTTGGCAAGCTATGTTGGCTAACTTGAAATTTTTTTAGTTTTTCCTAAATTTTCCAATTTTTTTTTACCTATTAACCTGAATTGGACTATTACGAACATTTAAAAAAAAATTAGCTAATCGGTCCAGGCATTTGAGAAATCTGCGCTTACAAAGAAAAAGAAATTCATTTTTATTATATAGATTGACTAGGTGAAGTACGTTGGAGTGGATAAGAAAAACGACCGCAGCGTTGTAGGCGGTAGAATTTGGCAAATTTGCCTCTGCATTTTCCTCTAATAACATTGAATACATACGAAAAATGGGTTTTTGGAATTGTTTTGTAGTGAATTGTAAAAATACAAAGAAAAATAGTAATTCTAAATTTTATAGATTTCCCACTGCTAGACATAAATTAATTCAAAGGCAAAAAAATAATCTAATTTTAATTATAAAAATACTCGGACTTTGCTACTTATATCTATTCCTGCAAAACAATGTTTTGAACAATTTGGTTTTTTATTCGCTATATTATAATTTAATTCGTTTTCTTTTGTAATTACTCCACATAACTCTTTTAAATAATAATTAAAATAAAATTCTTCACACTTCATCACTACTTCTTCTAGAAACTTTTCATCTCTTTTATAACAAAATATATCAATAATCTAATTTTAATGATAAAAATGCTCATACTTTGCTACTTATATCTATCTATTCGTTTAAAACAACGTTTTCAATTGGTTTTTTTATTCGCTATATTATAATGTCATATCTCCAAAAGCATTGTGAACATTTGTGAATTGCACTGATGAAACAGCTTATCTGAGAAAGAAAATTAATTCGATAAGTTTAACAATCATTCACACAATAATGACTGTTAATTGTCACAATTTTCATCAGAAATTCAAGTTTTTATTTACTTTGTGTAATCCACCAGACATAACCTCAAATATACTTCGAACGATGGAAATATAATATTGATAGTTACTTACGTAAATATTTTTTATTCAATCTTGGTAATCAATAATTCTCATCACATGTCAAATAAAGTTCACAAAGAAACTTAAATAATTTCTTCATTAGTTTATAACATTTATCATATTCAAATATTCCGAGGTAAATGAGGCAAAAGTACCTATTTAGAACCACCAGACGGCGATACCAGTCATGCACACACCGAATACTTGTTTTCAGAATTGTGCACTTTAAACAAGAACATATCTAACGGGTTATAGTGGTGTTTCACAAAGTGGAAATAAAATTAAAAAATTAAAAAATCTTTTAAATTATTTTGGAGATTTTTTTATTTATCTCTATACATATTTCGGGCTATGAACCCTTCATCAGTAGGTTTAACAGAAAACTGAATATTCAGATATATAGAGATAAATAAAAAAAATCTGCAAAATAATTTAAAAGATTTTTTAATTTTATTTCCACTTTGTGAAACACCACTATAACCTGTTAAATAATTCCTGTGTTTAATATGTTTCACTATAAACCAACAGCGCTTTCCTAAACTTTATTAAGAACATATCTACCCCTGTAGCAGTTTTAGCAATGATACAGGCTTTCCTAGTTAGAGGGACCACAACATTCTTAAACAAAACATCATAAAATGTTGTTCTATATAAATACTGAAATAACTAAATCATTGCTCATAGTTTTAAGTCATATTGATAAAAGCCCAGCCTTAATGAATGAATAATAAAAACACTTCGCTACAGCTCTAGTAGCTCTATATTGTTCTGTTTTTGGGAAGTTCTATAGGCGAGTCAATTTGCTTTTGAAAATCTCCAAAATTAACACGGAGTTGAAATCTTTTTACAAATTATTTTTTATAGTTAAGTTTTTTTAATATTTTGTTCTTTATACTAGTGTTTTTATTAATTTTACGAAAAAATCCCCAAAAAAAATTTCGGTACAGGGCCTATTAGACCTAGCTACGCCACTGACTTTGAAATATATGTATTTGAAATACATTTGTATTTTATGTATTTGCATTTCAAATAGTTAAGTTTAAGGTATTTTGTAATTCAAATATATTTGAATTTACATCGATAATACCTGAAATACAAATAAGAGGAGTTTTTGCCGTAAACTTTTTTCAATTTTTCATTTTTGTGATATACAACAAAAAACTACTCCACATAATTTTAATTTACATTAGATTTCACTATAAACCAAAACCACATTCTTTATTTTAACTAAAAATTTATAATAAATATTTAATATTTTTTTGATGCTTTTTTATACCAGATTGATGTAGAAAAATTAACTAAGATTTGTAATTTTTTGAAATTTTCTATTGTTTCAGGTAAGCAAATTCTGATTTGAGTTGGATTCCAGATTAATCCTCATTACCTTCATCAGTAGTAAGTAGAATTCAACTTTAAATATGAAAATATTATCATTATTATTATTATTTATAATACCCCTAATCTCTCCGCGGTGAAGCCAGCTTTTTGAGTTTTATGTTTAAAAACATCAGAAATGTGAGAAATAAGAAAGAAAAATGTATAATAGTTTCGAAATTCGGTACACATCTTAGCAAATTATGGTATATTGGCGATTACTAAGCTTCAGTAAAAACAAAAATCGAAATCTTATTAATATTTATATAATATCTACCTGTCTATTTGAGCACTCATAAACTAAATAAGATTTAGTTTGAAATTTACAAATCACAAGTAATTATTTTTTCTAGAATCAAAAATCAACTTCAGATAATTATTTTGAATAGGGGGTTTAATGTTTGTACTCTAGTAGCACAATTTTTAAAACTATATTAGTAATTATATAGTGCCTATATAGATTTTCGAAATCTATACAGGCGCTATGTATGGTAGTTACTATATAGTTTGAAACATTGTGCTAATAGTGTATGGTCAAAAATAAAAACATATTTTTTTTTATTATGGGTTGTTAGCTATCTGTGTAAAAATCTAATCAGACTCGAATAAATTCCAAGAGAAAATACTTGTACCTAATATCTATATATATAAAATTAATGTCTGTACATTGGTCCAAATCACACCAAATTTTAGTTGCACACGTTTCAAGAAAAGCTATGAACGAAAACACCCTCAACAAAATTCCTGTCTGTCTGTATGTCTGTCTGTATGTCTGTATGTATCTATGTTTCCGTGGGTTCCGCGAAAAGTTGCTCACGATTCACGTCAAAACGGCTGAAGGGATTATTATGAAATTTCATATTTACATCAGATCTGTTCTAACTTACGTTTTTAGCTATATAACGTTTTGATATTTTGGCCTCAAAAGGGGGTTTAGGGGGGCCCACGAATGAAAGTTATCAAATAACTCCTAAACTGGGGGGGGTCGATAGGCTAGGCGGTAGCGTGACAGCGAGCTAACCAGGGGACCCGGGTTCGAATCCGACTAGAGGCAGCCAGCTAAAATCTGACCCCCGGGTGTAGAGACAAATTTTAAAAATATAGCTAGTATCGTAATTAGGCTTATGGCTAGAAAGGCCGAAAAGCCAAAAAAAAAAAAAAAAACTCCTAAACTATTAACTCTACGGCAAATTTTATTATGAGCAAGTTGTAGGGAATGTGATTTCTGAAAACTTTTGTTTAAAAAAAGTCCCCCGAAAAACCACTTAAAAAGTGGGGAGGGTCAAAATATGAAAACTCTTGCTCTTGGACCATACTCAACCAAATTTCGTATACATAATCTGTGGGTCACTAGAAGGCTAGAAATGCAACAACTAACGACCCAAAATGGGGGGGGGGGTCAAAAAATGAAAATTCATACCCTTAGAGCCAACTTAACCAAATTTTATATACAAAATCTGTGAGTCACTAGAAGACTAGAAATGCAAAAACTGGGCGCGGGGGGTGGAATGTGGGTGAGGGAGTAAGACGGAGTAGGGTGAAGGGGGTGGTGCGGGGTGGAGTCCGGGTGGCGTAGTGGGTGTGGGGGTCCAGGGGGCTAGGCGGGGGTGTGGTGCGTGGAGGTGGAGGGCATGGGGTGGGGTACGGGGGTGGTGGAGCAGGGTGGAGAAGGGGGTTGAGGTGAGGGCCCATAGACGGTGGGGTGGGGCGGAGTGGAGGGATTGGGGGGCGAGGTGGAAGGGTTGGGGGTAGAGGTCGCGTGGTGCGGGGGGGGGGGGGGGGTGCTGGGAGGTTTCTGGGAGGGCGTGGTTTGGGGTCCAGGGGGCGTGCCCCCTGGCTAGCAAGAGGGCCGCCGAAAGCGGGCCTTGCAGCTAGTAGTTTAATATATTTAAACTGCACTTTTTTATCTAGTTCCAGCCAGCTGAATTCAAGTCTGAATATTTTCTTTCAATTTAATTTCAATTTGAATATTTATACTAGCATTTTATTAAGATTCGAAATTTGACAGACATTTCTAGAAACATCCCTAGACATATTTGTTAAAATACGGTTCAATTCATTGATTGATTTTATTGAAAAAATAATATTACGAATTTTAAATAAAAGTGAAATTCACATTTGAATTCTCTCTTTTTTTCTAGATATTAATATTTTATAAATAGATTTGATTTGATTTTGATTTTCAATCGAAAAATCGAATGTCATATGAAAATAATATTGGCCATATTGGCCATTCACATGACTTTACCTTCCTCCTCTCTTATATTTAATACCAGCTGAAGACCCTTTTTGACCCTCTCCTCTCACACATTTTGAGTGGTTAGTTTTTGCATTTTAAGTCTTCTGAGGAAGTATTCCCAAATCGTGGGCTATTTCTAGGACGAAAAAATCAACAGGATCCTGGGAAAAAATTCCTAACCAAAATAATGAGTTTATTAACGCGGGGTAAGAGAATGTTATGAGTTAGAAACATGCCATAATATTTTGAATTATAACATTAAATTATTAAATAAAAAAAATTATATAATAGTATAGCCTTTTTTTCACATTTTCACTCTGATTAGCTTTTAACATTTTAATTGGAGTTAAAAATTATCAATTATTCTTTCCACATTCTCCCCTCTTCGCCCCCTCCGCCCCTAAAAAAATTCATTTTAAAATATTTTTCATATTTTTTATTTTTCACTTCCCTAATGATTAATGATCATACATTGTAATAATGAAATTAAACGCAATTAAAGATCATTTCTCATTGGAGGAATTTTTTCACTTGTCCCCTTTTCCGAGTGTTTGTCATTTCACGCCTCTAATTTAAAATGTCAACATTAGAATAAATGATAATTTTTTGTGTGTTTGCTGCCTGACTTCTCTCACACATACACACACACACACACACACACACACACACACACACGATGTTGCTGACTTGTTTTCGATTTGATTAATGATAAGCCTTGGACAATTTCAAAATAAAGTTTGATCGGTTCATTAAATTCGGGTTTCTAATACGAAACTGGTTAAATTATTGAATTAAAAAAATATTGAAAAGACTTAGCATACCGAAAGTTGATTATTTATACGGAGAATTAAATGAGGTAATTCTCTACTTGATGCAAATATATATTCTACTAGATGACGCCCGCCCCCTGAAGGGGAGCGTCTCGTTTTATGGTTAAAATTTATATAGATAATAGCTGACCCGACCATGCGTTGATTTGATCAAAAATTTAAATATATTTAAAAAATAATAATAGTTTTGAAAATAAATTTAAAATGCAAATAATTATAAATTAGGTATTAAAACAGTAAATGAATTATATTTTAGTTGTCAAAATTGTTCCCTTAACCAAAAATAATATTGACATTTGAAAGATTTCCAAAAAGCTATTATCGGTCATCTTGTTTGTTTGCTTTTACCCTCCCCAGAGAGGCGCTGGCGTTGTTTCTTCGAAACGGTGCTGGTGTTGTTTCCTCGAAAAAAATATTTTTTACATGCCACAGGTCTGATATCTATAAAAGCACTATATATAAAAACACTCGTGTATTTGAATGGAATGTTGTGTGAAAATTTCAAAGAAATCGGTGAAAAACTTTCGGAGATTCTTCAACGTATCACTTAAGCGTAACAGTACATTTTTATTTATATAGATAATGAGTATATAAATATATATAGTGGCGTGAGGTCCATGGATGCTGTGGATGCGGCGCATCCCTAAAATTTCAAACATTTAGAGTATTCATAAATATCGACTTCAAAATTTCAGGATGGTCTTTGAATTTTCAAATTATTATCCGTTATTTAAATATTTCTATATTTTTTGTTTTGAAAAGTATATTGGTTCTCGAAATGAATTGAAATTGTTGCATAGTTTCAAGGGGCAATTAAAATGAATGCCTTTTCGGAAAAAGGTTCTGATAGAAGATTTGAAGTCCCTGCCTGGTATTTCTTCAAGTTCAATCATGTCAAAAACAAGCTTAGAGGAGTATTAGTCGAATAAATATTGTTATGCGCCGCATCCACAGCATCCATGGACCTCACTCCACTATATATATATATATTATATACTCATTATAGAATATATATTTGCATCAAGTAGAGGACAACCTCATTTAATTCTCCGTATGAATAATCAACTTTCGGTCTTAAAATTTGTAGAATGAATAGAAGTTCAAAATAAAAAATACATAAAGTACAAAAAGTTTCAAAAACAAGATTACAATTTTCGCACCCGGGTTCATAGTGGGCCAATGATAATTACTATTTTTTTCGATTTTCAATTTTTGATTTGGATTTTCTTTCAACAAACTAAAATACTAATTACCTATTTATTTTAAAAACCTGTTAACGATAAAAAATCAATTCAAAATAACTAAAAAAGAAAACTTAAAACCAAAAAATCGTTTTAATAATGGTTAATAGCGAATAAAATTTTTTCAAAATTTTTAAAAATCGAAAAAAATAGTTATTATCACAGGACCACTACAAACCAGTCTTTAAATTTGTAGAATAAATAGAAGTTTAAAATAAAAAATTATCAAAAAAATCGAAGAGTACATACAGTTTCAAAAACAAGATTAAAATTTTCAAACTCAAAAGTTGCATATCAAAACACTTTAAATAGTGTTTTGCATTTTTTTTTCTAAAAAGTATGTAAAAAAACAAACATTAAAAAAAATTGAATTTGGACCATTTTTGAAGAAGTTATGGGCGAAAAACCAATATCTTTTAAACCAATGATCAAAAAATTTCAAAATTTACCAGGAATAATTTTTTGATTGATACTAAAAAATGTCAAAAAATGAAGGAAATCAAAAATTAAAATTTTTCAAACCATCCGATTTGGCGTGGAATTCAATATTATGTTCGTTATTACTTTACCATAACCAGACAGACTAAATAACAGACATTTTGACAAAACAATTATTATCTCGAAAAATATAATTTTTTCGATGTTCACTTATTAGAGCTTTTTTGTAGAGCGAAAGGCCATGGCTTAGCTCAATCAATCCGGTTGTCTGGTTGTCTGTCCGTTAGTCTGTGCCTTACCAAATTTTTGTGGACGAGATAGCTCAAAAACTAGTGTGAATATCGAAACCAAATTTCACACGTAGTTTTGGTCCATTGAGATTAAGAGATGATTAGATTTTGGTGAATATCGACCCAAAATTAAGGGGGTGGAAGAGGTGTTAAAAATTAAAAATCTAGGCCATTTGAGGAAACTCAACAAAATTTTATATACATAATCAGTGGGCCCCCAGAAGTCTAAAAATGCAAAAACTAACAGCCCAACCATGATTATAAATAATTTTATTAAATATTAAATATAAGTGAGGGGCCAGGTTGTATGGTAAAGTCAAGTGGATGGACACATCAGAACACGTCAGCTTATTTTTATTCTTACCTATACTTTTATTTGCATCAAACAGAGAACAACCTAAATTGATTTCTCTTTATTTCGAGATAACAATATACTTTTTTTTCTAAATTCTGGTATATTAAAGTAATATTAAAATAAAACCAAATTCATTAAAATCCTTTCTTTTGAAATTTCCAAGATTAAAAGAAACAAAATAACCAAGACGCAAGCAAACATTGCTTTTTAGCGAGAGTGGTTTGGCCTCAAGAGACTCAAAGGTCATCCCATCCAATCTAATCCGCTGGTGATTTCTTTTGAAGCATCCGCAGCACAGACTCCCAATCTCATCTATCTCATGGCTATGTTTTTGTATAAATATCCTTACATTTCTCTTTCAAGGGTGATATGCATTTCTAAAAGAAATCCCTCTCCGTTTGCCTAAACACACATATATACCTTGATAGAAATCTTGAGAGGTTCAACTTGTCCTCAAGCCACTTAAAACTTTTCAAATTATCGGCTCCTCTTGGTGCCAATTGGTCCAAAAGACTTCAGCTCAATGGATGTTTAATCGTTTCATTAGCTTTACCAACCCCCCATTGACGGGGGCAAAAAATATCTCTCCTCCAATTGCCGTCGTTGACATTTTCCCAAAAGAAACTACGGAAACGATTAATCGTTAATCTCTAGTGTGTTTGAATTTAATTGGCTTTACGCCATCAATGCAAACGAGTAGAATAAGCCTCTCGAGAACAGGCAGGGATTTCAGTCAGTACTAGAGAAACTTGGAGTAAGTTTCTTATACCAAGAGAAGAAATTGAAATTTACATGAAGATTTAGTTTTCTAAAATTTCGTTTCTTAAGGTAGTTCTTTCACAAATGCAAAAATTCAAGAAGTCTTCGAAACTTGGAATATTAAGTCATTAAAAGCATAATACACACACTCTTAAAATTTGAAGACGATTTACCGCACCAAACATGAAATAATTGCAATTAAAAATGGAATTTTTTACATATAGTAGATTGGGAAAGAGTGGGAAAATGATCATTATTTAATTTTTTCATTGATGAAAAACTAATATTTGTTAGAATAATGTATTCGGAGTAAATTAAAAAAAAAATTGAAATTATTTACCTCGTAGTTTTGATAAAAAATAAGAAAAACAAACGAATATTTTTAGTGGAGGATATAAGATCAATGGCTAGGAAACGATCCGGCAAGTATGTGTGTATCCATATAGAGATTTCGTAGTGTGAGTGGTACAGTCACGTTAAAAAACATAACCTAGAATTTTAGTTCCATCCATATTTATAGAGTGGTTACGAGGCTAAAACTTTTTGTGTGGATTGTCGCACAAGAACCTCCTTAATCGCAAATTTTTTAATAAGTCACGAAAAATGAGAAAACAAAATGAAGACATTTTAAAAACTCGGTACACACTGGTTAGAATAAACTTAAATATGTATAATATATTATTAAAAAAAAATATTTATTAATTTAATTAGCTTGAGATTTTTCATTTATTTAACAATTTATTTAACCAGTTACTAAATCAGTGATGCCCTTAGGGGAGGTGAGTTTAAGACGCAGAGTGCGGTATTGAAATTTCTGGGGGAAGGTTGAAAATTTTTGCATTTTATTATTATTTGGTAAAAATAAAAGGGGTCAAGTCTTATAACATGAACAAAAGTTAATAAAAAGCTCTTGTAATTTTTTAGAACTGAATAAAATGAAGGAGTGTACTTTTATGAAAGTGAGGAGGGACTACTTTTCATGAAATTTACAGGGGGTGAATCATAAAGCTAAGGGGGAACTAAATTACATAATACTTTTAATTCAGAAGCGATGAAAGACAGTCCAAGGATAGAGAAAAAATTTCTCTCGAATAAAATTATTGGACAGTCATTTTTTTCCTCAATCGAAAATCAACGTTTGGGAGGGAAAATTTTATATTATTTTATCAAAAAGACAAAGAAAACATTAAATACAATAACTAAATCTCAATCAATGGTTTCTTAAAACTTTCAAGATTAAACTAATAGAAAAAAAATATTTCTGAACTTGCAAATAATAGTTAGAATTTTCAATTAATTTTAAATTTAACTTGACATTTTGCAAGTATGTCTGTGTTTTTTTACTTTTTTTTAACATTTAAGCAAGGATGTCTGTGTTTTTACTTTTTTTTCAACATTTAATAAACTTTGAATAGTACCTAACTATTATAAATAAAATTAATCCATTTTTTGATTGTTTTTTTCTCTCAGTGTGGTATCTAAATTTAAAGTACATAGTTAATTACATAAATTATTTTGAAATTTAAAACAAATGTTTATTAGATTGTGTTAAACCATCCAAGTATAAAAGATAAACAAAAATAAATTTTTGATTAAAGCAGTGGCCAAGTTTTTTTTATAGTTTTTAGGGTTGGTTTAAAATGTTATCTTAAGTTTTTCTGGATCTATTTTCAAATCATTTTCACCATTTTTAATTAAATTGAATGTATTACTGTATGAAATTCAAAAAGAAAATATATAGGGTACCATTTTAAAAATCATTTCACTTTTTTAAGCTTTAGTTTGAGAAATTGATTAAAAATTGTTATTATTGTGATTTTTTGAAGTAGAGTTTATACTGGAAAAAACCCTGTTCAAATTAATTTCGTAGGTTGAGTAGTTTTTGACATTGCCTGGGAGGGAGCATTAATAAGCTTTTACTATCTATATCTTAAATAGATGTCATCTTTAAAGAGATTTTTCTTAAAGTGAAACAAAGAGGTTGTCCTCTGCTTGATGCAAATAAACATACATACATATATATCGAAATTATATATCTGTATATATTTCTATTTATTTGTTTGAGCTATAGTTTCGAAGGCTTGGCCCTCATCATCAGTCTTTTTAATTATAAATATTATTTTTCATGGGATCACGAAATCCCGTGGAAATTGAAAATTTTTGAAATTTTTTTCCTTTTTTCTCAGCTGGTTAACCAGGTATAATTAATTTTTTTTGTGTAATTTTACCTGGCTAACCAGCTGAGAAAGAAGGAAAAATTTTTCAAAAATTTTCAATATCCACGCGATACTGATCCCATGAAAAATAATATTTATAATTAAAAAATAATTTTTAAGAAAAAAATAAAACCGACTTCAAAAATTAAATGCAACAAATAAAATACACTAAAAGGTATAAAATAATTATTATCTTATTTGGTAACATGGAAATTACTTTTTGAAGTCGGTGCCAAACAAACTATACCTATAAGCGAGCGTACCAACCATACGTACTAAGTAAGATCCGTCGAGTGCGATTCATAAAAGGTATCTGTTTGGCACCGACTTAAAAAGTAATTTCATGTTAATATTTCGTAGTTTAGTTGTAACCAAATAAGATAATAATTATTTTATACCTTTTAGTGTATTTTATTTGTTGCATTTAATTTTTTGAAGTCGGTTTTATTTTTTTCTTAAAAATTATTTTTATTTTTCTCTATTTAGTGATGTTATTAATAGTGATCATATGATCAGAACTTGACCAAATTAATATGGCACCATCCCTAAGATACCCCTTTCCAATAAAAAAAGAATCATCGAAATCGGTTCACAAACAAAGATGTTAGTCCTGAACAAACCTAACAAAAAAGGTCTAATACCTATAAAAAAATGGGACCAATCGGAAGGTAGACTGGACCCAATGCAAAAAAATTTTCAAAATCGGTTCACATTTGGCGGAGATATGAGGTAACATATGCACAAAAAAAAGCCTTCGAAACTATAGTCTCAAACAAAAAATAATATATATACAGATATATAATTTCGATATATATGTGTGTATGTTTATTTGCATCAAGTAGAGGACAACCTCTTTGTTTCTCTTTTATGAATCAGTAACTCTGCTACTCTCGGCAAAACAAAAACTATTCAATTAGAGATTTTTCTCACATAGAAAGACAAATAACACTTTAGTTTTAAGAATAAATGAGTATAGATTCTGTCCCTTCCTAAAGCCTCAATTTTCGTTAACACTTGAAAAGTTTGCGAGTGATTGCATTGGTACAATTCAAAACCACAAACCACCTAGCTTTAACTACCTATCCATCTATTTAGGGGAGAGATGCAGAGAGCACGACGCTCCTTCCATTTATCTTTGCATCTCTTTCATGGGTTTGCTTGGTAAGATAAGCTGCTCTTCACTACCATTATAATGAGCAGAACAGAAAGTTCCCCAATAGAGGAGAAAGTTTTTTCTCGTAATCGAGAGTGAACCCTTAAAAGGATCATCTTTTCTCAAATCATCAATCAAAGAGGTTTTGGTTCTGAATCCAAATGAGTGAAGTTTGAAAAGCTTATCTAGGACAATGATGAATAACAAGAAAAAAACAATAATACCGTTCTGATTAAAAAAATCGAGAGCTAATTCTGTCAAAGGGCTGAATGGGGATGTCAGTGCTCAGTGGGCTCTTTGCTTGTCGGTTGTCAAAGACCTCTTGTCGGGAACATCGATTAGACCTGCGAGTACACGAACACGCTCTATTGTCATTTGACCCCCAGCTCTTTCCCTATCATAACCATCTATCTATGCATATTTATCAATCTTGGAGTGTAGAGAGGTTTGGGGGAAAGCAATTTAATTACTCAACTAGTCAAAAGCTGTTCAAATTTGATGGCAGAATGCAATTTACTAATATTATACTATCTTCAAGTGAGTAATTTCGCAGAGATCTTCAGAATCAATTACACAAACAAATACCTTTTTGCCTAATAGGTAATCTCGGTTTCATGACAATTTGCTTACAGTTTTTAGGGGTACAAATAGGTTTTGAGGGATTTACAAAATATGGCTTAATTCCGCCAAATGAGTTTTCTTAGGATTTTTTTGAAATTTAGACAGATTATTATTTAAATACTTCTGCATCGATTGGTGGCAAAACGAAATTTATGAACAATATAGTTCCGGAGATATTAAATTTCAAAAAATAGAAGTTTTTCAGAGACTTATACATCACACTATACGGGATATGGCATATACATACATATTTGATTATAATTAAGAAACCCTTCTTACCATTTTTATAAAAACTAAACCAACATTAAACAAATAACCAATACATATTTTAACACAATTTGATTCATAGTTACAACAGAGTTTCTGAGATAATAATGAATAAATAATTAGAAAAATATAAAAAAATTTACACTAAAAACAATTTGGCAACAGCGCATTTATTTAACCAGCGAAAGATGTATAAAGCGCGCATGCGCTAGATTTTTTCAAAATTATAATTTTCATAAGGTTGTAACGTAGGCGTTGATTACATTTGTTAAAAAATAACAAAACGATTTTTATAGAAATAAATCGACCTTTAAAATGTATTTTATCTGTCATTTTAATATAAAAATATTCAATCTCTTACATTGGTGCCAGATTTGTCAAACGAGCACGGGATTCGCCAGAATCGGTACATAAACAGCAAAAAGTTTTGGGCTTATGAATTATGAATCCTTATTGTCTGTTCTATATACTCTAGCATTAACTTTTTCTTAGTATTGTCGCAAAAAACTACCTTAACTAGCATTCAATCGTACCGCACCATCTTGTAACTAAAATACAATATCAGTGATTGGGTCTTGAGATTTTCAACAATTGTTCCTGGAGAAGATGAGTAGAAAACTTCTCAGATTTTGATTTAGGAATTTTATAATAATTTCAAGACTTTTGTATCTCAAAAGGAATATTCGCTTGTACCTAAAGTCACATAACTTGTTAGATGTTTTTATAATTTGTTTAATTATAAAAACATATTTCATTATTCACATCCATAAATAAAAATATTTAAAAGGATCGTAGGGAGTTGGGCCAGAATTTAAATCAAACGCAAAGTTTCTTGATTAAATGGGCCAAACTTTTCGTCACTGATTAGCGACTTCCTCAGTAGCTGAAATAGTGAAAACAAGACAATTAGTCACCTTTTATTAATCATTTCATGTTTTAACAGTAGTACAACAGCAGAAGGTTAGTAACAGTAGTACAACAGCAGAAGGTTAGTAACAGTAGTACAACAGCAGAGGGTTAGTAACAGTAGTACAACAGCAGAAGGTTAGTAACAGTAGTACAACAGTAGAAGGTTAAGTTAGTTTTTACCTCATTAATATTTCAGCCACTGAGGAAGTCGCTAATCAGTGAGAAACGTTTCACACGCATTTAATCAAGAAACTTTGCGTTTGATTTAAATTCTGGTCCAACTCCCTACGATACTTTTAATTAAATAAAATATAAATTATAAAAACAGTTTTATTGCCATAAAAAATATTTAATATGCTGAAAAAAAGAAGATATTACCAATAAATATTTATAAACGAGAAGAATTTCTCCTGAAACGTTTGGTTTTGAAATGTTCGTTTTTAAGATTGTTCTATAAAAGATTTGTATTTTTTAATACTTTAAATAAACATTTTTTTCTTTTCAATATATTTTATATATATTGAAGGAAAACTGAAAACTTCTTCCAAACTCGATAAGCTTTCTGCAGCTGGTCAAGGGAGAGGTAAACTATCGTATTCAGCTAAAGTAAGAGCCACCTAATAATAAAATAAAACATTATATAATAAACTATTTAATAACTTTCATTTTATTAATTTTAATATCTCATGGACAAAATTAGCGAAACGTGTACTTAATAAAGAAAATTTTATAAAATTTAAATAGGATTGAATTGAAAATGAGATTCAATGATTATCGGAAAAAGAGGTTTTTTTATTTGAATTAGTTTTTTCCTCTTATTAAAAACAAGGATAAAAAGATGATCAAGGACAGTCGATGGTGGAGAAGTAATCTCCGGAGTCGAAGCTTAAATACAATGTATACATTAATTCATGTAAAAGAATTGGTTTAATAAAATTAAAAAAAAAAAAAAAAATTTGAATTTAAAGAAAAATCAATATTTAAGTGAGTTATTAAAATGAATAAAAGTAAAATTAAAAATAATATTTTAACAAATTAATCAAGACTAAAAAATAAGAGTCATCGCTTTAAAACGAATAATAGCTTTTTTTTTGTTCCGCTAAATTTGGCATTGATTATATTAATAAAATTATAATAAACTACATATGAGTGGATTTTTAAAAAAACTAAATTAACTAATAAAATTAATTAAAATTGAAAAACACCTGTTTGGTTGTTTATAATTCAATCATGACAATGCCTTAAAATCTCAGAAAACTTATATTTAGTGGAGCATTTCTTACACTGACTCGAGATTAAAATAAGCTGACGTGTTCTGATGTGCCCATCCACTTGACTTTACCATACAACCTGGCCCCTCACTTATATTTAATATTTAATAAAATTATTTATAATCATGTAGGGGGGGGGGGTTAGTTTTTGCATTTTTAGACTTCTTGGGTCCCACTGATTATGTATACAAAATTTGGTTTAGTTTGGTAAATGACCAAGATTTTCATTTTTGACTCTCCGCCCCCCCCCCCATTTCTGGCGGTTAGTTTTTGCATTTTTAGACTTCTGGGGACCCACTGATTATGTATACAAAATTCGGTTGAGTTTGGTAAATAGCCAAGATTTTCATTTTTTGACCCTCCGCCCCCCCCCCCCCCCCACTTTGTGCGGTTAGATTTTGCATTTTTAGATTTCTGGGGGACCGATTATGTATACAAAATTTGGTTGAGTTTGCTCAAACGTCCTAGATTTTTAATTGTTAACCCCCCTAGACCCCCCTTTAATTTTGGGTTGAGTATGCACCAAAATCTAATCAGCTCTTAACCTTAATGGGCAAAATCTACGTGTGAATTTGGTTTCGATATTCACACTAGTTTTTGAGCTAGCTCATACACAAATTTGGCAACGCACAGACTAACTAACTAACAGACATTTTGACAGAACAATTATTATCTCAAAAAATATAAATTTTTTCGATGTTCACTTATTTAAGGTTTTTTGTAGACCTAAATGTCATGGTTTCTGCCTCAACTTTTTTAATCGAAATAGTTTCAGCCGTTTTTGAGATATTTTGAAAAAAAGGAAAGAAAAAACTATTTTTTTCATGCACGATTACAATACTTGACCATACCCCTGTATGGTAAAGTAATAATCATCAAAATAGTTAATTTTTTTTGAATTTATATTGTAATTAAAAAAGATTCTTCACTCGAATTTTTTCTCTCTCCAAATTGATAGGAAGTTAAAGGGCGATAAAAAAAAGAGGTATAAATTGTCTCCCACACTCTTTAAGCTATTAAGAGAGCTTAAAGGATCGTGGAAATCCTCATTGGTGAGATTATAAATATCAGCAGTTTGTTATTTTTTTTGTTTTTTATTTAAAATGAATAATATCTCTATCTCATGGAAATTTTATATTTATTTGAATAAGAAGATTTAGCTGAAGTAAAACAAATTTGAATCAAAATATATTGCAGATTATACGTTGTTGAGATACTAGATCGGATATTAAACTTAATAACTGTAATGCAATTTGGAATTTAGGACGACCGTACACGAACTGAATTACTAGGCGACGATTTCTCCCTTTACAATTGTCACTATCAAAATGGGACTCTTGAGAGGAGTTAAAATGAGAAAAACTGTTTTTAACAAGCAAGATTCTTCAAAGTAAACTCTATAACAAATTGCTACGTATTAGTTCGAGTAGTAAGTAGAAAACTCGTGATGAAACGGTGAGTTTGTTATAAAAATACTTTTTTAAAGGTGTTAAATTTTAAAAATATATTAATAGAGAGTATTTGCGTATAAAAATAACTTCGTTACATAAATTCAAAATCATAGCTGAGAAATTCCGTTTATATAATGGTGTCATATCAAATTGAAAAATTATTAATATTATGGTTATTTACCATACTTGGTCAAAATATATGGCTACTTGAGTATTGAACATTAATTTTTGTATCAAATTGGAGAATTCCACTCAAAGGAGGGGTAGTTTGTAAAAATTCTATCTTTAAATCGAGCTGAATATAGTAAATGTTTTCGCGATACTATGAACAGACTATATTATTTCATATCTATAAGAATTGCTCGTATATATATATATATATATATATATATATATATATATATATATATATATATATATATATATTATATTATAGTACAATAACTTGAGAATCAACTTTAATTTTTGTATAAAATTTGAAAAATTCAACCTAAGTTGGGGCCTTTTGTAAATTTTTCTCTTTAAATCTAAGTATGTTTGTAAAATAAACTTTTTCGAGATACTATAAACAAATTATAAAATTTATATCCTATACTACTAAAGCGCATTTGTGCCTGCCTCTGTATGCATCTATGTAACTATTTCCGTCCCCCAACGAAAACAGTCGTCAAGGTTAACTATTTAAATAAAATTATATATATATATATATATATTAAGGTTTTCTCTGTATATTGGGGTGGTGGTATTTGTGGGGGTGCTGGGTGAGTTTCGGGGGAGGGGAATTCGATGGGGGTCAGGAGGCGAGCCTCCTGGCCAACAAGAGGGCAGCCGAAGGCGGGCCTTGCAGCTAGTATCTATATAAATTAATCTTCTATATTAGGTATAGTACAATTACTTAAGGATTAAACTTTCATTTTTCTATAAAATTTGTAAATTTACTCCAAAGGTGGGACGCTTTCTAATTTTTTTCTTTTTAAATCTGCGTTTGTATTATTTTTCATGATTCTATTTATATAAAACAATCACATTATATGGATTTTGATGAGGCAGTCCAAGTTTCATAAAGAAAGAGAATGATAACTATATTTTTTATTCAAAGCCGATGTTTCGGAGATTTATTCTCTCCTTCTTCAGGGTTTTGAAAAGTCAATGACAGAGTGGAATGTCACATTTTATTTCCTTCATTGACTTTTCAAAACACTGAAGAAGAAGGAACAACCTCCGAAACGTCGACTAAAAAATATAGTTATAATTCTCTCTTTTTCGAACCTTGGACTGCCTCATCAAAATGCATTAAATTCACTTAACAGTTTGTTTCCAAAAACTACTTCAATCGAATCACATTACAAATTAAATGTTACTTTCTTATGTGACCAGATCACTATTACAAGAAAACAAAATTATCCATCGGGTATTTGAACCCATGAGAAATAAGAGGCAAAATATTTCTAATTAAAAAGACTGATAATAAATTTCAAACTTTCGAAACTTTGATTCTCTATCAAATAAATTACAAATTTGTTAAGGGAGAATGGTGAAGGTTCTTGCTTAAACATATTAAATAAAGTAAAGAAAATTTTGAAATTTTTTTGAGAAACTTTAAAATTTAAATATAAAATACTAGGTAGGTTTCACATAAATAAAAAATCAGATGCTTGTTTAGCACGATTCTATGTATATTTCGGGGTATAAGCCCATCTTCAGGAGTTCTCAAAGGCTATAAATGCGAAACCTACCTAGTATATTATAATTTTAATTTTAAAAGTTTCTAAAAAAATTTCAAAAATTTTCTTTACTTTAAATAAATTACATATTTATATACTTAAATTCTATTTATATATGTACGAGCTGATCCAGGCGTGCTTTCGGCACGCCCTTTACAGCTCAGCCCTCCGGACAGGTGGCCCTGGCGGTCTGCGTCTCGGCATGTGATTATTAGGTCTCCAAAATTCATTCACTCTTTCGCCACCACGCACTCATTTTGGATATTGATTTTTACAGCATACATTTTAAAACTAACATTACAAAATTTGATCTATATCGGAGAGAGTATTAATTTTTTGCCCCCACTCACATTTTGGGAGGTTGAAATTATTTTTAGATATATGAAAATAAATAACTATCCGTTTTCTAAAGAGTAAATGTACAAAAAAGCTAAAAATTTCTATATTTTAACCCCCCTTTCGCCCCCATACAGTCAATTTTGATAGTTGATTTTTACAGCAATAGTTTCTTAAAGTAATAAAGAATAACTCTACAAAATTTGATCAAGATCGGAGAGAGTTTCAATTTTTGCCCCCACTCACATTTTGAATAGTTGAGGGGGGGTGGATTACAAAAAATCTTGAAATTATTTTTTAGATATTGGCAAATAAATTACTCTCAGTTTTCTAAAGAGTAAATGTACAAAAAAAGCTGAAAATTTTTATAATTTGCCCCCCCCCCTCCACCTTCGCCCCCATACAGTCAATTTTGATAGTTGATTTTTACAGGAATAGTTTCTTAAAGTAATAAAGAATAACTCTACAAAATTTGATCAAGATCGGAGAGAGTTTTAATTTTTGCCCCACTCACATTTTGGATAGTTGGGAGTCGAATTTCAAAAAATCCTGAAATCACTTTTTAGATATTTGTATTTAAAATTGTATTAAGTAAAAATCAAGTAGATATCTTATCGTTCTTAATTGAAAATGCATAATTAGTAAACACATTGTAAAAATATTTTGCTCTTTTGACCCCTTTCGGGGTCGAATTTCAAAAAATACTCAAATTAGTTTTTAGATATTTTAATTTAGTATTTTGATAAGTAAAAAGCAAGTAGATATTTTATCGTCCTTAAGAGATATCGCATAATCCGTGAAAACACACTTTGCCCTCTTTGACACCCTTAGGGGTCGAATTTCGAAAAATCCTTTCTTAGTGAACCCCTATGTCATAGATGTAATATCCTCTCCAAATTTTATGTTTCTATTTTCTGTGAGTGAGTGAGTGTATCGGGCAAAGAATTTTATATACTAGTATATAGATGTTATGTTTATTTTCAACATGCAGAGGACAACCTGATTGATTTACCTTTAAGAAAATAATCCAATGTTTATTGAGCTTTTGTCTGGATAATTTCTTATTATCTGCTCGTCTTCCAATCTTTCTCCCCTACGCGTGCCAAATCATTCTTATTCTTCCTTCCTAAATCTGACAAGGGTATTTTTAGAACAGCTGCTTACAATAACGATCAAAATGAGCAAGCATCTTATGATTATATAGCTTAATCCCGCCTATAAAATTTCTCTCTGGATTGAAAGCGCTAACACGATAACACAGCTATCGTCGCTGTAACGGGCCTTACCTTAAAGACCTACGCAAAAAACGATATTTTCCCTTCAGGGTGATTTAAAATGTTGCCAAGTAAATTTCAAACGTAAATTGAACTGACTTGAAGTTGAGATAAATCGCAGGGGAATATTGACAGCTGTATTGTATACATCTAATTCTATAGATTCGTGTTTAATGTTGTTAACAGTTCAAATAGGTATATATCTGCTCAAACCGCCTGCGGATTCAACAAAAATACTTAACTTGAATAGGGACCGTTCTTTAAACATAGAGGCAGCACTACTGCCGAAGCTAGCGCTCTCTTGTGTTTATTTATTCAAATAATTTGGGAGAATATTTTATTATAGTATAAAATATTTTATCATAGATAAAAGAGTGCACGGAGCCTAGGGGGCCGTGAGCGAGTCTCTTTGTCTTGGACGTTTAATAAATCATCCCTCAAAGCTTACATTTTCGTCGCCAGTTAGCGCTAAAGTCGTGACGCACAGTCGCTATAAAGCGATCTTTTACTCTCTATGGTCAAGTACCCATAGCGTGCTTCCATATTATTCATTTTACCATTTTAAATTTAAATATTTTCTATTGATTTTAATAAATTAGTATATTTTGCTTGAAATCAGACAACAAATTAGAGGAGGTGGGTTAAAAATTTGAACCCTTTGTCCGATTTGGACCAGATTTTGCACAGTTAGTCATTAAGTATTTAGGGAACTATTAATGCAAAATCGCCTTCGTTAAATGACCTAGGGGAGGCGTAAGGGTATGTATGATAAAACTATGGGATGGCCTTATCACATATTTTCTTTTAATAAATTTTATACTAAAACAAGTGGTGTACTGCCTCTTTTGTAAGTATTCATCAAATTAATATTTTTTTAATTTTTACTATGAGTTTTTTTAACATTGTATACTTTTTCAGGACCTCCTTGGAATTTGAGCCCTGTGCGGGTGCACCTGTTGCACCTGCCTAGCTACTGCAGAACGGCACTATGTGTAGCTCTAGAACATTTGTAGACAATGAGCTAAAATTAATCGTACATGCTTTTATTAATAAATTGCACAATTTCGCCAATTTACAGATTTGTAGTTAGCTAACAAAAGTATTTACGATTAATTTTCCAAGGAAGTTGCTAAGAAGAATGAAAATTATTTTCACTATTTTCTCCAATTTTATTTTAATGCATTATTTATTTATAGAAAATATCAAATCAGCGGCCATTTGTTTTTCCAATCAGCTGAACACCTGTTTCTTATTTTCTGCTGTCGCAAGAGAATTTCTGTTAATATGAAAGGGTATAATTTATTGTCGAATCGGGGAAGGTTTTGTCAGCAGCTGTAGCTGGATCAGGCAGCCACATGCCTTCGTATATAGAACAGGAATAGAGACGATAAACCGAGCTGGCTGGATATTAGAGTATTGATTAACAGTTAATACATCACTTGGTTTTATTACATACAAGAAATGGGGCAAGAAAACAGTTGAAACTATATGTTAGACAATTCAGGAAATAGCAAATCAACGAAATAGGGAGTCAACGTTGCTCTCTAGATACAATGGAATATTCAATGAAGAGATAAAAGCTATCTCAATATTCAGCCTAGGGCTTTTTAAGCTGTGGACCTTGGACCCAGACGGGACCGTTATGCTCTACACTTGTCGTATGTCCAGAGGCTGATTTCTCAAAACAATTTTATTTTATTAGTATCAACGAATTCTGATATTGAAATACCTGTTATTATACTAGTATTATACATATATGTAGAAAATCAGAAAATAAACGAGCCATGTGTCAATATACAGATTCGGACTTCAGAATTTCTGAAATTCTTGAGATATCAAATTTGTTTTAATATGGCATTATTAAAGAGAGTATGAAAATTTTGTGAAATGTTTCTTAATCTTAAATTAAGCCACTTCTGAAGGCCGATAAGCGAGGGGTGAACCGCGATTGAAATTAGGTGTGCACTGTCTTTGGAATTATTCGGAATTACTTTGGAATTCATTAGATAATCTAATTAGTTATCTATTGTCTTCTACTTGGAAATGAAAGTGGAAGTGGAAGTAGGTGTACAGGATTTTAGGCCGCGGTTCACCCCTCGCCGACAAGTATAAATATCACCTTAATAAAGTCATATCGGAGCTCACAACGTTATTTTAAAATGAATTAAATTTTACCCAATTTAGGCTATAGAAATTTTCACAGGGATAACTCAATACGTAGATTTTTATTTCTGCCAAGTTATATTTAATGGGTTCAGGGATCAGTAGCTTAGTGGATATAAGAGCTGAAGCTCTTATGACAAAGCATTGCAGTACACATGCAAAGATCCCGGGTTCGAGGCCCGGCTGATCCTTTTGTCTATAATAAAAATAATCTTTTCTTCGTTCCCTAAATTTAAATTTATTATTGTCTTTACACGGCCTCGTTGTGGTCGCGCCCCGGGTGAAGAGAAAATTATTTTCGATCTTTGGGGTCTGCGATCGATTGGGAGGCGCTGGAATATTTAATTGTTTAATTAATGAATCAAGGCCTACGCTGCGAAAAATGAACGAGGAGAGGATTAAAAAAGAAATTCCATAATTCATATAGACAATAGGTATTAGTTTGGGTTCAGGGATCAGTAGCTTAGTGGATATAGGAGCTAAAGCTCTTATGACAAAGCATTGCAGTACACATGCAAAGATCCCGGGTTCGAGCCCCGGCTGATCCTTTTGTCTATAATAAAAATAATATTTTCTTCGTTCCTTAAATTTAAATTTCTTATATTTAATTTTCGATCTTCAATGCTCTTATGGATAGTCAAACAAACATTGTATCGGCTCTAATAAGATCCCATTTTACCTTTGTACGGAACCCTAAAAACCAACGCCATCTATTAGAAATTGCTGAGATAACAATAACAAAAAAAAACAAACTAACTCCATCTATTATAAATACTCGGAACTAATATTTTTACTACAAGTAATTAACAAAAATGTATCGCCATCTATTAGAAGTAAGTTAAACTACATTAATATAAAATAATATAATATATTTATTTACTAGAAGAACATTTAAAGAAGAATATTTGGATAAGATGACAAAATATGTTTAAGAATCTAAAGAAAAAAAATACTTAATTAAATCTAGAAGAATCTTAATAAGAAGTTTCTATATATATGTATCTGAGCTGCTTCGCAGCCTAGATACATATATTCACGTCCGTTCGATCTACGTGTAGCAAAACGCCTTATTTTCCTTATAAGAGAGCCTCTCCTTGACACCCTAGACTTTCGTCTTACTAATAAAAATCGGGAACTTATATATATAGACCATTCAATCAAATTTTGAGATCGCCACTAGGGAGACGATGTTTCAGCCCAACATAAACATTTATTTTAGAATTAGATTGAAATTTAATTAATAACATAACTCAATAGAATTTTCTGCACTTTTTGAATAAAACTAAATTGGATTTGATGCCCGAAAAACAGAGAAAAAAATTTCTAAAAATGTTCGTTTCAAAATGTCACCTTATTAATTTATTAATTATACACCAAAATGTTAATTATTTTACTTAAAATGGTCCTAATGTTCTCTAGAATAAGATTGTATTAATATTTCTTTCATTTATTAAATGAAAATTTAAATTTATTAACAATTTTCATTCCTATTTAACATTAGTCTATATATTATTCCATTGCAATGCTTTCCTGATTAGCCTATGCTTAATCTACTCTGTGCCTGTCCCGACTTGTCAGCTTAGGCTTGAATTAACTGTCTCTTTCTATCCTAGCACGACAAGGCCCTGGGAAAGGAGATTCATAAAGACTAATTTTCGGGCGCAGGGGGCGTCCCTTCCTTGGTTAATTGCATTAGGCCACTTCTAGATCAATCAAAAAAGTGAAGCATTCTTAATCCGTTCAGACACCAACTCCTAATCGGTTACCGCTTTCTGGAATATTTTGAAAAATATTTAGGATATATTATTTTTTTATTTATTATTTCTATATAAATAATTAATAAATCATCAATCATCATTTATTAATATTCATTGAAAATTTCAATGAATATTTATTTCTATATACATAGCGTCCTATTTATTCTCATTTCAATTGTAGTTTATTTATTTATTTCCTATATTCTATGAGTTCGGTGGGTGTTAATTTATTTGATTTAAGAAATGAATTTTTTATGTTTTTCAAGAGAATTAAAATTTGTTAAAATATTTATAACTTTTAGATATGGCAATTTTAAATTTTTTTTTTCGATATATAACATAATACCTACATAGGAAAATAAAAAATTGAATTTGATCATACAAAAAGGACAGTAAAATAAGCTGACGTGTTCTGATGTGGCCATCCACTTGACTGTACCCTACAACCTAGCCCCTCACTTACATTAATATTTAATAAAATTATTTATAATCATGTAGGGGATGAAGGTTAGTTTTTGCATTTTTAGACTCCTAGGGGCACACTGATTATGTATACAAAATTTGGTTGAGTTTGGTCAATGGCCAAGATTTTCATTTTTTGGCCCTCCACCCCCTCCCCCCCATTTTGGGCGGTTAGTTTTTGCATTTTTAGACTTCTGGGGATCCACTGATTATGTATACAAAATTTGGTTGAGTTTGGTCAATGGCCAAGATTTTCATTTTTTGACCCTCCACCCCCCCCCCCCCCCATTTTGGGCGGTTAGTTTTTGCATTTTTAAACTTCTGGGGATCAACTGATTATGTATACAAAATTTGATTGAGTTTGGTCAATGGCCAAGATTTTCATTTTTTGACCCTCCACCCCCCCCCCATTTTGGGCGGTTAGTTTTTCCATTTTTAAACTTCTGGGGATTAACTGATTATGTATACAAAATTTGATTGAGTTTGGTCAATGGCCAAAATTTTCATTTTTTGACCCTTCACTCCCCCCCTCATTTTGGGCGGTTAGATTTTGCATTTTTTACACTTCAGGAGGTCTACTGATTATGTATACCAAATTTGGTTGAGTTTGCCCAAACGACCTAGATTTTTAATATTTAACCCCCCTCCACCCCCTTGGGTCGATATGCACCAAAATCTAATCAGCTCTTAATCTCAATGGACCAAAACTACGTGTGAAATTTGGTTTCGATATTCACACTAGTTTTTGAGCTAGCTCGTCCACAATAATTTGGTAACGCACAGACTAACTAACTAACAGACATTTTGACAAAACAATTATTATCTCGAAAAATATAATTTTTTCGATGTTCACTTATTAGAGCTTTTTTGTAGAACAAAATGCGGTGGTTTCGCTCAATTTTTTTAATCGAAATAGTTTGACCATACTCTGTATGGTAAAGTAAAAATGAATAAATAATTACGTTTTTGACAAACCAATTTTACTTATATACCTATTGTAAATAGAGAAATAAATTTAATCTTCAAGACAAATTCTAACATTTTAGTAGAAATATTATTAAATTGCGATATCAGAAGTGATTCATCTCCTCAGCAGTCGAACCTGAGAACTAACATGTTTTCCAGCCAGTCAGCTCACTTTGAAAAACATTCTAACTTTCAAAAAAAGCGCTAATGACCCTTGCCGTTGATACGCCCTTAAACACCTACATAAAAAAAGATGCTCAAATCTTTAGTTTTATATTATAAATATAATTCTTCTTTTAATAAGATTCATAAAAAAATAATTGTTTCCTTCATATTAAAAGTATTTTCTTTTGGAGACGTAATGGAGGAAACATATTATGAATTACGGATAAAAAAATATAATTGAATCTCATTTTCATCTTTTATTTGGATTATATTTCCTCCTCCAAATAATTTTGCCAATGTTACTTGAAATATAGTATAATAATATAAAGAAACAAGCAGAACAAATTTATTTTATTTATTTTCTTAGAAAGACGGACTGGTAAGCGAAATAAGTAGGTTATAATAAAAGGCAGTCCATAAATTATTTACTTTTATTCAATTTACGACGTTTCAGAGACTTTTTTTCTCTCCTACTTCAGGGTATTGGATAGTTATTGATGGATGATTATATCTCAGTTCCCACTTGTCTCTCTTTTCAGTGATAGCAACAATATTACAATATTTTCCAACATTAAAAAATAAACAAATAATATATAAAATATAAATCAAATAAGATCTGATTAATTTCTTCTTCTGTGCGCAAAGAAAAGCGAATTGAATATTTAATTTTTGAATACAAATAAGTATTCCTTACAGAGTGAAAAAAATTATATTTTATGAGTCTGCTACTCTCTGCAAATCTAAATCTTTTCAATTAAATGCCTATATCTCGAAGACTATCAGACTTTTATGGTAGTTTTTTTTTTTATTCTAGACCGTCATAAACTGGCCTATTCTCTGTTCCCTGCTTAGCTTTGACTTTTAGGACACTCTGTTTAAGTATATAAAATTGGATAATTTCAGAACTTTCTCTTTCCTTGGCTTTTTATTCGATTAGAGAACATCGAATGGCAAAATCCTCTTGATCTCTTTTCTCTTTTAAATGTTTTACTTTATGCTGGAAACCTGGCAAGGATATTTCGCAATGCCTTCCTATTGTTCTATGATGATTCAGTTTGAAACAATTTACCAAGGATTTGGTTTTTGTATAAATAAATAATATCAATTTCTTTACTGGTGGTAGAGAAAGGATTTCGAGTTTAACTTTATCCCTTGACTTTACTTACTTAATATATGAAGTCTGTAAACAGAGAGCCAGCCAGGATGGGATTCTAACTTGATTCTTTGTACTTTTCAAAGGAATAAAGAGCAAACTTTGCCAATAGAAATTATAAACAACATTCAATAAATTGTTTTCTGATTTGTTATCATATTCTAAATAAAATAAAACTTATTTCTATTCAAGTAGCTATATCAATTATTTTGTTATTGATCGATATACTTTAAAAACAGAATAAGATTTATTTTTCATTATTCTTTATTAATTTTTTTTAAAACGTTTTATATATAATTATATTTTCCGTCATCAATAGAACAAGGTGTAATGATGGAAAGTTTAAAATTATTCTCTATATCAAAAGTTGAGGCAAGAAGGAAGATTAGGTATATAAAAAATTCGATTGGTGATCCGCGATTGGAAGTAGGTGTACACCTCTTTGGAAGTATTTTGAAAGTACTTGGAAATATTTGGAAGTGCTTGGAAATATTTGGAAATATTTGGAAGTACTTGGAAATATTTGGAAGTACAAGTGGAAGTAGGTGTACATCATATTAGGTCGCGGTTCACCCCTCGAAAAAATTAAACTACATATTAAATTTCAACCCTCTATTAGAATAATCTTGAGTCGAGGGTTAAATTTCAGTAAAAAATAAAACAAAAACAAAATCAGGAAATCCAACAGAGAAACCAGAAAAACATAAAATAAATAAACTTAAAAATTATGGGGGGGGTCAGATAGGCTAGGCGGTAGCGTGTCATCCTGCTAACCAAGTGGACCCGGGTTCGAATACGACTCGAGGCATCCGGCTAAAATCTGACCCTAGGGACAAATTTAAAAATAATAAATAGTATCGTAAATAGATTATGGCTATAAAGGCCGAAAAGCCAAAAAAAAAAAACTTAAAAATTAAAAATTAATATTAAATAAAATAAAAATAAAAATTTCTCACAAAATCACATTATAAGAAAGAATCAATTAAAAATCTCTTTATATGTCTAACATTTCTGAACTTTTCATTATAGTTGAATTGACATTTCCATTAGGGTGGTCTTTATTTTGATTGTTTTCGAATTTTGATCCATCAGACTGGTACTCGCCTAGCTCTTACGCAGCTTTCATTCTTCTGCGCTAAATTTGTTGCCTAAATGCAGGCGCACCAATGTCAATCATCACCAACAGTTCAAATTTAATCTATATTTTGAGGATTTTAATTAGTACAGTTATTTATTTAAATTTTATAATTCAATATTTTTCTTATACGTGCAAAAAAAATTGAATTAGTTAAAAAGCTCTAAATGAAAAAATTATTCAAATTCAAGTTTGATTTCGGACAATAGGCTTACAATACTCAATTATTTTTTCACACGTGATTGCAAAAGATAAAAGAATTGACTATTGGCTGATAAAATGAAATCAAAAATTATTACTCTTTATTGACCAATGGGGTGAAGCTCTCCAGGCGGCCGGAATATTGAATTTACTCAAAAACATTTTTCTTATTCGTATTATATATTATATTGTATATTATACTGTCCAAGTTAAAAAAATCCATTTCGTCATTATAAATTAATTTATATGGCTTGGAAGTTGTCAAGTATCTACGAAAGGATAATTTTTATATAAGCTTGAAGCTTTATGAAAAGGCGGTGAGCATAAAAATTCGAAAATACCCAAAATAAGGAACACACTAATTCTTTAATATACGTATATCTAGATGCCTATGATTATTTATATCAAACAGAAGATAAAGTTATTGATTTTAAGAGTTGAAAAACTTTAACTTATTTATTCGTAGTGAAAATTATAAAATTGAATCGAGACTGGGGATTGCGTCAAACCATTCCTAGAACTGTTTACTATTGTGGGTTCAAAAAACTGAATTTTTTTTCGAAAACACTTTACTGTGGAAAAGTTGTCTATTGTAATAAGAAGAAAAACGGCATAAAAAATTAAAATCGGTTAGCATCTTCCGCTCGCGCATCGAACTTTAAACTTATGAAAAATTGCAAAAATCACGATATTTTTGTAATTTTTTTCTATTAGTTAAATTTTTAGAATAAACACACTAGTTTTTACTTTACCATACAGGGTATGGTCAAGTATTGTAATCGTGCATTAAAAAAGTACGTTTTTTCCTTCTTTTTTTCAAAATATCTCAAAAACGGCTGAAACTATTTTGATTAAAAAAATTGAGCAAAACCATGGCATTGAGCTCTACAAAAAAGCTCTAATAAGTGAACATCGAAAAAATTATATTTTTCGAGATAATAATTGTTTTGTCAAAATGTCTGGCTGTCCGGTTGTCTGGTTGGGTGTCCGTTAGTCTGTGCGTTACCAGATTTTTGTGGACGAGCTCTCTCAAAAACTAGTTTGAATATCGAAACCAAATTTCACACAGTTTTGGTTCATTGGGATTAAGAGCTGATTAGTTTTGGTGCATTTCAATCCAAAATTAAGTGGGATGGAGGGGGGGGGTTAAAAATGTAAAAAGTCATATTCAGTGGACCCCCAGAAGTCTAAAAATGCAAAAACTAACCGTCCAAAATGGGAGAGAGGGGTGTAGGGTCAAAAAATGAAAATCTTGACCATTTACCAAACTCAACCAAATTTTGTATACATAATCACTGGGACCCTAGAAGTCTAAAAATGCAAAAACTAACCGCTCAAAATGGGGGGGGGTGTATGGTAAAATGAAAATCTAGGCTCTTGTACCAAACTCAACCAAATTTTGTATACATAATCAGTGGGCCCCCAGGAGTCTAAAAATGCAAAAACTAAAGATTATAAATAATTTTATTAAATATTAAATATAAGTGAGGGCCAGGTTGTATGGTAAAGTCAAGTGGATGGCCACATCAGAACACGTCAAATTAGTTATGCTTGTTTAATGTTTCAAATAACCTAAATACATTAAATTCTAATCAATAATATACTTTTTTACTTTCGCGCAACATATTAGAAAAATAATTATATTCAATCACAATTTAATTTATTTAGGTTATTTAAACCATAAAAAAGCATAAAAATTTAGTGTGTTTATTTTAAAAATTTTAACTAATAGAAAAAAATTACAAATATATCGTGATTTTTGCAATTTTTCATAAGTTTAAATTTTGATGTGCGTGCGATTTTAATTTTTTATGCCGTTTTTCTTCTTATTACAACAGACAACTTTTCAACAATAAAATGTTTTCGAAAAAAAGATCCACCCCACGTGTTTACTCTATGAATAATACTTTAATAAAATATCACTATCACTTGAAAGAATTGCATTTTGTCGCTAACATTTACGGAACATCATTAAATATTTCTCACTTAACACTCCACCATTTTTCTTTGTTTTGATGGTGATGGATCTCCAATTATTGATTTTGTTGATAAACAATTTATTTCTTCTCGAGTGGCGAAAACGTCATTTGAATGATTAAAAAAATATTTCCTCCGAGTGAAGGATCAAATCAAGTTGTATTTTTGAAATGGTGAGAGATTTGCGAGGAGGCGTTTTTCGCTCGCTGCCAAATCCACAGGATAGATGCTCTATGAATTTTTAACTCGACATCATCGTCGCTCGGGGGGTACTTTTTTCGATATTGAATGTTTTTCGTCCTGCCTGTTCCCCCCAACGTAGGGGCGGGTCGGGTCGGGAGCCTCTCTAATCGAAATGGCGATAAAACGTCGCGCCGTGAGTGCACAAGCAATCAAGCATCCATTCAAATGCAATGCGAACATCTATTCTCACGACATCTGCTAGAGATTCACTAAAGAAGATGATGTACGGATGTTACATACACGGATATTAAACATTATAGGAAGAACGTTGTCAAATTTTTCACATCAACCTACACATATGCTACGAACATAGGATCATATAGGAAAAAAATAAGAATATCAAAGAAGAGAATTTTCAAGTTATCAATTTGTTGGTAAAATAAACTAACAACCAAGGCCGGTGAAAGGCGCCTTTTTGAAACTTATATTTTGAGGCCTGATAATGGCATGTATTCGCGGGGGCGGGTTTCGGGAGTGAGCGTCTCTTTTTTGGCGTCTCTCTTTTATGGTGTATCTTTTCCCCCTACTGGCTCTCTCACCTTCCTTTCGCTGGAGCTTTCTTTTTCGCACACACTTGTTTTTATCTTTCTCTTCTTTGTTTTATGTTAATTATTATTTTTTACTGCTCAAATGAGGCAAACTGCCTCAGAGCATTGTGTAAAGTTAAATTGTAAGAATTATGAATGAATGAATAAATAAATAAAAAAAAAAAAAAATAATAATAATAATAACAAAAAAATCAAGCTCTACACTAGGGTGGATAGTGATGAGCAAAGCAAGATCAAGCTCAAGCTCATCACTAATTAATATAGGCAGAGGGTGTTTTGTAAAGTCTTCTATAGGGTGTTTAGAAAGTCCTGATCACTTTTAAGAAAAATATTATTATTATTTTGATTTTGAGTATTAATATTAGTGATGAGCAAAGCAAGACCAAGACCAAGACTCCAAGATCAAAACCAATTCTGTTCATCACTAATTAATATAGGCAGAGGGTGTGTTTGTAAAGTCTTCTATAGGGTACTTAGAAAGTCCTGATCACTTTTAAGAAAACTATTATTATTGTTTTGTTTTTGAGTATTAATATTAGTGATGAGCAAATCAAGACCAAGACCAAGACCAATTCGGCTCATCACCAAGGGTGGAACGAAAATTTCATTTTATTTTTGTATTTATATTATTGTTAAAAATTTGAAAATTTTTGAAAAAAATTACTATTTTTTGAAAAATGTTTTTAATGTTTTCTTCTTCATGTATTTGTAAAAAATATAATAAAAAATTAAGTAAAATTACGAGATGGGTTTCATATACCATAAAATAAAATTAAACAAAAATGAGTTTTGATTTCGATATATTTGGGATTGTCAGGTCATCTTGAGAAAACTGAATATAAAATTAGAAAAATGTGTACAAGTAATAATGGAAATCGAAATCAAAACTCATTTTTGTTTTATTTTATTTTATATGAAACCCACCTCGTAATTTTACTTAATTTTTTTTAAAAATTTTTTTAAAATTTTCACCCTGAACCAACACCTTAAACACCATCTACTTAAAAGTTATTGTAAATAAATTGACACTTTCTGATGTGGCCATCCACTTGACTTTACCATACACTTCTGGTTGAGTTTGGTCCAAGGGCCTAGATTATTCATTATTCCCTCCCCCACCCATTCCATTTTTTGCGGTTTGTTTTTGCATTTTTAGTGTTCTGGGGGCCCACTGATTATGTACCATATACAAAATTTGGTTGAGTTTGCTCAAATCATGTGTATTTCAGAAAACCTAGGTGTTTGTTTACGTATCTTTTTCGAGTGACTTTACCACCGAACGTAAATTGTGTCCCTGTGGCAGAATGGCTGGGGCGGAATGGGGACCAAACTCAACCCAAGAAAGAACTAATAACTAACCAGACTGATTTTGAGGATTGTTATGACTGTGAATTAGGGTGGTACTTTCAAATTTTTAAGCTGATATGTTTCGAAATAAATAAAAAAAATATCCCCCAAGTTTCAAGTTCTATCTCCATTTTAACCCGTGCCCACAGCGATGCTAGTTTCCCAAATAACATGGTGTTTTTGACATTAAACGATCAATTTTTTATTCCGGCCAAAGTAATGGTCCAAAAAATTTGAAACTCTGTATCCTTTATCCTTATAATAGTAGCTATCCTTCAGAATTTTTACATACTTTTAGCTATTATAATTTTGGAGTCTATAACTTACTAACAATAAGATATAGCTGTATTTTATCTAGCTGTAACGCCAAAATTATAATAGCTAAAAAATCTGTAAAAATTCTGAATGGTAGCTACTTTTTTAAGGATAAAGTCTACAGTTTCAATTTTTTTGAACTATTACTTTGGCCGGGATAATATCGTTCAATGCCAAAAACTCCATGTTATTTAGATTGGACCGCTGTGGGGCACAGGTTAAAATTGAAATAGAGACTTGAAACTTGGGGGATATTTTTTTTATTTATTTAGAACCATATGAGCCATGCAAATTCGAAAATACCCAAAATAAGGACCATCCTACTGTGAATGATTATATTGCGGTGAATTTTACTCAGTCAGTTGAAGTTTGGGTCGCTTGTTCCATATGCATAAAATGGGCACACAATTCCTGTGCGGGAATAGATAGCAAAGATCATGAGGCTGTCTTTGTGGGTGTATTTTGTAAATAGGCTTAAGAAAAGGACACAATCAAAACTTTATAGTCAGTTAAAACTAAATAAATATTATTTCATTATTCGTGTCCATGATTAATAATTAAAGGAATCGTAGGGAGTTGGACAAGACTTTAAATTAGGTTAAATACGGGTTTTGGTTAGATATGCCATACGTTTCGTTGCTATTTTGCAACTTCTTCAGTGGCTGAAATAGTGAAACAAAGCCATTAGACATCTTTTTATTGATCATTTTTACAAAGTACAATAGTATGTTTGGTTAGTTTTTCTCACCTCATTTATTAAACTTATTTGTCAGGATTTTTTACTACGAGAAAAAACATTTCAAACAATATTCTTTTTTCTATCACAATTCATTCAACTCATCAACCAACATAAAATATAAACTTTTAAACAAATTAATTGTTTTTTGTCAAAAAACTAAAAGAATCAAATTGAACAAAGAAATTTTTTTTTTTTTATTTTTATTATTTATTTTAAGATGTCATTAAGAAGATTATTATGTACTAAGATATCTTTTAAGAAGTGCATTGATTATTTATTTTTTTATATTATAATATTCAATCTAGCAACTATCGACCCCTCTTGGTCAACTCCTGAATCCGACAAACAATTTACTTTTTTTTAAAAATAATCTTTTTTCTCCTACTTTACTATTTAAAATATACATTTGATAATTTATTTACATTATTGTCTTAATTCAAATAATTGACTATATACAATATTTAGATTATCCACATCTGTTCTAAAGTTTATTGTTTCGTTCTTTTTTATAAAATACATCTCACTAATATTCCGTTTAAACCAATTTGGTTCTATATCCAATATTTTTGTGTCTTCGAACGAAAACTTGTGCCCAGTGTTGAAATGATGGACTGCCAATGCTGTCTTGTTTTCTCTTTGCATATTCGTAATTTTACAATCGTTCTTATGTTGTGAAAGTCTTTTTGACAATTTCTGTTTTGTTTGGCCGATATAACATGCACTACATTCACAAGGTATCCTATATATCACATTTTTTTTATCTAAATGGTCCATTTTACCCTTTATATTGGAATATATAGATGTTATCTTTTTTATGTTGTAGAAAGCGAAGTTCACGTTGGTGTTCTCAAAACATTTTTTAACCTTTAATGACATCGGCTTGATGAAAGGGAATTTAGTATAATTTTTGGCCAGATTATCTTCTTCAGGTGTCTTTTTTTGTAATTTAAACTTGTTAAATAGGTTATGTATAAGACCTGGTGGGTAATTATTCTTTATGAGAATCTCTTCTATTTTTTATAATTCTCTTTGTGATATTTTTTATCACTCAGTGTTAAAATCCGGTGTAGTAAGCCTTTAATCATTCCCAATTTTTGAGATATTGGATGGTTCGAATAATAATTCAAGGTTCTCTCTGAGTTGATAGGTTTCGTATACCAGTTCGTTTCTAGTCTTCCATTTTCTTTTCTTATTATTAGCAGATCTAATAAATGAGGTGAGAAAAACTAACCAAACATACTATTGTACTTTGTAAAAATGATCAATAAAAAGATGTCTAATGGCTTTGTTTCACTATTTCAGCCACTGAAGAAGTTGCAAAATAGCAACGAAACGTATGGCATATTTAATCAAAACTTGTATTTAATTTAATTTAAAGTCTTGTCCAACTCCCTACGATTCCTTTAATAACTAAATAAATATATTTTTTAAGGAATTTGGTGTTGGTACTTGGTGAAACATTTTTTAAAATTATTGGATCTCAACAAAAACACTTGTGTAAAAAAGGCCAAGTTCGATTAATAAAATCCGTTTGCCAAAAGTAGTGAGATCTAATGTGCTGCCAAGTTCAACATCATCAATTTATTAAATGAGTCGAGAATATATTAGTAACTTCAATTAAAACCCATGTTTTTCATTTCACATGTCCCTCTATATTTTTTATCGATTTCACATTTTTAGTTGAAATTATTTTCCTAAAACTTGGCTTTTACGCATTAAATTATTAATATTATTGTTTGATAGGGCCTCCACCACTCCCCTCTTATTAAGATTGTCCGCCTCCGTGGTGTAATGGTCAGAATAACTGACTGCCAACCCAGAGGTCTCGGGTTCGATTCCCGGCTATACCCAGACATTTTTTCTGTAAGTATAGGGTCTGGTAATAAAAATTAAGTGGGGGATAAATTTAACCGAATTTATCGCGCGGAGAATTTACCACTGCTCGAAGCCCCTAAAAACCTTAGTAAATTGGAAATTGAATTGTATCTAAGTTTCTGAGATTGGCTCGTGATCCCGGCTTCTTTTCCTTATACTCTGTTCTTTTCACGATGGAGGGGCCAGCCCATACAGGCCTTTAGGGGATCCACCTTCTGGTGTATTTCCTTCTCACATCAATATCATTAAAAAAAAAAATCCCATGATATGGTAACTAGTAATTCATGACATACATAATAATGCGTAAAAGACAAGTTTTATGAAAATAATTTCAACTAAAAATGTGAAATCAATAAAAAATATAGAGCGACATGTGAAATGAAAAACATGCGTTTTAATTGAAGTTACTAATATATTCTCGACTCATTTAATAAATTGATGATGTTGAACTTGGCAGCACATTAGATCTCACTACTTTTTTGGCAAACGGATTTTATTAATCGAACTTGGCCTTTTTTACACAAGTGTTTTTGTTGAGATTTCACTTCTTTTTGTAAGTTGGATTTATCCTATAAATTGAACCCCTTCATTTCGGGCCCTGAAGAAGGAAAAGTTTCGATTTTTCATTTTAGTCCTTTATTAATGTGTCAAGCTTTACCAGTATGCCAAATTTCAGCATTCTAGGTTCATTGAATTTTTAGTTTATGTTAATTAAGCCTATAACTTTCACCCCTTCATTTCGGGCCTTGAAGAAGGAAAAGTTTCAATTTTTCAATTTCCTCCTTTATTAATGTGTCAAGCTATACCAGTATGCCACATTTCAGCATTCTAGGTTCATTGAATTTTTAGTATATGTTAATTAAGTCTATAACATTCACCCCTTCATTTTAGGTCCCGAAGAAGGGAAAGTTTCGATTTTTGGATTTTTCCCATTAATTGTACCCCAAACTCTACCTGCCTGCCAAATTTCAGCATTCTCGGGTTAGCGGAAGTACTCTAGAATTTTGATGAGTGAGTCAGTGAGTGAGTGACGAAAAAGCCTATCTTTGGCTTCTTGTAACTTGGTTGGTATAAACAATAGAAATATGAAATTTTGTAATTTAGTTAAGCTTATGGACCAGTATTCTGAAATTAAATTTCAGCCATGTAGAGGTTTCCATTACGAAGTTACAGAGGCGTCAAAATGGCCTGAGTTGTTTCCTGTAAAGAGTAGTCTGGCAGTGCACACATCCCCGCTCGAATCGAACTTGGCTGGGGCACTGCCGTGCCCCCAGATAAATATAGACCAATCTTATTTTTTCTGCATTTCCACTAGTTTTATATATTTTTATAATTATATACTTTTCCTTTCTACGACGTTCTTTGATATATTATTAGTCAATTGTTCATTAGATTATTTCAAGGGAGACTGGAATAATAAAATGATTCATTTTTTTTAATTTATTCTATCGAAATAGAGAATGGGAGACAATGGGGGGCGGCACTCTGCTTGGCCCGTTGAAATCTCCTTTAGTTATTGATTGAATTAAAAATGAATATCGAGATTCTTATTTTTTTCTTTCTTTTTTTCCAATTCTGCATCAATTGAATTCATTTTTCAATTTAATTAGATATTATAATTTATTTAATTTTAAAGTTAAAAAAGAGAAAATGTCAAGATGCCGACACAAAAATAATAAAAATGAGATTCAATTCAATTAGATTAGGATGATTATTTTTCAAGACTAGTCATTAAAATATGATACGAATTATTACCATTATTAAAATATTATTAATATAAAAAGCAATTGGCAATATAGGTAGTAGTAGTATTAAAATTTCTGTAGAATATCAAAAGAGAGATGGTCAACTAGTAAAACCGAGGTTTTATGGATTATTTTTATTATGTTAAAAGGGTTGATTCACCCCATTAGGGTTAAATATCTCAAGGAATGAAACAAATCTTATTTAAACATAATAAAAATATTTCCAAAACTTTAGTGACTTATGTAGAATTTACATTTTATAAACTAAAAGTTTTTTTCTAATCACATAAAATAAATAAATTGAGTAATTTTAATCAATTATCATTATTTATTTGATCAAATTACCAGACAGTTATGGTCACACCTGAGTGACCATTTTCAGTAGTAATTAGTAAAGATTGTGGTGTTGGTGCAAGGTGAAACATCTTCCAAAAGATAAGAGTAAATAAATATTATATTTAATATTCATTTACTATGAGTTAAGGATTCTTGGTCACTTGTTTTAATGTGAAACAAGTGACCAAGAATCACTTAACTCATAGTAAATGAATATTAAATATAATATTTATTTACTCTTATCTTTATTTTCAGTAGTACTGAAAATTGAAACATTTTATGAGATTTTTTATACAATTACACAAAATAAAAATCATACAATTCTACATTTATACATACAATTTCGTTCAAGATTTTGAATTTATCACTCTGCATAAATAACTCATTCTTAATTTATTAACATGTATATTTCAATTAAGAATGAATTATGTATGCAGAGTGACAAATTCCAAATCTTGAACGAAATTGTATGTATAAATGTAGAATTGTATGGTTTGTGTTATTGTATAAAAAATTTCATTAAATGTTTCAATTTTCAGTACTACTGAAGATGGTCAACCAGGGGTGACAGAAACTGTCTGGTAAATCGATCAAATATATAATGATATTTGATTAAAATTACTTTATTTATTTATTTTATTTTATTAAAAAAAATTTTTAATTTATAAAATGTAAATTCTACATAACTCACTAAAGTTTTGGAAATATTTTTATTATGCTTAAATAAGTTTTGTTTCATCTCTTGAGATATTGAACCTTAAGGGAGTGATAAAACCCTTTTAACATAATAAAAATAATCCACAAAACCTCGGTTTTACTAGTTGACCATCTCACTTGATATTCTATAGAAATTTTAGTACTACTATTATCAGCAATTGTATTTTATAATAATAATAATAATAATTTCGTATCATATATAAAAGCCCGCTTTATTATTAGCTGATTTAGTAGTTGACCATCTCTCTTGATTTTCTATAGTAATTATTATTATTATTATATTTTAATATATTTAATTCGCACCTCTTTCTGGCCAGAATCCCCCTGCTACTCAAAGAAAGCATTTCCGTCGTAAAAATAACATTGATACAAAATTTTAAATTTCCAACCCTAGTAGTTCTAGAGAAATTGTGATAATATAAAATCAAACCCAGTTTTTAAAATGATATTTTCTCTGTTTTACCTGTTATAAATTTTAAATTTTACATTACCTACTTTTCTTTATAACCATTTTCATCCTAAAAGTTACACTCATACAAAATTTCTACTTTCTAGCCCAGTAGTTTCAAGGAAATCATGATGAAACGGGATGACAATGTATTCTAGATGATGGTCCTAATTTTAGCTCTTTGAAATTTGAATATTTAAACACTCCTTGTTAAAAACACGTTCTTTTTAAAAATAAACTTACACGTTCAAAGTTTTAAGTTGCTAAACCCAGTAATTTCGTAGAAATCGTGATGCCATAAAATACATTATTTTTATGATTTTTTTCTTTTAAAAAGTTTGTGTAAAAATATATGTATAATATTGGCACCTCCGATATGACATCAGCGCCACTCCGGTGTTACTATCTTAACTTAATTTATTGTTCACTTCATTTTCTACTCGAGTCCATGTAACATGCTATATATTGCTTTTTCCTCGTGTACTATTCTATTTATTGTAATAATGTGCAACCTCAATAAAACGCTTTATATATTTTATCTATAAAATTATCTATCATTGTGTTATTCCGCTATCCACACCTTTTATACCTCTTAACAGTTTGAATCTTTTAAAAATATTTATTGGGAATCATCTACGTTTTAAATGTAACCTCCCTACCAAATTTTAACTTAATATAGTACTAGTAGTTTCTGAGAAATGAAACCGGATTAAAACGTGATTTTAGAAAGTTTTCCTTATTTCATCCCATTACCAAAAATTGTAATTTTTTAAAAACCATTCTCAGTAGACATTAACTTCATAAAAGTAAGCTCCATACACAATTTAAGGTTCTATCCAGAGTAGTTCTGGATAATTCATAATATCTTAAAATATAAACTTCTTTTTTAAGATTTTTTTTTAAACTGATTTAAAATTGGATTTTTAAAAACTCTGGTTTACGAAGGATTTATGTCCTGAAATTAATCTTCGTGTCAATTTTAAATTCCTAGCCTGAGTAATTCCAGAGAAATCGCTGCTTAGTACTTATTTTTTATGACATTATCGTTATCACTTTTTTCTGCATAATCTCGCTATAAATAATAATTTTCAATTATAAAAAGAAAATCTAAGATTATGTCTTCCAAATTCCCAGCAGGATTACCTAGTGTTTATCTTCTGTTAATCGTTTTAGGGATTAGTAATGTAAGGATATAATATTTTTGAAAATCCCATCCAGGTAGATGGATTTAGTAAATCAATTTCTATTTCGAGAACGAAACGACGAAGACATAAAAAAAACGCCTCTAAAAATTTCAGCTTGTGTCCAGCCTCTAAATATACTTGAATCTTTTTCTTATTGGTTAATGCATGTTATCTGTTTTCTTTCTTTGTCGTTGTATTGGGAAACTGAGAATTTCAATACGCTATCTGGTGGTCAAAGTTAGAACTTGAGGATTAAGGATAAATAACCATATGATTATTGCAATCTCAAAGACAACAACGTTTAAAAACAAAGTTTTAATTTTAATTTCAAATGAATAAGCCTTAAAACAACTAAATATTGAGTTTAATTTATAAACAATATATATACGTATATAAATATCTTTATAAACATGGAATTCTCTCCTCATAAAAATAAAAGTAATGTGTACTGTTGTGTTTACAGGTGTAAAAGTCATTCATCAAGACATGAAACAGTTCGCTTTGATTTATTTCCAAAAATGATAGTTTTGTGAAAATTGGGAATATTTTTTAATCAAAAATAGTTAATCAATACACAAAATGCTTGGGTGAAAGTTCAAGAATAGGGAAAAATATATCACCATCTATGCGAGAGAGTTCACGTCATTTTTAACCGACTTCAAAAAAGGAAGAGGTTCTTTATTCGACTGAATTTATTTTTTTTGTGCCTATGTTACCTCATATCTCCGCCAATTGGGAACCCATTTAGAAAAAAAATATTTGCATTGGGTTCAGTCTACCTTCCGATTGGTCCCATTTTTTTCATAGGTATTAGACCTTTTTTGTTAGGTTTGTTTAGGCCTAACTTCTTTGTTTGTGAACAGATTTCGATGATTCTTTTTTTATTCGAAAGGGGGTATCTTAGGGATGGTGTCATATTAATTTGGTCAAGTTCTGATGATATGATCACTATTAAAAAATGAGAAAAATAAAAATAATTTTTAAGAAAAAAATAAAAGCGACTTCAAAAAAATTAAATAAAACAAAAAAATACACTAAAAGGTATAAAATAATTATTATCTTATTTAGTTACAACTAAACGACGAAATATTAACATGAAATTACTTTTTGAAGTTGGTGCCAAACATGTACCTTTTATGAATCGCACTCGACGGGTCTTACTTAGTACGTTTGGAGGTTATGGTCGTTTATAGGTATAGTTTGTTTACTACCGACTTCAAAAAGTAATTTCATGTTAATATTTCGTCGTTTAGTTGTAACTAAATAAGATAATAATTATTTAATACCTTTTAGTGTATTTTATTTGTTGCATTTAATTTTTGAAGTCGGTTATATTTTTTTCTTAAAAATTATTTTTATACTTAATATGATTACATTCCTTCTCGTAAGTATAACAAATAACTAATATCTACAAATTTTTAAATCTAGATTCAAGTATTTACAATTTATTTATTTTTTAGTGAGCTAGAAAGAATATCTCCAAAAAACAGCTGTCCCCTCAATTAATCTACCTAAGAGTTCTGTCGATTTCTCAAATAAATCGAATCATGTTCTATCTGCTCAGCAACGAAAAGGAGATTATCTTTAAAAAATGAACGAAATAATAATACACATCAACAAACGTCAAAAGGATCCAGTGATGACAATTACGATGAGAATTTTCTAGACTTTGATGATTTGAATGATCAGACTGTGCAAAGATGCGAAAAAATAATTTTTAAGAAAAAAATAAAACCGACTTCAAAAAATTAAACGCAACAAATAAAATACACTAAAATGTATAAAATAATTATTATCTTATTTAATTACAACTAAACGACGAAATATTAAGATGAAATTACTTTTTGAAGTCGGTACCAAACAAACTATACCTATAAGCGAGCATACCCTCCAAACGTACTAAGTAAGATCCGTCGAGTGCGATTCATAAAATATATATGTTTGGCACCGACTTCAAAAAGTAATTTCATGTTAATATTTCGTCGTTTAGTTGTAATTAAATAAGATAATAATTATTTTATAACTTTTAGTGTATTTTATTTGTTGCATTTAATTTTTTGAAGTCGGTTCTATTTTTTCTTAAATTTTTTTATTTTTCTCTTTTTAGTGATGTTATTAATAGTGATCATATCATCAGAACTTGACCAAATTAATATGACACCTTCCCTAAGATACCCCTTTCGAATAAAATAAAGAATCATAGAAATCGGTTCACAAAGAAAGAAGTTAGGCCTAAACAAACCTAACAAAAAAGGTCTAATACATATGGAAAAAAATGGGACCAATCGGAAGATAGACTGGACCAATTGCAAAAAACAATTTCAAAATCGGTTCAGAATTGGCGGAGATATGAGGTAACATAGGCACAAAAAAAAAAAAAAAAAAAAAATATCAGTCGAATAGAGAACCTCCTCCTTTTTTGAAGTCGGTTAAAAAAGAAGAAAAGAGTCCAGCCTACAAAATTATCAACTATTTGGCATAGAACAAGTTGTTCAAAATTTTTAATGTGGTATTCAGTCCATTATTAAAGAGGCTGTACAAAATTTGAGAAAAATTGGTATTAATATTGGTGACGAAATAATTTTCCCTCGACTATCCACAGTTATTTTAAGTGAAAGTTCAAAAAACAATTTGTTTTGTCCACCGAAAACAAAAAAAAAAACTAATAGAAGACAATTTAAAAGTAATTAAGGTGATTAAAAAGTTTGAGTCGTGTAAAACAATTTAACAACGTTGGAATACAAGTGCATAAGGAAAATTTTATTCCAAAATTTTCAGAATTTATTTCGAACGATCATGAACTAAGTACATTAATTGAAATTAATTTAATAAAAGATTTTCTTAAACAAGAATGTGTACTTGGATGCATCAGCGGATTTGACAATCCTTCATACTCTAATTCGGTTTTTGACCACCATTTCTTATTAAAAACGAGCTTTTTTCGGGGCTGGTGCCCTGGCGGGCGGCGTCTCGGGCCAAAAATTTTATTCCTCTTAAAAAACCACACTTCTAATGTATACCTGTAAACTCCCGAAAATACATACTCTCTTAAAAGTTTCGCCTCATTTTCGTCCTGACACAGCTACAGAAATGAGAATCTAGATATAAATCTGGGAGTATTTCTTATATCTATAATCTACAGCATTGTGATATTTTTGTGTGGAAATATGTAGATTTATTTAAATAAGTTGGATCGTGTGAGGAGGAGAATTATATTATATCATTTTTTTTTTAAATTTGGGATCGATAATCATATAAGGCTCAAAATATTTAAAAGAGATCAGGTGTTGTTTGTATGAGAGGCTGCTCCAGTATAGCCATGAGAAACTCGGGCGCGAGCAAAGCAAATTGAATATTTAATTTTTGAGTGGTGAGGGGCGGGGAGGAGGAATAATTATCAATATATTTAATGTTTCTTAATTTAAAATCAATTGGAGTGTTTCATTTCAAAATTCGAGTCCAAATTACGATTATATTTCAAATTTGCCGTCAAATATACCGACGGCGCTCCCTGTCGGCAGCATTACGTCAGCGTTGTTACAAATTAATCTGGATTAATCTATATACATAGTATTGATCAAATTAATCCCTTAATAATTGAATTGATAATGTTATATTGATTTTGGTTTAGTTAATTTTCACAGTGTCATTAAAATTCTAATTGTAAATTTTTTATGAGATTCTAGAACATAATATGCCTAATATTGTCCATTTTCTGAAAAAAAAACTCTTTATAAAATAAGTAGAAAACAAATTTATAAACTTGGGTGTTAATTGAGTGTTCTTTCTGGCTACGAGTGACTGAGAACCTGATTTCAGAATTAAGGTGTGAGGATAAGTGTCACATCCATACATATACGAGATACAATAATTACTAATTTAATAGTATCTATATATTTAAGATAATATGCAATAATTTTTTTACTAAAACATATTAGGTAAATCAAATTATCTATACTTATTATAATCGGCTTGTGCGGCGATGCCGACGTGATTATTTTTGAATTTTAAAACCCACTAACAGTTCATGACAAATAGGATTTAATAAACTTAGGAAATTTAAATTATCATTTTTGGGATTGGGATTGGATCATTGGATGGAATAATGGAATTGAAATAATTATTGGAAAAGAGTTTTTTTATTTAATTAGTTTTTTCCTCTTATTAAAAACAAGGACTAAAAGATGATCAAGGACAGTCGATGGTGGAGAAGTAATCTCCGGAGTCGAAGCTCAAAAACAATGTATGCATAAATTCATGTAAAATAATTGGTTTAATAAAATTTAAATAAAAAAAATAATTATTATTTTTGAATAAGAAAATGATTCGAATGAAAGAATGATTGGAATTGGAATAATTATCGGAAAATAGGCTTTTTTTTATTTAATTAGTTTTTTCCTCTTATTAAAAACAAGGACGAAAAAGATGATCAAGGACACTCGATGGTGGAGAAGTAATCTCCGAAGTCGAAGCTCAAATACAATGTATACATTAATTCATATAAAATAATTGGTTCAATAAAATTAAAGGAAAAAAAAATTAATTTAAAACCTACTACCGAGTCCTAGTACGGAGTCCAGGTGGCGTTGCCCCCTGCCCGGGAAGTTGCCCGTTGAAAACGGGCTTTGCAGCTAGTTTATAATATTTTTCCCAATAAAAGTTAATTATTTTTAAAAAATGATACTGCAATTGACTCATATCTTTATTATACATTTTAAACATATGTCTAATTTTACTTACTTGGTGTTTGTTTTTGAGATCTAAAGTGTCTATTATATATGTTACCGGACAAACCCGATTTCAGGACAAACTAGTTTTGCCTATGCTAAACTAGTTTGTCCTATACGCGATAGGATTAACTAGTATAGCCTAGTCCAAACTAATGTGTCCTAAGCCCGATAGGATAAACCAGTTTAGCCTAGGCCAAACTAGTTGATCCTGATATAAATACGCACAATCTAGGATAAACTAGTATGGCCTAGTCTAAACATTATAGTATATTTAGAAAGTCAAAATAAATAGATAAACTGAATAAAATACTCCGTAATTATAAAAATAATCATTTTTATTAAAACGATAATGATTCGTCGTTAAAAGTTATGGATAATTGGTAATACAAACAATCATATTATAACAAATTTAATAATAAGTGTTTTTTTAATAGAAGCAATAATCATATCTCAATTGAAGGAGATAATAAAAGAGTGTGTCTTCTGCTGGAATTATAAATTTTATTTATTTATAACGAGACTATAGTTTCGAGGGCTTTGCCCTCTTCATCAGTCTATTACAATGTATTCACAGGAATTAATTTATGAATGAAAGGTTAACATTTTTCATGTGGTAAGGTTATAAATTACATAGAGTGGGCAAGTTAAGAATTGACTTAACTTGCCCACTCTATGTAATTTATAACCTTACCACATGAAAAATGTTAACCTTTCATTCATAAATTAATTCCTGTGAATACATTTTAATAGACTGATGAAGAGGGCAAAGCCCTCGAAACTATAGTCTCGTTATAAATAAATAAAATTTATAATTCCAGCAGGAGACACACTCTTTTATTGTCTCCTTCAATATATAAAAATTCTGCTACTCTCGGCAAAAACTTTCAATTTCATATCTAAATTATTAAAATTGTTATTTATTTTTACATGGTGTGCTTTGGTGGCACTTAGAATTGCAGAGTATCATTGTCTTCTTACACTGGCATCTGTTTGTGGAACAGTTTTTGTTGCAGCTGCATCTCACAAAACTAGGCCATACTAGTTTATTCTAGAGTGTGCGTATTTATATCAGGATCAACTAGTTTGGCCTAGGCTAAACTGGTTTATCCTATCGGGCTTAGGACAAATTAGTTTTGACTAGGCTATACTAGTTAATCCTATCGCGTATACATCAAACTAGTTTTGCCTAGGCTCCTTGTCCTGAAATCGGGTTTGGCCGGTAACATATATATTAAGTTCTAAACTTTAATAACTGAATGATTTACTAACATGTTCCAATAGAAAGCTTCGAAGCTGGAATTTGGTGAAGTACTCGCCCACACACCCATTGAAATTCTCTATATGATGTATAAATTCAATTAAAAAAATCATATTTAATTAAGTGGATATTGATGAGGCAGTCCAAAAAAGAAGAAGATAATTTTCACTATCTTTTTTATTCATAAAACACGACGTTTCGGAGGATATTCCCTTATAATTGGGAAAATTTTCCAAATCATTATTACATTATAATTCTGCTGAGAATGAAATACAAGATATTATTGTTACTGCCACTGAAAGAGGAGACAGAGGGGAATGCCGCATTGGTTTTTCCTTCACTGACTTTTCAAAACCCTGAAGAAGGAGGGAATATCCTCCGAAACGTCGGTTTTATGAATAAAAAGATAGTGAAAATTATCTTCTTCTTTTTTTGGACTGCCTCATCAATATCCACTTAATTCACTTATCAGTCCGTCTCCAAAAATTACTCCAATCTTATCATATTTAATAATTTCGAATTATCTGATACGCTTTTACCAAACAAATTCATAAAATCCACCATATAAATTAACATCATGATTGGTGATTTTTTGATCTGAATAAATAATATGTAATATTTACTCTTTTAATTATTTATTATTGTTTTCTGAAAGGAAAATTATGAAATGAAAAAAAAATTCGTTTGAATACTAATTGATTTGTTATTTTAAAATAAATTATGAATTATATAAACGTGTAGATGATATACAAAGCAGGGATTTTAAAAATGATTTAACAATTTATTGTTTGAAATCATTTATTTGATTGAAGTTCATAATACAAGGGCATATTCACTGGGTTGGAATGAAATATGTCATTTTTTTTTTATTTATTTTGTATTTGTAATAGTTTGTGGCCAAAATTTTCATTTTAGTTTCATAAAGAAAGAACAAAAATTTGATTATCATATTTCAATAAGTTAAGGTGCCGCAAAGAGCTTTAATATTGTTAAAAATTTGAAAATTTTGAAAAAAATTACTTATTTTTCGAAAAATGTTTTTAATGTTTTCTTCTGTATGTATTTGTACAAAATGTAGTTGTTAGGCAAGAAAACGATATAAAAATTATTTATATTAAAAAATAAAATGACACGTTCTGATGTGGCCATCCACTTGACTTTACCATACACTTATTTTATATTCTTTTCAAAAATATTTTCAGTTTTTTTCTAGTTAAATTTTGTCATTTTTTATACCTCTTCAAAATGTGGTAGACTTTATGCCCACCCTGTATAAAATAACTGTATTTACTTAATACAAGAAGCAAGCCCAACTCGCATTTGTCGGTGTTGTTATAATTTGCTTGTAATTAATGCAAGTGTTTTCTGTTTCACAGCAATTGTCGGCGCCTCCGCCCCCAGCCAAGACAGCGACCGTAGCCCTTGCCTCCCCCCGTGGCTACGGAACCACAGATGCCATCGTGCCTGTCCGGAAAGGCTCCGCTGTCAACGCACCCTGTGACAAAACACCCACCCCCTGTGATGTTACCACCCCCGACAAAATTCCAGTCCTGGCCGAAATGCATGACTCTTCATCCAGTAAGTAATCAATCAACTATTCCATTAGAACAACATTTTCCAGCTGGAATTTCTTAGCTACATTTATGCATTCCCTATTCGAACTATCGATCGATCGTGAACAAATTTTAGCTACTTATTATCACTGTTAGCCATAAATTAAATAAAGATACGAGTAAATAAATATTATATTTAATATTGATTTACTATGAGTTAAGGATTCGTGGTCACTTGTTTTACATTAAAATTAAATAAACTGCAACGGATCGTTGCTAAACTTTATCCAAATTCATTTGAAATATTAATATGTTTGTTCCTTTATTATTAATCAGATATCACTTGCAATTTGTAGTTCATATTGACATTAATTCAAAAATAATTATCATTTAATAGTCGAGGAATAACCATTCTACATTGGATTTTTGACGTTTCGGTTTTTATTGGTAACCATTGCTGAAGACATAGAGGAATCGACTTAAAATCAAAAATAGCGATTGATTCTCATCTAATATTTGAGGAATAACAATTCTACATTAGGTATTTGACGTTTCGATTATTATTGGTAACCATTGCTGAAGACATGGAGGAATCGACTTAAAATCAAAAATAACGATCGATTCTTATCTAATACTAAAGGAATAACCTTATTGCATTCCATTTTTGATGTTTTGACTATTAATGGAAACCTCTACTGAAAATGTGGAAGAATCGACTTAAAATCAAAAAGACTAAATTCTTTTATGGCAAACAACTCAAGCTTGAGTTACTTATTTCGCTTACCAGTCCGTCTTTCTAAGAAAATAAATAAAATTAAACATTTTTTTATTATTATTCAAGGTAATTTTATCTCCAAGACAATCTGTATTATTGTCTATTTTCAAAATATTTATTTGTTTATAGTTGCTTAATCATTTTTAAAGCAATTATTTTTGACAATTTTTCAAATTTCTATTTATAAAGGGAGAGTTTTTCTCTAAAATTTTTTTTTAATAAACGTTTTTAGATTGTTTTATAAAAATTTATATTAGTTTACAATTGCTTATAAATAACACACCAAAAGCTTGAATAATAATAATTTAAAGATCCCCTTTTTTCGAAATTCCGAAGTTTAAAAATTAAATAAAATAAAAGTTAAAAAAAATATAAAAACATTAATAAAAGTTATGCATTTTTGTCATGATGAGACTGTTGGTGTATTTTTTTTCTTTTTAAAAAGCAGTCAGTTAAACCCGGCAAGAAATGGGCTGAATGCCGAGGATTGTATTCAAATTGGGCTCATGTCAAAAAGTCCTAATTTTGAAGTTATTTTAGCGTAAATGAAACAACATCATTTTTCTAAAACGTAAAAGCGTTTGAATTATGTTAATGTTTACAATTTTTATTTACTTACAGAGAGTTTTCATGTAAATTCCAATTAATTCAATAATTTTTTTTTTTTTAATGCAATCGAATGCAAGAAGGGGTGCACCAGTAAAGATGCAGCTCCTATGGATCTCGAAAGACCCTTGCATTACAGAAGAGAAGGGAAAGTTGATTAAGTGAGAGGTGTAGACGTAGGTGTCTATGCACGCCGGTTTTGAAGGTTTAATAATAAATATAATATAAATAAATAAATAATATAATAAGTGCCTCGAGCACCGAGGGATGCTCGGCAACTTTTTGCTTCTAAATGGCTTAAGTTTCAAATTTCAAGACTCTGCGACTTTCGGAAGACGAGATATGAACGATTAAAATTTCCGACATGACTAATTTACACCCCTTCCCTTATTTTAACCCTTTTAAATCCTGAAGAAGGAGGTATGATCCTTCGAATTGTCGGATTTTTTAAGAGAATAAAATTGAAATTCTATTAAATTATTTTATAGAAAAATACCTTTATTTAATCAAATTGGCAAATTCTAATATATAATAACATTTGTAATCATCTATTAGTGCAATTTAAAATAAAAAAACCAATTAATTTTATTAAAAATAAATTGAAAGAAATGTAATCATAAATTTTTATTCCAACAACCACATGTGAATAATTATTTCAATTAACAAAAAACCCATCAAAAACAACTTATCCGAAGATGAAACCTTGATAGATCGAATTGTCAACACAAAAACCCGCCTAACCCGTGAATTTCATCCAAATCGTTAGAGCCCTTTTTCGACAAACCGATTCTAAATATATATACAATAATTGCTCGTTTAATATAAAAAGATAAGATACATTTACCTTGCTTTTTTTTGCTTTTCATGTAGGGATAATAGCGACCTATTGAAAAATATTTTGGGGTAATAGCTAAAAAAGTTCCCCGACCTCTGCCTTAGACCATGAAATATATAGACACGTCCTCTGCTACTCTTCACACAGAGTGAAGTGAGGTCAACATCGCCTACAGATGACGTCACGTTCTCGCATAAATATTTTGGTAATATTAATATAATATTAATTTGCGATTATTGGAATCCAAAATAAATAATCTAATATATAATAATTCCTATAGTGGCCATGCTATTCTGGGTGTTCCTACCTACAGATGACGTCACATTCTCTAAGTTGCTATTGGCCTCACCAAATCGACACCAGGGCGTGTCTATATATTTCGTGGTCTAAGATATTTACCCTTAGTTTCAAATCTATCGCTAGGTTTATTATATATTGGATGCTTAATTTTGTCTAGAGTAATGAAATTATAATTCAAATCAAATGAGTTTCTATTGAATCCTTCATTCTCTCGTCAACGTATGCAATTGGATTTAGTATCAATATATGCGATTCAGTATTTGGCCTAGAGCAAACAATGTCTCTGCAGAGTCAATATTATTAGCTAGAAATGAACTGATTTCGAGATTAACATTAACTGTAATTTGAAATTACATTATGCAAGTTGCATGTAAGATTTCACTTACTGTATGTCTACGTTATTAGGATATTTCAAAACTTTCAGAATGAAAAGATTAAATATGCTTTAATTGAATTGATTTTGTTTTGCCTAGATTAGCAGAGTTGTTGATTCATAAAGAGAAATCAGTGAGGTTGTCCTCTGCTTGATGCAAATAAACATATACATATATTTACATAAATATTATATAGTATATAATTTATTTGTTAGAGACTAGAGTTTCGAAGGTTTGACATTAATCATCATTCTTTTAATTAAAAATATTTTATCTGAAATTTTTCCAATCGGTTCAATTACCCAATTGGATTATTAGTAAATTAATTTGTTGTTATAACAAGAATTAACAAACTATTAATTGTTTATTATCTGGCTACCTTGCTATAACAACAAATCGGAATTATTTATTTCCAATCGAGTAATTGAACCCAGGGGAAATAACAGATAAAATATTTGTAACTTTTAAGGAGATAGTTGTTGGTTCTAGGTGAAACATTTTGTTATTATAAAATATTTGTAATTAAAAGACTGATAATGAAGGTCAAACCTAACTAAACGATATATATTTTTCTGCTAGTCTCTGAAAAACAAAATCTTTTAAAAACTAAATTTTGTATATACCTATGCTTTTTAACATTTAAAAATGTACTTTCACCTTTTTGCTCTAAATTGAGTCCTAAATGACCAAAAGTGAAAAATTGGAAATGAAAAAAGACAGCTTTTTTTCTATTAACAAAGCACAATATTTTGATTGTGAATATTGCTGTTTTATATCTATAGCGCTTAAAAAAATAAGTTGAAATAGTTTTTTAGAAAGATTTGACTGGAAAAAAACAACTAAACTCAGAACTGTTTTAGAAAAATCCATAAGAATCAGCGTAGAAAATCCTACATATATATTTTAGAAAACCCCAATTGTATTTGAGAATTCTCAATTGAATATATTAAAAAATCACAATTTTTATTTCAGAAATTCCAATTCAATTTGTTGTTGCTTATCAAAGGGAAATTTCGTCTGAAATCACATAGAATCGTAAGGGGTCGTCCATAAATTAGGTCACGAGAATTTCAAGATTTTTAGCCCCCCCCCCTCCTTGTGTCACATTCTGTCACATTTTCATTGAGCCTTTATTGTGACGTCACACTATCACTTTTATACCCTATAATTTTTTAATTTTATTTTTGTGACATCACAATTTTTAAGATCCCCGGGCTCCCTGTAACATTTTGTCACAAATCTGAGATGCCCCCATTACTGTGTGATGTAATTTATTGATAAATAAATAAATATGATAAATAAAATTTAAAGAGTCAAAATCGCAAAGATTTGGTTATTTGTCTAATCGACTTTAAATATTTAATTAGAGCTCAAAGTACCAACCCTTAATCTTTTAAAAACTTTTTTTAATTGAATCCACTTTCACTTTTGATAAATTTAAAAGACAATTAAATCATTAAATTTGCCGATTGAAGGAAACAATTAATATAACATAAGCACTTAAAATCCATCTAAGTGGATATTTTAATTATTTCGAATGAATTGTTTTCATCCGAGGGGCTGGCATTATTAATTAGATCTCTTGCTTGAATCGAAAAAGAATGAAAAACCGGCTTTCGGGCGTAAACAAATAGCAGGTAGTTTTGATGATGGTGTCTCACTTGCTATTTGAATGTGTGTGCTGCATGTAATTAAAACGTCGCTCGTATTCCAAAAGCACCAGAGAGAATATTACAAGATAATTACATTGATTGATCTGTTTAAAAATGTCCTGCTGTTGCTGCTGCTACTGTTAATTTCATTCAGTGAATATTACAGAATAAAAAAGGGAAATTTCTCTATGCTATTGTATGTTTAGGGTCAGCCATAAATCAATAGATAATGAAATACACCTGTCTATTATCACTAACAAAGTGGACAATATTATGAATAAAACTCACAGCACTCTCATTTTTTACATATAGACATGTATACCATATACTCTAAGCTAACCTATCCTCGACTTTAACTTTTAAGGAGTTAGGTGTTGGTTCTAGGTGAAGCATTTTAATATAATAATACAAACTTGAGCAAGATACGAGGTAGGTTTCACAAAAAGAAATAAAACAATATTGAGTTTTGAATTCGATATATTTCTGGGTGAGCCCAATATCAGGAGTCAAACAGTTTTCTCTGACTCCTGATGATGGGCTCACCCAGTGGTGTTGTGCTAATTTTTTTTTACCGGAAAGCGTATATATAATTATATAGACAGGGCCGATCCTGGGTAGGCTGCCGCTCTGTGCGGTCTCATGTCCCAAATTTAACGAAGGGGGGGGGAGGGTGATTTTCCATGATAATCCTGGCGGTGACGTTTTTTTTTTTAGGTCTCATGTCCCAAATTTGACGAAGACGACGGGGGGGGGGGGGGGGATTTCCCCCAGTTTTCGCCCCTGTATATAGCATAAAAAGGAAAGGAAACGAAAATCATTACGAAACCCATTTTGTGTATATATATATATCTTTTAATCTTCTAATGTTTATTATAAATAAAGTTTAATTCCCGTTGAACCGGTTCACGTATTTGTTTCGGTTCGGTTCGAGTTCCGGTTCAGCAGAAAAAAACGTTCCGGACTCCGGTTCACGGTTTGGAAAAACAAGCCCGTTCGTTCCAGTTTTTGTTCCGGTTCGGGTTCGGTTCAAACCCTTGTTTATAATAATACATATAAAAATTCGTCAAAAATTAGAGAAAAAAATCAGCAATTCTTTTTAATTTTTTTTTCAATACGTCAGCCAATTCTCGTTATCAGAAATCATTTTAGTTCCGGAACGCGTTCCTGTCCAAAAAGGAAGTACAGGAACGACGTTCCGGAGCGTTCCGGCTCGACAACACCACTGGGCTCACCCCCGAAATATATCAAATTCAAAACTAAATTTTCTTTTATTTCTTTTTTTGTGAAACCTACCTCCCATCTTGCTCAAGTTTTATTATTATATCCTCGACTTGATTATCAATGTTTAAAATATTTTAAAATCAAAGATTGGTGAGAAAAGTGAAAAGTTTTTCAAGACTCGAATCGTATGCACATTTTTGGAAATGTGATATTTTTAGAATCACGTTCGAAATTAAAATGTTATTCTTTTAGCGTCTATACAATATGTCTGTCTAGCAGAGCATTGAATTTATGTATTGAATAAAATAAAAAATATATATATTTTTTTATCCCGGTGTGTGTGAGTATCTCTGTTAAGTTCTCTTTAAATCAGAGGCATCTTTTTCATTCATCATCAAAAAATTTATCTGAAGAAATTTGGGAAATTTTTAATATTTTTAAGTGAGTTCTTAAGTTTCTGAATTCTGACATAAATATCATCTTATTATAGTCATATCGAATCTCATACCTTTATTTTATAATGAATTAAATTTTACAAAATTTTTGCCGTGATACCTCCAACAATATATATTTTTTTATTTTTTACCCAACAAAAAGTCTATCCCTCCAAAATCTTTAATAGAACTTTTGGTCTCAAAAAAATAAAATACAATAATTTGTAAATTTTAAATTTGTATTTTATTTAATATACGATCTACAATGCTGTTATGGATAGTCAAACAGACATTGTTTCGACACTAATGGGATCCCATTTTACCTTTGTACAGAAACCTAAAACCAACGCGATCTAATAGAAATTTCTGAGATTGAATTAAAGAAAAAAATAGGTGAAGAGGGCAAAGCCCTCCAAACTATAGTCTCCTTATAAATAAATAAAATTTATAATTCCAGCAGAAGACACACTCTTTTATTGTCTCCTTCAATAAAGAAAAAAACTAATTCCATCTGTTATAAATACTCGGAACTAATATTTTACTTCGAGTAATTAACAAAAATACATCGTCATCTATTAGAAGTAAGTTAAACTATATTAATATAAAATAATAATAATAATAATAATAATAATAATGTATAAATCTTAATTTGTAACTAATTTGTAACTAAATACTGAAATGTTTGTGATAGACTGATGATGAAGGCAATGCCTTCGAAACTATAGTCTCTAGAAATAATTAAAAATTATTTTATTTAAAAAACAGAAGACTCTCTCATTTTATTTTTAACCTAAAATAAAATAATATAATTTATTTATTTACTAGAAAAACATTTAAAGAAGAATATTTGGATAAGATGACAAAAAAATATTTAAGAATCTAAAGAAAAAAAATACTGATTAATTCTAGAAGAATCTTAATAAGAAGCTTCTATATATATGATCTGATGGCTGCGAAGCAGCCTAGATATATATATTCACGTCCGTTCGATCTACGTGTAGCAAAACGCCTTGTTTTCCTTATAAGAGACCCTCTCCTTGGCTCTCTAGACTTTCGTCTTACTAATAGAAATTGGGAACTTATATATATAGACCATTCATTTCAATTTCGAAATCTCCACTAGGGAATCGATTTTTCAGCTCTTCGTAAACATTTATTCAAGAATTAGATTAAAATTTAATTAACGTGATCAAACACTAGAATTTTCTCAACATTTTGACTAAAACCGAATTCAATTTGTTGCCTGAATAACAGAGAAAAAAATTTCTATAAATATTCGTTTCAAAATGTCACCTGATTAATTTATTAATTATCCATCAAAATGTTAATTATTATACTCCAAATGGTCCTAATGTCCTCTAGAATAAGATTTTATTAATATTTCTTTCATTTCTTAAATGGAAATTTTATATTTATTAACTAATTCGATTCCTTTGTAATAGTTTATATATATTATTCCATTGCTATGCTTTTCTTATTAGCCTATGCTTAATCCATGGTCTCTACCTGTCCAGACTTGTCAGCCGCCTGTCGTATCACATAGCACGACAAGGCTCTAGGAAAGGACATTCATATAGGCTAATTTTCGGGCGCAGGGGGCGCCCTTCCTTGGCTAATTGCATTAGGTCACTTCTAGATCAATCAAAAAAGTTAAGCAATCTTAATCAGTTCAGAGACCAACCCCTAATTGGTTACCGCTCTCTAGAAAGTTTCGAAAAATATATTATATATATTTTTATTATTTTTTTATTATTTACAATTTTTTTATAAATAATTATTTATTCATACATGAAAATATCAATGAATATTTATTTCTGTATGCATATAGCGTCCTATTTATTCTCATTTCAATGGTAGCCAAACGTTTATTTATTTACAATTCTCTATGCATTAGGTTGGTTTTAATTTATTTGATTTAAGAAATTAAATTTTCCATGTTTTCTAAAAAAATTAAAATTGTATAAATAGTTATATATCTTTAAGATATGGCAATTTTAAATTTGGTATTTAATTTTTTTTCTATATAACATACTATACCGTATAGGAATAAAAAAAAGAAAATTGAATTTGATCATACAAAAAAGATAGTAAAAAATTAATAAATAATTACACTTTCAGCTACAAATGTAATGTAAAAAATCATTGAATGGTTTAATTAATAATTATTTCTAACCAATATTATTATTTTTAATCTCATTCCATTAGTAGGTAAAATTACAGTTTATTTATCATCATCATCATGGATTAAACATTTCTATGACTGGTTTGACGCAAGCACCTCTACTAAACTCTTATACCGAATCTCTCACTTTTCTAAAAGCCCTTAGGCCTCTCCATTATATACTCCCTTAAGAAATGCACTATTCAAGGTCGACTTTTTCATGTCGATATTCGCAACCAGCTTCTTTTCGTGCTTAATACGGAACCTTCGGTATGTGAGTCCGTTGAAAGTTAATAAAATAAAATAAAAATATTCAGGCCAAGTGAAATTGGGCCTATTTATTTTATTTATTTTTTTAATGCAATCGAATGCAAGAAGGGGTGCACCAGTAAAGATGCAGCTCCTATGGATCTCGAAAGACCCTTGCATTACCGAAGAGAAGGGAAAGTTGATTAAGTGAGAGGGTGTAGACGTAGGTGTCTATGCTCTCCGGATTTGAAGGTTTGTAGATTATAAGTGCTGGGAAAGATGGAGGCTGTGAGAGAGTTCCAGTTCCTTGAAGTCATGGGGATATATGTATTGGCGAATGAAGTTGTCCGGCACTTTTCTAATTTGACCGCGAAAGAGTGTTGGGAGTCGGCAAAACGCGTGCTACGTGCAAATCATGCTTTGGGGGGAATTATTGATTTTATCTCATCAGAGCACCTGCCGTGATAGTATCTATAGAAAAGGGAAAGGGCAGAAACATTTCTTCGATGAACCAGCGAGTCGAGGGAGTCGGTGAGGGTAGAATCGTAAATAAGCCTGACGGCTCGTTTCTGAATTGCATCCAGGGTAGCAAGAGAATATTTAGAAGCTCCTCTCCATAGATGAGAGCCGTATTCGAGACAGGGGCGGATTTGGGCCTTGTAGATGGTGAGAAGTTGTGGGGGTTTGTAAAATCGCTTGGACCTGAATAAGTAGCCAATCTTCCTTGCTGCAGATTTAGCTATAGAGGAGATGTGTTCATTCCAAGACAGGTCAGATGCGACAGAGACGCCCAACATGAATAGGCTGTCACACATTTTCAGGGTATTTGAATCGAAGTGAATATCAGGGAAATTTTTATTTTCGCGCCTAGAAATTAGACAACATTGAATCTTGTTTGTATTAAAGTTAAAAATTTGATTTAATTTCATTCTAATTTTGGTTTTTAAATTACCAACCTATTGATATAACTCTGTTTTTTCTGGATAATATTTTAGCATTCATTTCATATCTAAAAATATTTTTTTATTTTTTTTTATTTTAGATGATATCATTTTTTTTTACAATCTCGTCCTTTTCAATTGGATGAGTAACAACCAAAGCCGATCATTTTTCTCTGACTTTTTTCTCCTTCTAGCCTTTGATCTTTAGATTCTCAAACCACCTTCAATAAAAGAGTCTAACCAATGCATGCTCTCTATATTTGAGGGAATTCATGATTAAAGTATACATATCCATATTATAAATTTATTGATCACAAACGGAATTTAATAAATTGGATAATGCTTTTTATATTAAGTCGAGGATATTTTAATCTTTTTCAGTGACTAATAAAGGTCCACTAAAGAAATCAAATGTTTAATCTTTTAAATTTATGGAGGAATTCATGATTAATTAAAATTCAATACTTAGGTATAATTAAATGTCCTATATACAACTGAAAATTACCATTTAAAATGTTAGAATATTTTGGTACATGAGTAGATTAACCTGCAAATAGTATTTCTTATATTTATATACTACTATACGAGCCGCCTACAGGGCCTGAAGCACCTGACTAGTTTTCAGACCCTCTTAATATATTCAGACCCTCTGACTTGACCACGATCATGTAGTACACCAGCTGCTTACAGGATTATCGGTCCAGAATCATCTACTCTCTTCGGGAAATGTATAAATAATGATAAATCACATGGACAAAAGTGACGATTTTTGGTGGTTAACCTTACTATAAACATTATGAATGTTAAGTAGTTAAGATTTTTAATTACTCTAAACTGAGTTAAACTATTAATATTGTATCACTAACATGAATTCAGGTTAAAAATTACTCTCCTTCTAGTATTAAATCACGCGTATGAAAATAAATATTTGCTCATTGTGCTTTAAAATGAGGAGAAAACTATTTTTCAACTATCTGAATTCCGATACCCACGATAGCCCTCGAATTAAAAGTCAAAAAGTTCGTTTATATCAATACCTCATAATGCAACTACTGATTATAGATTCAAAAGGGCGAAAATATTATTCTTTTGAGATTTTAAGAAGATGTTATAGTATAGCATAAATGAACATCTTACATTTAGGTTTATTAATAATTACTAGGGGGAGTTCTAGTGTGCCGAGTCTTGAAAAAGTTTTCACTTTTTTATTAATTAATGTGCGGGTGAGGGATTCTTTCATTAGAATGTTATGGATGAAAATAACGACAAAGAGCAATGATCTCTCATTCTTTAAAAGTGTTGAGAGGATGCCAAATACAAGTTCAAACCTGTTTCACACTATTAGAGACTAATTTCTTAATTTCTATTATTCTAGAAATGGCCTTTTGCATTTGGACCAAAACGATACTCGTTATAGAGAGAGTTAATAAATATTCAATTGGACTTGATTAACTAGAAAATCATAAGATGGTGTCATCTATTAAATCTGATGGAATGGAATATTTTTAATTATATGTCAGCGGCGTTGTTTTTCACCCCCTCGGGAATCGAACCTGAGTGCCAATAACAGCAATCTGGCTCACCTGCGGGATGCGAACTTGTTTGGAGACAATAAAAGAGTGTGTCTTCTGCTAGAATAAATAAATTAAAAATGTATAATTCCAGCAGAAGATACACTCTTTTATTGTCTCCTTTAAAAAAATAAAAATTAACTGACTTCAAATTAGCCAATATTTCTAAATTCAAAATTTCATAATTATTCATTTTATGATAGAGCCAGCATTTTACTTACACAAACACACTGAAATAGATATATTTATTTTAAATCATTATTATAGGAATCTCTGGTTTTGGAGATGTAGTTAGATATGTTGTTTCATTAAAAAAAGTAATACTTCCATTATTCATGTACTTATATGGGCTAAATGAATTAAAATACTTAAATTTGTGTTTTAGAAATTTATATATTAAAAAATAATTATTATTATTATTATTACCTTTTCAATTTAAAATAAATATCAAATTAACATTGTAAGTACAAATCTGATTATATTAAACGAGCAATTCTTGTATATATTATATATAGATATCGGTTTCTCGAAAACGGATCCAACGATTTCGCTAAAAATTGGTGAACTTATCAAGTCTCATGAGTTATTAGTCGTGTATAAATTTTAATTCGATTGAAATAATGGAATGGGTTGTAAATTAGTCATGTCGTAAAATAATAATTTTAATCGTTCATATCTCGTCTTGAGTAAGTCGCAGAGTCTTGAAATTTGAAACTTAAGCTATCTAGAGGCTACAAGAAGTATCACAAGATTTTTGCTAAAATAGAAGTACCGGTAATTAATGTTTACGTAGGTAAGAATTTACCTCCTTTCGTTTCGCAACCATAAATCTCTGAGCTACGAAATTCGAAACTTAAACTCAATATAAGGTAGAATGGGTACAGCAAGCTTTTGGTGGAAATAGGAACACCGGAAGTGGACAGTTATATGAAATATTTTTCGTTTTTTTTAATTGGTGTACCTATCAAGTGTCATGAGTTATTATTCGTGTATAGATTTTAATCCGATTGAAATAAAGTAAATTAGGAGTGTCGTAAAATAAATATTTTAATCATTCATATATCGTCTTCGGAAAGTCGCAGAGTTTTGAAATTTGAAACTTAAGCTATTTAGGGCCAGTTGTATGTCGGTTGGTTAACTCTTTTTAAACGTTGACAAAGGGTAATAAACCTTATAATTCACCTTGTGGCCGGCGGGATGGCCTATCAGATGACAGGCACTATCCCATCAGGCACAATGTGAATTATAAGGTTTTACCCTTTGTCAACGTTTAAAAAGAGTTCACCAACCGACATACAACTGGCCCTTAGTGGCAAAAATTACCGAGCATCGCTCGGTGCTCCAGGCTCTTTAAATTATGTGTTAAAATTTCGTTTAGTTTTATTCCCAATAATTGAAAACATTATTTATTTGTTTAATTATTATAAAGTGAAACATCACAAGATGAATAATGATATACCAGGTGACAATTAAAAAGTATTTAAATAGAAATGCACATAAAATATTTATCCTCTTCTATAACAATTTTGAAATGATATCCCATAAAATATAACTCTATATACAGTGAAAATATTGATTAAATGATCTCGACAGAGAAACAAAAAGTAATTTGTCAAATTGATCGATAAAAACATCAACAAACAAATAAATTTCGTTGAATTATGTATTTACATATTGCCATATTTACTTAAAAGAAAATAAAAATTCAATTTGTGAATTGATGAAAATAAAAGTTGTGTTAAGGGAGAATGGTGAGAGTTCTTGGTGAAACATTTTAAATAAAGCAAAGAAAATTTTTTTTAATTTTTTTTAGAAAATTTTTTAATTTTTTGTGAAACCCACCTATTATTTTAAATTTTAAAAACTTTCTAAAATTTTTCAAAATTGTCTTTACTTCATTTAAAATAAAAGTTATTAAAATTAAAATTGGAACACTAGGTAGGGGCAACGTAGCTTTATTAGCCCATGGACCCTCAAGACCCTTAAACAAGGCCCTAGCCAGAAATTTTATTCGAGTGGGTGAGTTGGTTATTCACCGAGGGGCTAAGAGGTATGGATATACTCCTAAGAGTAGGAGACATAATCTGATTTCTTTTTGAACTGATAACTTCTTTTGGCGCGCCTTGCACACTTTTTATTTTACATTTCAGTAAATCGGATTGAACTGTCACGCATCACGCGTCACGGTTGGGTTCTGTGTCTAGCCACAGATGGCTCTGAAGCATTAACTCTCAAATTAATATCTTATATTTGAATTTTGGCGCTCATGTAAATTTTTATTTTCCTAGGCAGTAAATGAGATTGAGCCGTCACGAGTCACGTCACGTCACGCCTACGGATAAATCGAAAATGGAAATACTTAGTCCAAAATCCTGAATAAAAAAAACCAAACATTAAATATAATAATATAATAATTAAAAATAACATAACATAAATATATATTTAACAATCCAAAAAAATAATTAAAAGTTTACTTAAAAAATTTATTTTTTATAAAAATATAAATTTTAATAAATTTTAATAATTTTAGAATATTAGAATTATAAATGCCATTTAAGTTATCACTTCTTTCGTGTGGTCTTAGCCACACACCAGAAATTTTTTATCTCAGTATTTTTTAAATAAATTTTTATTGAACTTTTATTTATATTCTGTAAAACTTCGATTTATACCTCAACATTTCGTAGGGGGTTCTAAAACCATAATCCCCCCGCCCAGCCGCCCTTGTCCTTAAAAAACTCACAAGAAATTGTAGGTGAGAAACTCGTTACAACCGGTGAGATTTTTTTTTAATATTTATTTATTTAAAGCAATTCAAGCCGCGAAAGTTAAATAAAGTAATCAATAATTTCTTATGTTAATTCTACATATTTATAAAATTAATTTATTATTTTTTGAAAAGAAAAAATGAATGGAGCACCCGACGGGATTCGAACCCGTGTCTCTCTCCTTTAGCTGAAGAGAGTCTTTACCAACTAGGCAACGGATGATCACGCTAGGAATGCTCTTTACATCGAATGTCGTTTTTCCTTTTCGCGGTTTTTTCTATTTAAAGGTACTATGGACAAATTAGCTTTTAAACGTTAATAATTTTATTTATTTTCTTAGAAAGGCGGCTGGTAAGCGAAATAAGTAGGTTATAATGAAAGGCAGTCCATAAATTATTTGAATTTTATTCAAATTCCGACGTTCGGAGTTTTTCTCTCCTTCTTCAGGGTATTGAATAGTTATTGACTCACTCATCAATAACTATCCAATACCCTGAAGAAGGAGAGAAAAGTCTCCGAAAGTCGGAATTTGAATAAAATTTAAATAATTTATCGACTGCCTTTTATTATAACCTACTTATTTAGGGGTTAGTTTTAATTTTTCCTTAAAGCAATTTGAGCCACGAAAGTTAAATAATGTATTCAATAATTTCTTATGTTATTTCCACATATTTAGAAAATTATTTTATTATGTATTTATTTAAATAATTTTATAGCTAAATTCCCTTTGGATATTGCTGGTAAATAAATAAAAAGAAGTAAATAGGTTTCCAGATAAGATTCAGATTTCCAAAACCACCCCTACAAAGTGTTTTTTTAGCACAATCTTGAATAAATTTTATTTAACTGAACCGAAAGAAGAAAAAGAAAGCGAGAATCTATTTCTAGGGAAATGAAAGTTTGTATATATGTATATAAATTGGTCTGGTGTGGTGGATATTGAGTTACCGCCGAACAAGGAGACGAGACGCACTGGCGGTGATTGAATCGAACCAGGGTTTCGGTATCAAATAGGTAGAAAGTTTGCCAAGTGTCAGGGATGTCCATTGCCTTAGTTTCCCCCAGAGGGCGGCAGAGTGGGCGTCATGGTTCTCTGAAAAGGCATCGTGTTTTAAAGCTATCAAGTCAACGAAAGGAGAGAAAAAAGCTAATTTGGATTATCCATTCTATAAAAAGATCAAGGTGAATTTAATTCCACGAGAAGAATCATCCAGTCTCATTCAATTTTATCCCCAAACACTCTTAAGGGAATACTACTAATTTCTTCGTACAGCAGAAACAAGACTCCAGCGGGAGTTCTATAATATACTAAATATAAGAGCCTAGGCTAATTTGTAACAACGCTGAGAGAATTTTCTTAAAAAAATTACCCTCTTGCCTAGAATCGAACCGACGAACTCTTGAACTAAGGGCATCAGCTCTAGCCATTACACCAATGCAACATTAATATTTATATCTTGATTTCTGTTACTAAAACTATATATTTTTTATTTAGACTTTGTGTCGAGATAATATTGTATTCATTTGAACTCGAATGAAAATGAAAAAACACCAATTGATTTTAAATTAAGAAACATTAAATATATATTAATTAACGAGGCAAATTTGAAATATAATTGTCAGCTCGGATTTTAAACTGATGGCTCCAATCGATTTTCATTAACCAGACAAATTTGAAATATAATTGTAATTTGGACTCGAATTTTGAAATGAAAGACTCCAATTCATTTTAAATTAAGAAACATTAAATATATTGATAATTATTCCTCCCCCCTCCCCCCTCGCAATTCAAAAATTAAAGAGGCGAAACTTTTAAGAGACGATGTATTTTCGGTAGTTTACGGGTATACATTTGGAGTGTGATTTTTTAAGAGGAATAAAATTTTTGGACTGAGAAGCTGCCCGAAGGCACCGCACGAAAAGCTTGTACATTCAATAGTAGGAATAGTAGGATTGATTATTTTCAGACTAGTAAGCTTATATAGGGTGTCCCGTATCACAAGGATAAACCGTGAACAGAGAATAGGACAATTTAAGACAGTCCTGAACATATTTTTTTTTTAATTTTAGTCTCATATTTAGTTTTCGAGTTATAGGCATTTTTTTGAAAATGGGAAAAATCGCTACACTGCCCTAAATATCGAGATGGTGTGGCTAGAAATTTACATATTTTTATTATTCTTTATTCTAATTTTTGTTACTCAATCCTGAATAATCCTGTTATTGTCCAGAATTCAAAATAAAACAATAAGTACTCTACATTTGGAGAAAATAAACTGACACGTTCTGATGTGGCCATCCACTTGACTTTACCATACACCCTGGCCCCTCTCTTATATTTAATATTTAATAAAATTATTTATAATCATTTAGGGGTGGGGGGTTAGTTTTTGCATTTTTAGACTTATGGGGGCCCAGTGATTATGTACACAAAATTTGGTTTAATTTAGTTCATAGGCCTATATTTTCATTTTTTGGCTCTCCACCCCCCCCCCCCACACACACATTTTGGGCGGTTAGTTTTTGCATTTTTAGACTTTTGGGAGTCCACTGATTATGTAAGTTAACTTTCCCACGATTCACTGCCTGCCTCCGGCTTCCCTGGAGTCACCACCTTTTTGCTAGCTCAACGGAATCTCCAAGCAGAGCATATTCTCACGCTGATGGCTGATTCCATACCGCCTACACAATCACCCGCGCGCCTACTGAATAGTACGAATTCAGCATTTTCAATTTATATAAAAGAGCCGTTTTGCCAGGCTTAAAATCAGTCTTAACTCACCATTCGGCAACGGGTTCACCTGCCCTCTTTTCCAAGCAGTTCGCAGTACCAGGGTAACTACCACCAAGTTCCTAACATAAATTCGGTCACTCAAGACCAAGTGCCCTCCCTCTGTCTCGAGCTAGTAAAGGAACCAAGGACTCTCAAGGTAACCCATAATAAAAATTGACAATTGACCTTGGTCGCTGTATCATCGCGTAACCAAGGCGAACGGTAATAACCCGTGCGAAATTTTCATCTTATTATATCAATTGTTACACGAGTATAAAACTCCCGGGCAGATAAACATTTTTTGACTTTCGGACATAAGACCCCGGTTATCCAAATTCTCCCTTTGTGTGTGTTCTCATCATAATTCACGAATGTAATGTAAAATCATGAATGTAAATTTACGTATGTAACGAACATAAAACTTTGATTATAAAACTTTGAATATAACCTTTGATCGTAAACTTATGATTATAATAAATATTAAAACATAAATATAATAAATATTATATAATAAAAATAAATAAAAACTTATCAATCTGTAAAACAATATATAAATAAATAATAAACATTATACATTCATGTAACAAATAACTTTATAACATTGTAAAATCAATTTTTGAATTATAAATAAAATAAAAATAAAAAATATTAAAAAGATTGATTTCAATACTAAAACCGTTCTTTCCCAAAAAATTACAAAATCATTAGATAAAAGTCAAAATTAAATAAATCACTTGCTATCCAGGAACATTAGTAAATTGAATATTAGTAAATTCAATATTAGTAAATTCACCCCAGCTCTACTCAAAAATAAATATAGTCCTCAAAGACCCAAAAGAAAAATCAATCTTTTTAAAAAGACATTTTTCGGGCTTAAGGTTATAACTGGCACCCACGAACAGAGACCTATGACTGTCGCTTATAATTGTCACTTATAACTATCACTTATAACTGTCACTTATAACTGACGCTAGCTATAACTAACACCATAACTAGCACCCAGCGAACAAAGACTTATAACTGTCACGTTCGTAAGCCTATAACTGGCTTCCATAGGACTTGTGTTCACTAAAGTTATAACTGACTCTTGCGAACAGTCATATCGAAACTGCAAGCCTAAAGTAAATTGGGAAGGAAAAGAATCGGTTTTTGGCGCCCAAACAAATTTAACCTTACATTCGTGAATAATAAAAAACATTATTAAAAAAACAACCTACCCCCAAGTGACCTACCCCTAAGTGATTCACCCCCAAGTGTTTAACCCCCAGTGAAAGTGAAAAAAAAAAAATAAAAAAGTGAATCAACAGCTCACCTGAAAAGAAATATGCACCTCTACAAGACACACCTGTGAGTAAACCAAAATTTAACTATAAACAGTAGTGAAAAGTGTTAAGAAATATTGAAGTTTATATTAATAAATAATAAAATAAAAATATAAAGTATAGTAAATGAATATAGAAAGGAAATACAGAGATATAAATAAATAAAGAAATATATAGGTTATATATAAAGAAATATTGAGGAAAATATTACGAGTAAATAAATATTGAGTCTAACACTATATTACTGATAGGAAATATAATGAAAAATAAATAACCAAATCAGGATATTAAAGTGTTTTTGTAATTATTTTGACTAAATCAAATGCAAAACGAATAAAGTCTTGTAATTGCGGGTTTCTTTTTTTTTTAAAAAACAGAAATAGGGAGACTCAATTGTAGTTTAAAGAAAGAGAAGGAAATATATAAATAATAAATAGATAAACAGAGATAGATTCAAGTAAACAAAGAGATTACGTCAGGAGGTAGAAATAAGTATAAAGGAGATTCAAAAATAGGTCAAGCATTACGTAACAGAATTACGATAGGTTAAAAATATTAAGTAGGTCAATAAAGAGCTTACTAGACAGAAATAGAGAATAGAACAAAGAATAAAATAAACAAATAAAGAAAGAAAATTACCCCTCTAATTAAAATAAATATAAAACAATATATCTTTTTTTAATAAAATCAAGTAATTAAAATAGCTAGAAAATATAAATAAAAGTTTAATCATTATAATAAATAATATTGTTATTTTTAATTAATTTTAAGAAATTTTTTTTTACTGACAATACGCTGAATAATAATAAATAATTTTAAGATTTTTGATAAAAGTTCAATATGTCTACCGCCACAAATACTACCCCTTCCGTTTCAGCCCCCATCTCTAGTATAGCTCCCACTCCCCAGCTTCATAATCATGACACTAATACCCAAAACATATTCTCAATCCCCAGTCAAAATCCCCCTTCTACATCAGCTCCTCCTACCTACCCTACTAGTAGAATTCAAGAAATTAAAGAATATTTAGAGATCATCCCAACCTTTAGCGGTGAAACTGACAACCTCACCCAATTTATAGTACAAACTGAAAAAGTATTAAATCTGTTCTTTTCTGACAATAGGGACGGATTGCAAGATTATATAATAGGAAGGGTTAGGAACAAAATCCAGGGAGAAGCAGCTTTGTTTATTAATGCACAAAATTTCGACACATGGAAAGAATTAAAAGATTGCTTAATAAATAGTTACGCAGATAAAAGAGAAGACACTACACTTATTATAGATTTGACTCATTGCAAACAAGCAGGTGTTTCACCACTAGAATTTTATAAAATTATTCAAACCAAATTAAACCTTTTATATAATTACTACACACTAAATTACAATTCGGAACCTGAGCTAATGGGTCTAGCTCAACGTTTAGCCTTAAAATCATTCCTTGTAGGTTTAAACGACCCACTAGGTTCACTCATTAGAACAAAAGACCCCAAATCTCTAGAAGAGGCCCTTTCGGTGATGAAAAATTCCTATTCCAAAGAGTTAAAAATTAATCCAGTAAACATACACAGGAGCCCCGCTCCAAGTAGAGAATTTATATTTAGGAACAACTTCGCCCCAAATGTAAATACTATACCTCGACAAACTTTTACCCCACACCAAAATTTTAATCCTCAACAAAATTTTACTCCCCGACATCAATTCACGCCGCGGAATAACCCTCCTACTATTACTACCCCTCGTCGACCAAATAGTTTTAACAGAGGAGGCAGAAATTATAGAAACCCTCCCTCTGGACGAGGTTTCGCCCAAAATTTCATAAATCAGTCAAATAGACCCCAAAATTTAAATTATAATGAAGGTAACTTTATAGACGAAAACGACGCAAATTTTTTAGACCAACCGGCCTCGGAACAGCAAAATCAGTTTACCGAAAATCACCCTCCACAAGATCAAGTTTAAATACTTATATAAAACAAACTAAACAAATCCTCCAAAATTTCTCCAAAATAGAAACACATTCCCTATTAGACAAAAAGACTCCTCCAGAACTACCCTTTATAATCCACCCCTCATTAAAAATTAAAATATTCATAGATACTGGAAGTACACATTCATATATTAATCCTAGATTAGCAAATAAAATTTTTAAAAATCAAATCACTTTTAACCCCATTATTGTAACATCTGCCCACGGTTCTAGTAAACAAAATTTTGCAATAAAACGACCATTTTTCGAAATTTTTAATAATAAAATTCCCCTTGTATTTCACCTATATAATTTTCATTCCAAGTTTGAAATGTTATTAGGCCTTGATAATATTCGGAAAAATTCAGGCAAAATTCGATTTTATTAATGACAAATTAATCACAAAAAAAGAGAACTTTTAAAATTCATTATTTAAATGTCAAATCGAAAATGTCAACAATGAACAACCTTAAAGTTGATCTTTCAGGATTTCGAGTTGAACATTTAAACAACGAAGAAAAATTCGGACTTGCAAAATTAATCCAAAAACATAAAAATATAATTTATGACGAAAACTCACCCCTAACCTTTACAAATCAAATTAAACACTTCATTCGAACCACCGACGATAAACCAGTATGTAAACTTCATTTCGGATACATCGATATAGTTTTGGAAATTGCAAACTATAAACGAACTAACCTCTCCATAGTCCAATTTATCCCATTACCTGTTTCCATTATAACAAAACAACCTATAATTATAGATGAACTATATCAGAATTTCATTATAACTAATAGCAATGTATTAAAAATTAATTACTGTATGAATATAAATTATAAATTCTTTTGTAAAACCAATAATGAAAAGGCATCACCCTGTATACAAAACTTAATTATCAAAAAGAATAACAGCTATTGTCAGTTCAATAAATTAATTCAATATCCAATAATAGTGAAAGTACCGAATACGGATACAGCTATAGTAAATGTAGAAAAAAACAATGTAATACTTTATCAATGCGAGAACACACATAAATATTTGAAAATGGGATTATATAAAATAAACAATATAAATAAATGTCTAATTAACAATAAACTAATGGTTTCAAACTCTAACTATACTAAACAAATTCCCTTATTAACCAATAAAAATTATAAATATGTTTCTATAAATAGAACCACCAAAGTTCATTCTTTATCAAGAATAGAAACGAACTATGTACAGGAAGACGAAATTGACGAAATAGATTGGTACCCTAACTATATTCAAAATTCCTTAAATACATTAATCATTATTATGTTAGTAATTATAACTTGTTTCGGGTCATTTTTTCTTTTTACTAAATACAAAAATCATTTCGTATTTCGCTTTCCTACCAATAAGGACAAAACTGAAACCACTAGTTTGTCACAGATACCGGCCACAATTTTTGAGTCTCATCCCGAAAATCAAAATTTACCGGGCGATCCTCAAGCTTAAGGGGGAGGAGTTAACTTTCCCACGATTCACTGCCTGCCTCCGGCTTCCCCTGGAGTCACCACCTTTTTGCTAGCTCAACGGAATCTCCAAGCAGAGCATATTCTCACGCTGATGGCTGATTCCATACCGCCTACACAATCACCCGCGCGCCTACTGAATAGTACGAATTCAGCATTTTCAATTTATATAAAAGAGCCGTTTTGCCAGGCTTAAAATCAGTCTTAACTCACCATTCGGCAACGGGTTCACCTGCCCTCTTTTCCAAGCAGTTCGCAGTACCAGGGTAACTACCACCAAGTTCCTAACATAAATTCGGTCACTCAAGACCAAGTGCCCTCCCTCTGTCTCGAGCTAGTAAAGGAACCAAGGACTCTCAAGGTAACCCATAATAAAAATTGACAATTGACCTTGGTCGCTGTATCATCGCGTAACCAAGGCGAACGGTAATAACCCGTGCGAAATTTTCATCTTATTATATCAATTGTTACACGAGTATAAAACTCCCGGGCAGATAAACATTTTTTGACTTTCGGACATAAGACCCCGGTTATCCAAATTCTCCCTTTGTGTGTGTTCTCATCATAATTCACGAATGTAATGTAAAATCATGAATGTAAATTTACGTATGTAACGAACATAAAACTTTGATTATAAAACTTTGAATATAACCTTTGATCGTAAACTTATGATTATAATAAATATTAAAACATAAATATAATAAATATTATATAATAAAAATAAATAAAAACTTATCAATCTGTAAAACAATATATAAATAAATAATAAACATTATACATTCATGTAACAAATAACTTTATAACATTGTAAAATCAATTTTTGAATTATAAATAAAATAAAAATAAAAAATATTAAAAAGATTGATTTCAATACTAAAACCGTTCTTTCCCAAAAAATTACAAAATCATTAGATAAAAGTCAAAATTAAATAAATCACTTGCTATCCAGGAACATTAGTAAATTGAATATTAGTAAATTCAATATTAGTAAATTCACCCCAGCTCTACTCAAAAAATAAATATAGTCCTCAAAGACCCAAAAGAAAAATCAATCTTTTTAAAAAAGACATTTTTCGGGCTTAAGGTTATAACTTACATGATCGATGTAAAAACTTGAATAGTTTTCTTTTAAATAAACAAATATTTTTGATTGACATTCCATTTTGCACACAATCAATCAATTTTGATATTTAGCAAACTCCAGGAATTTTTGTTTTTAACTTAAAATAAGTAGTTATTATTAAGTGTTACACTGATAAAATCATATTAATAATAAATGCAAATGCATTCTTTCTTTGTTTAAATATCTATTATTTAATTGAAAAGTAATCGAAGGCAGGCAGCCCAAGGATAGTGAAGAAAAAAATTATTACATTTCCAAATAAGATGTCATTCTTTGTTTTTCCTTCCTTTAAAACCAACGTTTTGGAGGATTCTTCTCTCCTTCTTCAGGGTTTCAAAGGGTCAGTGAAGGAAAAAGTTAAAAAAACGAAAGAAACCTATCGTTGACTTATGACATGGAGACACCAGAGAATATTAAATAGACTTTTAAAATGTATGAATTGAATGAAAATGGATTTCATTTGAGAATTTTATTTTATTTTATTTCATTACTATTTGATTTGATTAGTATTTATTATTTTTTTAAGTTCATATTAGTTTTTATTTATTGTTCTATATATTTTATTAATATTTAATCAAAACACAGGCGATTTGTATTGGAATACGTATATTATTCTTATTTCAGCCTTTTTAAACTCAACTTTTATCAATTCCAAGTAGAATAAAGCATACATAAGTGTTTGGTATTAGAGATTGTTAGGGCCTGAAGAAAATCTCAGTATTTCTGAATTTTCAAAAAATAATAAGTATAACAATTCATTTAGAATTTCCAAAAAATTTTCATATAAAATCAAAATAAACTTCTCATTAACTAGGCAAGATTCAAATTGATAATTTTACTGAAGGAGACAATAAAAAAGTGTGTCTTCTGTTGGAATTATATAATTTATTTATTTATAACGAGACTATAGTTTCGAGGGCTTTGGCCTCTTCATCAGTCTATTACAATGGATTCACAGGAATTAATTTATCATTATTCATAAATTAATTCCTGTGAATACATTGTAATAGACTGATGAAAGAGGGCACTCAACAGTCTCGTTATAAATAAATAAGAATTTTATAATTCAACAGAAGACACACTCTTTATTGTCTCCTTCAATATATAAAAATTCTGCTACTCTCGGCAAAAACTTTCAATTTGATAATTTAACTTTAAATTTTAGGCTAAATAAGTTTTCGAAAGGCATGGTCCTATATTTAAAAATAAGAAATACCTTCGGATGGCTGATTATTTATTATAGGGAAATAGATAACAATAATTCCTATGTATTTTCAAAACAATTTATTCCAATTTTTGCATAGAACACATGCTGAAATGGCTCGACTGAAAGCAGAAGCTCGCTGACATTTTTGGTAGCCTGCCAAGGATAAGGAAATTGAAAACTTGGCTAAACTTTGACTAGATTGTACTGGATTCGTAAATTAACCAGGAAAAATTCCTGTTCATTTATGGCCTGTTTCAAAAATTCCTTGGAAACAAATCCATATAGATTTCATGGGATGTTTTATAAGATGTTTTTTTTATTGTGGTTAATGGTTGTTCGAAATGGAAATAATATCAAGAAATACTATAGCCAGGAAACCATAAATTTTCTGATAAAATTATTTGCTAGATATGGTGTCTGTCAAGAAATCGTTTCAGATAATAGCAGTCAATTTACATCTCAATAATTTGCCGATTTATAAGCAAGACATGATGGCATTCAAAATATTAAAACTAGTCCTGGTCACCCACAATCCTAATGGGCAAGCTGAACGATATGTGGAAACTATCATTTTTAAATAAAATGAGCTGTGAGAATGGAAATTTAGAATTAAATATGAACTATCGTTCAACTGTTCATTCTAAAATTAATTGTACACCGGATGAATTATTTTTAAAAATACAATTGAGAACAATTTGAGATTTAATAAGACGCTTCCTGAATATTACCCGCTTTACGCTACTGGGAGGGATTATTATTTTTAGAGAAAAATACAAAAATCTATACCAGGGATGTCCACCTTTTGGCTTTCAAGGGCCACATTTGAAGAAAAAAGATTGTCTCGAACCGCAGATAAAATATTATAATTCTATTGATATATGTTATTCAAAAAAGATAGTTAATAATGTAGAAATAAGATCTTTATTACTTTTTTAGCTTATAGTGAGCTTCTAATTTTTTTTTTATTTAATGTCACCGGGAACAAAGTCCATTTAGAAAGCACATAAGTAGAGTGTTAGTAGGGTTAGTGAGGGAGCCGAGTTTTCAGCCGGTAGAAATTTTTATTTGCCAGCCAGGATCGAACCCCGGACCTCCACTCCAACATCGTCATAATCGATCGATGCCGAAGTGAGGCCAGCGCGTTAGCTGACTGAGCTACCTGACTCCCCGCTTCTAATTTTACTTTTCGTAAATTTTATACTTGAAAATATAGGTTCTCGTATATGTTAATACGTACCTACATATTTACAAAAAGTGATATTATGTAGGTATTAGTATTTGTTTATATTTTTTCCTGACTAGATAATTAATATAAAATTATAGGAAAGAGACAATATTCAATTTTTCTTTCAGATCAGAATCTAATTGTTGTTCTAGATTTCTAGAACATTCAATCAGTAATGTTTGCAAGTAGAAAATTTATTTCTAATGAATATGGAGTCGAAAATAGACAAAAATGATGATTATTTTTTCTGAAATCATGAAATCTAGTTCCAGATTCAAAATTTAAAATTAGCACTTTTATTTTTCGAAAACTTCACAGTAAATTTTAGATTTCTTATTTTAGTAGAGAAAAAAATTATCAGGCCAAATTGTTGTGTGTTTTCCAATATCTACATATAAATCTCAATGTTTTAAGGAATTTCATGACTTTATATTAGGCCACGGGTTGGACAGCCCTGGTTTAAATCGAATGGAATTAAAGAAGGATATGAAGAATGATAATTTATTTTTAAAAGGGTAACGAATATCATAATCCCTGACTATCCATTATCTATTGACATGTTAGAACGTGCAAAGATTTAAAAGACAAGTCCTGACAAATTTTAGTCCAGGAGAGAAATGATCAATTAATTGTGATTGTTCTAGAAAAGCCCAATTCCTTATCTCCTTGTATTAAAATGATAAAACTTTGAGGCTTGGTTAGTGTCATAACATATAAATTACTGAAATAATAAATATTTTATAAAATGAAAATATGAGAAGTAGAAGAATTTAAAAATTTTTTTTATCTTATAGATATAGTTGAACTTAAAATTTTGCTTTTAGTGAATTTTATTCTTGAAAAAAGCTTCACGTATTGTACAAATGTAAATTCATATTTCGAAAAAGGAATAAATATATCTATACATATAAATCCCAATGTTTTAAGAAAGTTTATGATTTTATGTTGGGCCACATTCATTGCAAGTGCTGGGCACCATGCGGCCCGCAGGCCACGGGTTGGACAGCCCTGATCTACCATAGGTTGTTCTTATTATAGCGAATGAAAAAAAATCCTTTAATCTTAATTATCAATTTATTTGAAGCTTTAAATATCAATTTTTTATTTAATTTGTCATTTCTATATTTTGTATTCATTTAAATGTTCACAGATGCTGGGATCAATTCTGGGCCTTAGAGATTACATCTTCTCGCATCAATATCATTTCTACAACTTTTAGGGATAAGGTAACCCTCCAGATATTACTTACTATCATAACAAAATAGTATTATTTTATTATCATAATTTCTTCGTCACATTTGAAGAATGACTTAAATAATTAATAATTTAAATAATTTAAGAAGTAGAAACAAAGTAGTGTCGTCATTTTTGCAGTTTAATTGAGTATTTCTTAGCACTTAGATATTTATCTAAGATGGATCTACTACTTTTAACAGTCTTTTTAAAGGATAAAAATCTTAAAAATAAAATATATTTAATAACTATATGAGAATTTATTTATTTAAGGACAATTTTATCAATAGATTATTATGTATATATTATATGTCAGAAAGTCCTATACTGAAAACTTTTTTCAGCTAAGGCAGTTTACTTATCAATTCTTGGATTGGAGTGAAATTTTCTTGCCATGTTTATATATGTATGTCAGACGAAATTTGTCTCTAGGGTTAGGCTAACTGCCCGGATAGCAAGTTAGCGCTCGGGTTCGACTTCTGAAGGAGCGAAACCTTCTGACATATAATATATACATATAATAATCTACTAAGATCTTTGATAAAATTGTCCTTAAATAAATAAATTCTCATATAATTAAAATACAGGTATGAAACCCGGAAGTTGTTCTTTTTTTGAAAACATTTTTCTATCCACTTTTCAAAGACACAAATTTTCATATTAAATATATATTTAATAACATTTTTTTTAAGCAACTCAATATACTATATTTCGAGTTTTTCGTTCATACGCCACCCACATGCTGCGGATCTAGACTAGTATAGAAATTTTCCCATTTATAGAGAAATTATTAAAAAAATGATTTATTAGTTTGGATCATATTGAATTGATTAATGAGATATAAAAAGTCTTCATAGTTTTTTTTCTTTAAATGTTTAAAGCAAAGAGAACTCTTAAAGCTACGTATGTATATTTGAGAGATAGCCTCTAGGGAAGCTATCTATCCTATGATAGAATTTCACTTTTTACTGTTGAGGGTGTTGGGGGGTCGGTGATGTTTTACCTTTTCTGATGAGAAGGCTCGTAACTCTTCGAAGTGCCTCGCGAGGTGATCGATGGAAGAACTTCGGAGAGAGATTGGGCGGCAATGTGAGAGGTTTTCGGGGATCTCCAGGGCCCATCGCGACCCCTCGCAGGTCCCAAGGCGCCCCTGGAGGCTGAGGACGTCCCCTTCCTGGAGCCAGGCGATCCAGGTGCTCGATGCTTGCTGGTCTCCCGTGAGCTCGATGCCTGGGATACCAGCCTACGCACCAGCAATAATAACAAAATATTACACTCTCATTCGGATTTAATATATGTGTATCTATAAGTGGCGAGCCATTTATGGATCGCTAAAATTTCAAAGTACTTTCCAACCATGTGTTATTTGAATCACGTGTAGCTTTATTTCGCTTTACTTTGATTGAAAAATTATAGAACTTTTTAACGTATGCACATTCAAAGAATGTGAAAATAATTTTCCAGATCTCCTATTTAAATCACTTCATCTATCTTAGGGGGAGGTTCGGAGCTGTTTATCATTTCTATAAGAAAATTCTCAAATTATTATCATCGAATCATTGATGCATTAAATATTTATTACCGAATTTTGAAGTTGATCGTCTGTCTCATTATCGAGAAATAAATTATTGAAAATTGTTCTTTTAACTAAATTGATCGAGCTTAAAAGGGCTATAACTTCTATACAAATTATATCATTTTCAACAAATTTATACAGATCTATAATTCACTTTTTATGAAACAAATGAAACATTTTTCAATAGATTTGACAGTCTAGTTAATTAATTATTCATTAATGTAAAAAATAAAAAGTTATTTGCAGCAAACAGAATATAACAAAAGCTCTAGTGTAGTTGTTGAAATCGTTTTTGTGTTAAATAAATGTTTTTATAATGAGAAAAAATTATCTCAATATTCTTTTTATTAATATTATCAAAACAAAGATTTTTATTCGAAATTAACCTCATTATTAACAATTTTTTTATTAAAAAATTTGGTATGCAGACGTTGTCACTCTGCAGAAATACAAAAGATTTTTTCGAAGATCAATCAGATAGATAAGCAGTCTCGAACTCTCTTAAAAAAAATATTTTGGTAGTTGGTTGAAGGAGTTATTCAGCCAAAGCCAAGGATGCACCGGGTACAATAAAATTAGAATAAAGACGTTTCAGCCTGAATTTAGTAATAATAATATTAAATATATGAAGTTACATTTCTTATTGTTGACGAAACTTGGAACAATCACATGTACTTATGGTAATATGTGTATAATTCCCAATAAACTGAAGATGGCGCGATAAATTCAGGACGAAGCGTCTTTATTCTGGTAATTTTATTGTAGCCAATGCTTTGGCTGAATAAGTCCTTCAACCCACTAAAAATTTATCACAGCCACGATCTCCAACAAAATATTTCGATTTTTTTATAATAGTTTACTCGTGGCTTTCATTTAAAATCTATAAATTGCATAAAAAAGTAATCATGAAAGATAAAATAAAATATGTTTTGGCAGAAGTATTTGATTTAATAATACAATTTATTTGTAATCTTCCAAGAGCGGGTCGGTTCATTTTTTAAACTATGAAAAGGATTAAAAGAATCATCACAAGTAACGAAAGTGAAGGAAGGCTTCTTGCCTTTAATATCAATTGAAGAAAATCTAATGTTAAATTTGAGAAATTACGAATTAAACAGTTATCGATGAATTTTGCAAAAATAAGCCAAGAATAAAATAAAATTAAAAAAAAAAAAAAAAAATGAACAGTTTTTTAGGACAGCATCCCCTGGCTGAAAATCATCGCCCACTACTGGCATATACCTATTTATTTATTTATTCAATGGACTGATATTTTTTAACAATTTGTCTTAAGGGTTTGGCTAACGGCCAGGCAAGCTAGTTAGCGCTTGGGTTCACTTCCTGAGGGGACGAAGCCCTCTGAATTGCAATGTAAAAATATTTCTACTAAAATCTTAGATTCGTTCCTATATAAAATTGAATTACTTTCTTAATATTATAATGGTTATATACCTAAACTGGGTTGATTTTTTAAAAAATTCCATCTTTCTTAAAAAAAAAAACTCAAAAAAGATGCTTAAATCTCTACATTAATTATAATTTTTTTTTATATTTATTGTCACCGGGAACAAAGCGCATTTAGACAGCACATAAGTAAAGTGTTAGTAGGGTTAGTGAGGGAGCCGAGTTTGTAGCCGGTAGAAATTTTTATTTGCAAGCCACGATCGAACCCCGGTCTTCCGCTCCAACATCGTCATAATTGATCGATGCCGAAGCGAGGCCAGCGCGTTAGCCGGCTCTGGCTAACCCGATTCCCCAATTATAAAAAATAAATTTGAAGAAATTTTCTCTTTGGAGAGAGACAGACTGGTAGAATTTTTAGTTGAAACGTAATGGAAGGCAGACCAACAAGGATAGTGAAGAAAATAATTATTACATTTCCAAATAAGATGTCATTCTTTGTTTTTCCCCTTTCCTTTAAAACCAATGTTTCGCAGGATTCTTCCCTCATTCTTCAGGGTATCAAAGGGTCAGTGAAGGAAACAAACAGGATGCTTCTTTCTTCTCTCCACCAGCAGTGTTTGAAATGTTTCGTTTCTTAACAGAAGCATTAAATAGAAGAAAAAATGTTTCTCCCTTAATTAATTAAGGAAAATACAAATTTCAAACACTGCTGGAGGAGAGAAGAAGGAAGCATCCTGTTTCCTTCCTTCACTGACCCTTTGAAACCCTGAAGGAGAAGGGAAGAATCCCCGAAATGTTGGTTTTAAAGGAAAGGGGAAAACCAAAGAATGACAGTCCAATAAATACATCTTATTTGGAAATGTAATAATTTTTTCTTCACTATCCTTGGGCTGCCTTCCATTACTCTTCAAATAAAATATAAAAGATATTAATTTATAAAAATTACACCCTCTATTGATGGTAAGAACAATAAAAGTGCTTTTATGTTGTTTATCTTCCAACATCTATCAATATTTCTTTTTCATGTTCAAGTATGTACTTTTAGTTATTAGTTATTATTAATATTAGGTGTACAAATAGGTTTTGAGGGATTTACAAAAGAAGAAGGCGTAACTAGCATTAAATCGCATCGGATCATCTTGTAACTAGTATCATGTTAAAGCGTCATCATTTCCATATAAAAATCAGTATCTATCATTATGCTGAAGTGTAAGCAACATACTTTCTTTGTGCTCTAACCATGTCAACCTTTGTGCCAACAAAACTCAATTTGCGGGAAGCGCTGTTTTTTGTTTTCATTTGAAAAAAAGTCCACATGATGGACATCGATTCCTGTGTGAAACATATGGGGAACATGCTCCATCAATAAAAACATGCGAGTACTGGTTCCGGCGTTTTAAAAGTGGCGATTTTGACACCAGCGACAAAGAACGCGAAGGGAGGCCAGTAAGGAAGTTTTTCGTTTTAAGGTGCATCGATTGCCAGCCTCATATTATCACCTCGAAGATATTATATAATTTGTTTTATTTTTAAACCTAATTGTAAGTTCTCTTCGATTGATTTGATGATTTGGTGGTTGAGTTGCTTTATCAAAAGATAAGTTTTGATTGAAAACACCTAGATTGCACATTTATGATGAGATAAACTCACCAGAATGCACGACATTGCACGGGTTCTTTCGTAAATAATTATAAATTATTTTATTAAATATAAGAGAGGGCCCAAGTGTATGGTAAAGCCATGTAGATGGCTACTTCAGTTTATTTTTTATGTTTTAAACATTTCTAAACACGAATAGGGAAAATTTTAGAGTGAATTCAATATTCTAGCCACACCGATTCCGATTCAATTTTTTCCATAAGGAAGAATAATATCTTATTGGTGCAACTCTCAATAAATTAAAATTCGTAATAACAAAATAAATCTTCGTTTTATTTGATTTCATGTTAGTATCGAGTCTATTCGAAAGACTTAAAAGAAAAAACATTTACAAAGATGGCCTTACCCAATGTAAAATGCATTGTTCCTTATATCCTCAATAAAATTATATTGACCCTAGGAATTTCGATGAACTTGATTCAAGGTCGTGTCAAGTGATTGAATTTTATACCCTAACGAAGTAAGCAGGAACTTCTATTATTAAACAAAAGGATGTACATTACTATTTAGATCGAAACGAAAGGAGAGAAAGCAATACCAAACTCAGCTCGAATTTCAATTTTTAATCACACAATCCCTTTCAATATTTACGAAGGTACATGATTTTCAAAATTTTGATAAATGCTTTGTCATAATTTATATATGATAGGCATATGGTAATATAGTTTATATATGTCTAAAGATAATCTAATAAAAGATCAAAAGTTTAAAGTTAAATTAAGTGGATTTTGATGAGGCAGTCCAAGGTTCAAAATAGGGAGATAATTATAACTATCTTTTTTATTCAAAACCGACGTATCGGATGTTTATTCCCTCCTTCTTCATGTTTTGAAAGGTCACTACACTAAATTCCACTGAGAATGAAATACGATTTAATATTGTTACTGCCACTGAAAGAGGAGACAGAGAGGAATGTCACATTGGATTTCCTTCACTGACTTTTCAAAACCCTGAAGAAGGAGGGAATAAACCTCCGAAACGTCGGCTTTGAATAAAAAGATAGATATAATTTTCTCTCTTTTTGAATCTTGGACTGCCTTATCAAAATCCATTCAATTTAAAAATTAAATTTTGAAATTTTACTGGGATAGATAAATAAATGGTCTCCTAACAAGACAGCTTTTAAAGAAACCCATTCAGTAAGATTTCAGAATATTAGACACACTATTTGAAATAGCAAAAATAAAAGGAATTTTATGAAAGTGTAGGTACAGAAATAATACTGGAAATAAAATATATATATAACTCCTCTGAACAAACAAAATTACTAATCTGGATTACATTGATTAAAAAACAAATCTGTGATGTGGCCATCTCATGACTTTACCACCCCTCTCCTCCCTCAGGGCTCCTAAAATGAGTGTGCAAAATTTGGTCTAAATCAGACAAAGGGTTCAAATTTTTTAAAAACCTTTCCCACTAATTTTTGAACCAAATTATAATCAACTCTGGTTTTTGAGCTAGAGCGTAGGTACACACAATTAGGAAAGGCTAAAACCTATTTAGACACCAATTTTGCTAAAATAAATAATATTTCCTAAAATATACACTTTTTCGATTTGGACTATATAAGGTTTTATTATACAACGAAACGCTAAGAATTTGCTCAATTTTTTTGTTTCTTTATCAAAAATTTTCGTCATTCGACCACCCAAGTTTTAGCTTATAAAATAACTCGGAAGAGAGCAGCACTTGATGGCAACGCCTGTGTTTTAGACAACCCTAACGGACTAGAAGCACAGAAAAGGCATTCTTCAGGCTTTGTTCAAGGCAATTTTAAAATCAATTACTTTTAGTATCATCTAATTCAAAAAGCCTTCTAACTTCCAAAAACATTATTTTGAGATTTTTCGAAAATACGAAGCAAAAAAAAAAACGTTTCATTTTTATAATATTGAAAGTTTTTTTTTACCGAGAAGTAGCAGAATTTTTATAAATTAAAGGAGACAATAAAAGAGTGTGTCTTCTGCTGGAAAAATACTCTTTTATTGTCTCCCTTAATTTATGAAAATCGTTATAAATAAATTTTTAAATTTATTTTTCCACTAAAAGACACATTCTTTTATTGTCTTTTTTTAATTTTTACAATAAATAAAAGATTCACGGGTTTTTGGACAATGTTTTTATTAATGTTAAATATCAATTTTCGTGCGACGTTTCGTCCTTTTTCAGGAATTTTTCAACTACTCAATTACTTAAAACATTAATAGTTGATAAAATAGTGAAACGCATCGAGACAATAAATATTGTATTCATAATATTCATCCAATAATAAGTTAACAACCAATTTTCAAAAAACAACAATCTTAAATCGATTTTTTTTAAATTGGTTGTTAACTTAATATAGGATGAATATTATGAATACACTAATGTCTCAATGGTTTCACTAATTTATCAACGATTAATGTTTAAAGTAATTGAGTACTTGAAAAAGTCCTGAAAAAGGACGAAACGTCGTACGAAAATTGATATTTAACATTAATAAAAAAATTATCCAAAAACCCGTGAATCTTTTATTTATTATTAAAATGGACATGAACCAACTAAATTTAATTTTTTACAATACTTGAACTCTTTTAAAGATTGAAAATATTATTGTTTAAGAAAGTTCAAATAAGAATCACCCTCGCCCCGGGCCTCCAGCTAATCGTAACAATTCAGCTCCCACAAGAGCTTGTCCAAGTCCCAAAGCGCCTCCCGCGGTGCCTGCATGTCGCCTATAGGCCGAGCCATGTCCTCCAGGGCCTAGGGCTCCTGGTCGAGGGGCTGTTCGGGCTCCGCCTGTCGTTCCCGATCCACTCGCAATGACGGATGAGGCTGAAGACGAACCAGGAATCTCAGGAGCTCTTCGGTGCGGCGTTCGAGGAATATCACAGCCACGGGCAAAGACAGGCGTCTCTGGCAGCGAACACGACGTTTGTAACATGGGTGGGTTCGAGAGAGTACTACTTCCGCCTGCACTGTTTCCTGTTCCGCTATTGCTGTGGTGTCCGTGGCGACGTCGAGGTGGACCTGACAATTCGATGGGCAGTGTTCGACGCTCGCCGCTTCCCGGCTGAAAAAATAAATCCCATTTAATTAGAGTTGTATCGCGACTGTACCATCAAAAAGTTGGATAAAATATTATATAAATACTGGAAATCCTATTTGATGGAAATTACATCTGTTTTTGTTAAAAAAAATAAGCTGACGTGTTCTGATGTGGCCATCTACTTGGCTTTACCCATACAACCTGGCCCCTAAAATTATTTATAATCATGTAGGGGGGGGGGGGGAGTTAATTTTTGCATTTTTATACTTCTGGGGTCCCACTGATTTTGTATTCAAAATTTGGTTGAGTTTAGTAAATGGCCAAGATTTTCATTTTTTGACCCCCCCCCTATTTTGGGAGGTTAGTTTTTGCATTTTTAGACTTCTAGGGGTCCACTGATTATGTATACAAAATTTGGTTGGGTTTCTAAAATGGCCTAGATTTTTAATTTTTAACCCCCTCCTCCACCCCTTAATTTTGGGTCGATATGCACCAAAATCTAATCAGCTCTTAATCTCAATGGACCAAAACTAAAATTTGGTTTCAATATTCAAACTAGTTTTTGAGCTAGCTCGCCCACAAAAATTTGGTAACGAACAGACTAACTAACAACAAGACAACCAGACAACCAGACAGACTAACAGACATGTTGACAAAACAGTTATTATCTCGAAAAATATAATTTTTTCGATGTTCACTTATAAGAGCTTTTTTGTAGACCGAAATGCCATGGTTTTGTTCAATTTTTTTAATCAAAATATTTTCAGCCGTTTTTGAGATATTTCGAAAAAAGAAGGAAAAAAACCAATTTTTTCATGCACGATTACAATACTTGACCATACCCTGTATGGTAAAGTAATAAGTTATTGGAAGCTTTCTCATATATTTATACGAGTGGTTCCTAACGAGGTGTTCTTTGAACATAGTTTACTTAAGTATAGTTTAGATTTTAATTTTTTTTGATCTAACTACTTATATCAAGAAAAGAAAATAGATGAATAAAATTTAAGACATTTTTATATTAAAATGATTATTTTGACTAGTTTCGCCAATGTTTGGCTCATCAGAACATTTATTAAAATTATAGAAAAAAACAAGCAGAAGGAACAAAATTAAGGTAGTTGTATCACGAAAATAGTAGCAAAAAGTTAATGCTAGAGTATATAGTACAGACAATAAGGATTCATAATTCATAAGCTCAAAACTTTTTGCTGTTTATGTACGAATAGCCTATCCCGTGCTCATTTGAAAAATCTGGCAACACTGTCCGAGCTTGTATATATTCATCATAGAAATGTCAGTTAAAGTACATTATAAAGGGAGATTTATAAAACAAAAAGTTCTTAATATGCGATTAAAAGGTGTTGCGACAATGGCTGTAGCGAAAAAACGTCAAAAAAGTGTAGGTACTAAAGTGGGTTAAATAAGTCCGTTGTTGCCAGCTTGTTTTTAGTGTAAATTTTTTATTATTTATTAATTATTATCTCAGAAACTATGAATTAAAATCTTCTTAAAAAATGTATTAGTTATTGTTTAATGTTGGTTTAGTTATTTATAACATTGGAAGAAGAGTTTATAAATTATTATGAATGTATGTAAACCTTCCGGTATCTCGTATAGTGAAATGTATAAGAGTCTGAAAAACTCTATCTTTGGAATTTAATATTTGCGGAACTATATTGTCGATGCAGAATTATTTATATAATACCTAATTTATCTAAATTTCCAAAAAATCCCAAGAAAATGCTTTTGGTGATACAATTACCTTAAGACATTCAAATTTACAATCTAGATTCAGAATTGGATAGATTTTAATTTATTAAAGAAGTCCACTCAGTGGACAGATACTCTACCTGTCATACTTTATAATTATAACAAACCCATTTTGGATTTCAGACATATTGCAGTACTCAAAAAAGAGTTATAAAAAAAAATAATAATTAGAAAAGCCTTTTTGTTGAAATTTATTAAAATTATGATCAAAAGCAGATTCACTATTTAGCAGTGGCGTAGCGTAGGGGACGCCCTCCCGGACGGCACAAAAGTGGGGGGAAATTGGGAAAATAACATTATATTAGACTTTTGAAAAATTTTAGTTTTAGTTTAGCGATGTACGCGTGGAATTGTACCAATAAACTAAAAAACACACGCTTTTGTCAGTAATGCACTAAAAAGTATAAAATAATGTACCTAGAAATTTTTTATCTCCAATAACTCAGTCAAAAAGCGTGGGGGACTTTGTCGAAACTAATTAAAACTACCTAGAGGCTTCTCAAAGAAGCGCCCCACGGTTATTGACTTAGTTATTGGACATAAAAAAGATTTTAGGTACATTATTTTATACTTTTTAGTGCATTACTGACAAAAGCGAGTTTTTTTACTTTTTTTAAACTAAAATTTTTAAACTGAATTCACATTTAAATTTTCCAAATAGGTATATTTTAAAAGAAGATTTAGGCGGCGGTAACACTGGATAAGAATTCGTACGAAAATTTATTCTTACGAACTTGAGGGAAATATTCGTTTGAATTCGAACAAATAGAGTGGTTACATTGAATGCGAACGTGGTATTTGGTTCATTATAAAATTTTTCTCTTTCAAATATGGATCGTCTTGGTGAGTTTGAATATCTATCCGGCCATAAAATTTCTTTTGTTGGAAAATTCGAACAAACGCATATATGGATTCATGAATATTTAGCATCAAGAAGTGAAAATGGGGAATTTGAGAGGTCATATGACTAGAACTTAGAGAAAATGATCAAAAGTTCTTTGAATATACACGTATGACACCATCTAAGTTTGATTATATTTGATTTTTTCCGCTACTTCATTCCATAATTATTTGTTTAATTTTCTGTTGTGGTATTGTTTACTTTTTTGATCCCAGAGTGATTTTCTTTCCTCCACCAACGTAATTAGTCGTTCGCAATCCACATTCGAAATAGTTAGCACAAATTTCGGATCGAAAGAGGATGAAAAAACAAATTATTTGATCGGATTGAAATAGTCGTGCGAGTAGGGAAAATGGTGCGAGCAATGTAAAACACTTCTATTAACAACAATGTATTTGTTTACTTCGTATGAACTCTTAAAAAGTCGTAAGAATAAATTTTCGTACAAATTCTTATCCAGTGTAAGCGCCGCCTTATGTTTGAGCTTGTGTGTAATTTTTATGTGTCGATGGATTCTTAAGTGATTATTGAAATTCTAAAGTCGTGGGTGGGTTACCTCTCTTCTTCCTGAGGGGTATCTGCTCCCCTTGGAGAAGCCTGCGTCCATGCTCCTTGTCTTAAGGCTGTGCGTTAATGAGTCTGCATGGTGATGCTGCGGCTCCGGCGGTCTTAACCGAACCCCGCAAGGGTCACTCCCACTGGGTTCCAGCCCACCCACGCTCTCTCGATAGGACATTCTCGACGCCAGTTCGGAACAGGCGTCTCCTCCGTCGTCGTCATCGTCGTCGATTTCCTCGACCGGCGACGGCGGCAGAGGTCCCAAATCGATCTCGTCGCTTTCCAAGCTGCCGTTCTCGACGACACGAACGGGAGTCGGGCCCTGGTCCAGGTCACTCACGCAGGTCCACTCGGAAGAGTCCTCGACAACAGCTCGACCTCGGCGTAGTCGGGAAACGCGCGCGTCTAGGCCTGACAGCGACTCCACGCTGGCGTCGAGAAATTGCTCAGGGTCGGTGTTGACGATTCCAGGCGACTCTTCTTCCTCCTCCACGGTGACAGCAAGCTCGTGTGGAGGCCGGGAGAGACGATAATCCTCGGCTAGGGAAGGCAGCGAGACCACACGGACCAGAGGCGGAGGCACGGGGGGCTGGAAGTCGGGGGGCGCTTCGTCCAAACCTGCACCAACAACAACATCATCAACAATCAGTAAACAGAGTCCAAGAATTCAATTACCAAGATTAAAGATAGCGAAAACGATAAGTAAAGGATAAATCGGGTAATCCCAACAAAGGACCAATTTCTTTTATAAATTTGAATAATGTAAAATACAAGGTGTTTCAGGAGGAATAGTAAATATTTTAGGAGGTGGTAGTATAGACGTATTGCAATAAAAATGTCATTAACATGTGTCCAATTTTTATTGGGTACGAGAGATACAGCTGAGTTCAATGCATTTTTGTTTCGTGTCTTGGTACACCGGTTGCTATGGGTCGCTCTGGGCGTATTTGTCGAATGGCAGTAGAGTGATGATGTCTAAGTTTTGAAGTTGTGCTTTAGTTTACATTGTGATTTGTTGGCCAAGTCTACTGTACTGTATCGCGTAAACATGCCTCACGTATTTACACATGCTGAGTATGCCGATATTGGGTTACATACTAACAGATGTATCTCTGTACTCAATAAAAATTGAACACATGTTATATGACATTTTTTATTGCAATTCGTCTATAGTACCACCTCCTAAAATATTTACTATTCCTCCTGAAACACCCTGTATATTATGAAATAATGTTTCACTAATCGTATTCATAATTAAATTATTGAAATGGAATCGTAGGAAGTTGGACAAAAAATCCAATTAATAACAGAGTTACAAGGTTTCAAGGACATCAGAACAATTGAGTTGTGTAATAACTAATAAGCTATTGGAAAAACCAACCTATTCTTTGTTAAAAAGTATTTAATGATTTTTTATCATAATTCATTGTTTAGACTGTTTTTGTCTCATTATTTCTGAAGCTCAAGAAGTCATAAATAAAATGACGAAAAGTATGGCATATTAAATGATAAAACTCTGTTTTTAATTTTATTTTATTTTTGTCCAACTTACTACGATTCCATTTCAATATGTAAAATAAATTTCATGAAAAACTAAGATAAAGATAAAATAATAATTAATATCTCAGAAGAAATTCATTTTTAAAGGCATTTATTATTATAAGAAGATTTTTCTTGATCTTGTAGCCTTATAATTTTTTTATTATTTTATTTTTACAATCGCATTTATTACTAATTTTGAAGAAAGTAAATCAAAAGAAAAAAGTATTTGAATAGATAGTCTAAAAAAAATTTAAATCTGCATTGTCGCATTCACAAAAATTTCTAAATTGAGATTTGATCAATGATCTAGCCGAAAAATCTCTTAACTATATATAAATAGAATTACATATTTTCTAAAAGTCCCCATAAAAAGATCTTAAAACATGAAGATATATAAAAAAAATCAACTTTGGTTAGACAAGATTCACATTAAAAAAATTTGATTTTCATAGATTAATTTTTTACTTTCATATTTATATTCATAGTATATAATGTGGAAGTATTGCGATGCCCTGTCTGTTTTTTCTTCGACTGCAATGCTCGATTCAGAGGGTTGGGGATTATTATGAAGATTTTTCGGGGGAATTTGTTCACAAGGGGTGGTTTTCCATTGCTTTCCCATAGATTCATTGTGGAACTTTACGTTTTTAATAGAGATAAAAATTGTTCTGGCTGAAACGATTCGATATCGAACCACATAAATTACTCAAAAATAAATTTTATTTATTTATTCTACAATGTACTAATACCTAAGTGATATGATTTTTACAGGCCTAAAATATAAAGACTTCCACTTTTTCGAATCTTCAAAATTTCTCAAAAATTAAGATTTCGGCATTTTCATTTTTTATACTTCAATGTGCTGTTTAGTATATATGATTAAAAAATTCTAAATAAATCCATATAAAAGTATTTGTACAGAATTTTGATGAGCCCAATTATTCACCTTTACCGTCATTAATTATTGTTTTGTATAAAAATGTGATGTGATTCGCAAAAAACAAATTCACTAGACAAAAATTAATAAGATTGAAATAAAATAATTCAAACAACTTTTTTAGACCTGTGTATTTATTAAAAACTGAATTTAAAAAGTTTTTAAATCGAAAATAATTATTGGATGAAAAAAATATATTAATGTTTATATTTAGAGTATTATCAGTTATTAGTTGTACTAGTATTTATTTGGAAGGGCGAAATCATATTTGTATAAGATACTCTAAATTCTTAATGGATTTGATTAAAACTAATTGTTATGCATTTTAAAAATTCCAGCGATCTAACATTAAAAGTAGTTCATTTTGAAGCCCTTAAACAAGTATTGTCCTATTAAAATAAGTATTTATGGCCAGTATAAATATTATTGCATATTCATCATCCGACACCGCAAGTTTTAGTTTATAAAAATACTCGGAAGAGAACAGCACTTGACGGTAACGCCTGTGTCTTAGACAACCTGAAGGGACTAGAGGTACAGAAATGGCATTGTTCAGGCTTTGTTCAAGGCAATTTTAAAATCAATTACTTTTAGTATCATCTAATTCCAAAAAAGCCTTCTTTTCTATTTCTACCAAAAATAAACTTACTTATAATAAACGTGGATTCATACTATCATATTAATTGTTTAATGGGAATATTGTCATTCTTAGCAGAGAGTTTAATTCAATAGGCTTTTTTCAATTCTCCTTCATTTGTGACTAAAATTTTACTAAAAATAAATAAATTTTCTTATGCCTTTAAGGTGCCCCCTGTGGACCGGGGTTAGAATTGGTCCACAGTATCCCCTGCTTGTCGTAAGAGGCGACTAATAGGGGTTGAGTGTCGTGATTGATTCCACTGCCTCGTAAAAAACATAGGTATTTTACGAAATCCAAAGGAAATACAACCGGATGGATATCACGGAATTCGCAGGAACTATAGTCTATATATATCTACTATAGAGACATCAGTAGGTATTTGTAAAATTACGCGAATTCACTTCTTCTTACATATATTGACAGAAAGTTATCGGAGGAACAAAATCTTTTCTCCCAAATGAATAATACTATTAAATCTCAAGTAACCCATCTAGTTACTGATTTACACCAATGAAAGTTTTATTTTCATTATTTAACAAATGATTAGAAGGTGATTAAATTAGAACATATTAATTAAATTCTTGCTTTCGTTAAAAACTTACAAGTTGCGATTTTTCACAGATCTGTATATTTAAAGATCTTTCAAGTCCATAAATGTCTTCATTGAAAAAATGTCAATCTGTGTGTGTGCGTAAATAAAATGCTAGCAAGGCTGCCGAAAAAAATTCGAATTTAGAGGTTTTGGATATTTCATAAGAAAATTTTTATTTTTTTAGAGTGCTTTATTATTAGTTATTTGTAGAATTTTCAAAAAAATTTATCTTTAATAATTTTAAGAACCGATTACAAAATAAAAGCTTTTAATAATAATTTTAGCAAAAGAGTTATTTTTTGTGATATTAAATTATTTATTTTTTCCAAAATAAATAAGATTGTATTAATAAATTTTTCAGATTTGGTGAGGTAAGTGAAGTCCGTGAGAATCAGTTGTCAACTTCTCAATGTGCAAAAAAAAATTTATTCAATAAATTGAAATCAAAAATGCTATTTATTTTTTATTTTATTTAACAAAAAAGAGAAACGGTTTCAGTGGATATTCTCCACCATCTTCGGTCTAAAACACAAACATACCTAAAAAAATTCAGATGAAGATGCAATGTATAACGTATAAGAATGTTAATCAAAATAGAGTTACATTAGATATTTGTTTTCACATTGAGAAGTTGACAACTAATTCTCACGATTTTCACTTACCTCACCAAGTTCGAAGAATTTAATAAACACAAGTCATAGAAGTATGTTATGAAAATTCGTCCTTTGTTAGCAGTGACGTAGCCAGAAAATTTTAATGTGGGAGTGGGTCAATCCACAAAGCAAAATATTTAGTGGGATTTTTTTTATTTAAACAAATAGGTAGGTACTTAAAAAAGGACATAATTCTTGATTAAACATATGAAATATATTTAATTACGGTTAGTTTGCCATAAGAAACGGTTTGTCTTTGCCCTTACTCATCCCATGAGACCTTCCCTGTGGGGTTCTGACCCTCCCCCATTCCCCGTGGATACGCCCCTGCTTGTTAGGACCACCTTTTTTCTAAGATTTTATAATCCTAAATTTGATGATATCAGCGCCCGACAAAAATTAAACAAAATTTGCCCCGTAAACCCAACAATGGATTCCAGTAGAGTTTTATACGCTTATTACCATGCAATTTCCTTTTTTACAACATGTAAGAGTTTTGAGATATTATCGTTCAAAATGACAAAAAAGGCCATTTTGACTTATTTTCGAGTCCCATTAGATATTAAACAGCAATATTTGAAATCAAAATATTTTGTTGACGTAATAGAAAAAAGCTTTCTCTTTGATTTTCAAATTACAACTTGTTTTGTCAATTAGAGCTCGAGTTATAACTAAAAAACTAAGACCTTATGTTTTTATCTATGTTTATTATCCTTTATAATCCCGTAGTTTTAGTTTTTTAATTATAACTCGAGTTCTAATTGAGCTACAAGCAAGTGGTAATTTGAAAATCAAAGAGGAAGCTGTTTTGAATTAGTTCAACAAAATATTTTGATTTCAAATATTGCTGTTTAATATTTAATGGGACTCGAAAATAGGCAGAAAATGGCCTTTTTCGTCATTTTGACCGATAATATCTCAAAACTCTGACGTGTTTTAAAAAATCGGGAAATTGCATGCTAATCAGTGTATAAAACTCTGCTGGAATTCATTGTTAGGTTTACGGGGAAAATTTTTGTCGAACAGTGATAATTAAGTTATATTTTTCACCCCCCTCCTCATTTTAGCTACATACTAAAAAAAATGAGCCCAATAAATACGGGAAAATTTGGAAAATAATGATCCCAAGCACGCATCTTTAGGGTTTTCCAAAACCTACAATTAATTATTGAACGCGTTACAAGAGATTTTAGTTAATGCATATAAACATTTAAATAAATATAGTACAATTTTTACTTATTTAATAAGATTAGATATATAGTAGATTAGTGGATATAATCCAAGCGGGTTCTTGCCTCTACCTTCGAGTAGTCCTTCCCGTAGCAAAGACTTAATATTATCAAAAGTGGAGCTGCATCTTTTGAGCGGCTCAATGCTAGGGGCATCAGGCAAAAGAGGCGCCCTCTCTTTTCTACGTCCTTTTCTGATAACGTAGGTTCCTCCGGGGTTTGTCGGCGGTGGAGGCAAAGGTGGCGGCGGTGGCGGAGGTGGCTCATCCAGCTCAGCAGTAATTACTCCGTTACTTCCGTAATAAGATTCGCTGAACGGAGAAGTCGCTGCTTCCTCGTCTTCGGGCGGCTCAGGCCAGGCATCGGCTTCCCCGCCAGGAGCAGAACTACTTCCGCCAAGGCCCAGGCGAGAGATCGAACTGACAGATCCGGAACCTGCAATCATCATACAAGGCAAATCTTTAGATTCTTTAAAGTTTATTTATCTACCTATTTATTTATTTGATTATTTATTCATTTTTTTCGGGAAACTCAATTTATTGTAGCCTTTGACTTTTCTAATCCCAAAATTATAGAACAGAATTTGAAAAAAGATTAATTTTAGAAATGATCTAAATTTTAAACAATAAAAATTCAATTAATAAAAGATCAGATACCTATGGATTCTGTTTTTCTAATATTTTTCAAAAAATTTTTGAAAAATTAATTTTTAAATAAAATTTTTAAGTATTATTTAAATACCTATCTAAATTTTCTATTCTTCTTAAATATTTCTAATTTATATGTTCTTAAACAGGGGTGTCCAACCTTTTTGGCTTACACGGGCCACATTTGAAGAAAAAACGAATGTTTCGGGCCGCGGATAAAATATTATAATTCTATTGATATTCAAAAAAGATAGTTACTTTCTGTTTCTCCTGAAGATGGGTTAGTCGCCCGAAATATATATATCGAGATTAAAGATTCTCCAAAAATAAATTCGTTTTATTTTTTATATCTTAATGTGAAACCTACCAAGTATTTTTATCCAATAATTTTAAAAAATGTTTCACCAAGTACCAACACCAAATTCCTTAAAAACTATTAAAGAAGGATATGAGGAATGAGTATTTATTTTTTACAAGGGTCACGGATATAATAATCCCTGACAATCCATTATCTATTGACATTTAAGAACGTGCAAAGATCTAAAAGACAAGTCCTGACAAGTTTGAGCCCAGGAGAGAAATTCAATTAATTGTGATTGTTCTAGAAAACCCCAATTCCTTGTCTCCTTGTACTAGAATGATATAACTATAGACTTGGTTAGTTTCGTAGCATATAAATTGCCGTAATAATAAATATTTTAGAAAATGGAAATATGAGAAGAAGAATTTTTAAATATTCGAAAGTTCATTAATTTTTTTTATCTTATATAGTTGAGCTTATAATTTTGCTTTTAGTGAATTTTATTCTTGAAAAAAGCTTCACGTATTGTACAAATGTACATTCATTTTTCAAAAAAGGAAATAAATATAGATCCACACATAAATCTCAATGTTTTAAGGAAGTTTATGATTTTATGTTGGGCCACACTCATTGCAGTGCTGGGTCGCATGTAGCCCGCGGGATACGGATTGGACAGATCTATTCTAAAATATTTCTTATTTCAGTGATTAAAACTTCTTCAAATGCTGAAAATTTTTAAACAATTTCTAAACGAGCAAAAGCTGATGTGGTCATTCACATGACTTAACCATACACCAGCCCCTCTCTTATATTTAACATTTAATAAAATAATTTATAATTATTTACGAAAGACCCCCTTTTGAATTTTGGGACCATTAGCAATAATAAATAATAAATCCTTTAATTATAAGACTATCCTACTTATTAAAAATATCAGCTTTGATCTTTATTTGCTAAACAGGGTTAATATAAAACTTTCCTTTAATTTAAGTAGACTATGTAGTAGTATTAGTACGTAGTAGGAGAGGAAATTATTAATCCAAGTTATTTAATTTTTCTAATCATTATAATAAATTCTGGCTTCTTCAATTTTAAAACATTTTTTAATTGATATTATTAGCGGGAAATAGTGAAAACTTTTTCAAGGCTCAAATTTTGAATACATTAGGCAATTTTTTTTTTTGTGAGCAAATAGTTTGAGCCGAGGGGTGATCCGCGATTGGAAGTAGGTGTTTGGAAGTATTTTGGAAGTACTTGGAAATATTTGGAAGTAGGTACTTGGAAATTTTTGCAAGAACAAGTGGAAGTAGGTGTACAGCAAATTAGGTCGCGGTTCACCCCTCGGTTTGAGCTATAAAATTAAAATTTGAAAGAAAATTATGTTTAACTTGGAGATTAATACAAATTTTTCCTGCCAAATTTCAGCTCTTTAGTCAGCTATAGTAACTAATCTTTTTAGATAACGATTCGATTTTTTTTATTTTTTGAATTTCAGAATTTCTCAAGTGGAATTTTCGAAGCAAAAAGCGGCTCTATAAATTGATATATCAATTTGAAATTTTCAGAATATTTATAATGTTCAGCGTAGGCAATAATAACATTACGAGAAAAAAAAATTCAGTTTTCTACCATTTTGAGTGACTTCTTAAAATTTGTTTATCGAGCTGATTTTGTTGAGTATTTTAAAAACATGTTGAATTGACATATTTTTATGCGAAATCAAAAATAAAAAAATATTCGTTTTTTTTGGGGCACCCTAATTTAGTGATTTCTGTTTATTTCTTATTTATTTATTTTTCTTATTGAATCTAATAACACTGTTATTCAAAAATTAAGCATAAATATCTGCTCGTAAACCTAACAATGGATTCCAGTAGAATTTTATAAGCTGATTATCATGCAATTTCCCGATTTTTTACAACACGTCATAGTTTTGAGATATTATCGGTGAAAATTACGAAATTTTGACCTCGAATCACATTAGATATTAAACAGCAATATTTGAAATTAAGATATTTTGCTGATGTAATAGAAAACAGTTTCCTCTTTGATTTTCAAATTACTACTTGTTTTTATAAAGAGAAACAAAGAGGTTGTCCTCTGCTTGATGCAAATAAACATATATACTAGTATATCAAAAATATATATTTGTATTTATATTTGTTTGAGACTATAGTTTCGAAGGCTAGGTCCTCATCATCAGTTTTTTTTAATTATAAATATTATTTTTCATGGCGTCAGTATCGCATGGATATTGAAAATTAGCCGAGAGCCAGTTAAAATTTAGAGATTTAAGATTTTAACTGGATCTCGGCTAAGTAAAGATCAAAAATTTTTCAATATCCATGCGATACTGACCCCATGAAAAATAATATTTATAATTAAAAAAAGACTGATGATGAGGGCCAAGATATATATTTTTGATATATATGTGTGTATGTTTATTTGCATCAAGCAGAGGACAACCTCTTTGTTTCTCTTTATGAATCAACAACTCTGGTACTCGTGGCAAAATAAAAACTTTTCACTTGTTTTTAGCACAATTAGAATTCGAGTTATAACTAAAAAACTAAGACCTTATGTTTTTATCTATGTTTATTATCCTTTATAATCACGTAGTTTTAGTTTTTTAATTATAACTCGAATTCCAATTGAGCTAAAAACAAGTGGTAATTTGAAAATCAAAAAGAAAGCTGTTTTCTATTACGTCAACAACATATTTTGATTTCAAATATTGCTGTTTAATCTTTTATTTTATATCTAACGGGATTCAAAAATAGATCAAAATGGGATTTTTCGTCGTTTTGACAGATAATATCTCAAAACTCTGACGTGTTTTAAAAAAATCGGGAAATTGCATGATATTCAGTGTATAAAACTCTACTGGAATCCATTGTTAGGTTTACTGGGTGAAATTTTTGTAGAACAGTGTAATATCGTAATGATTAAATTAGGTTGGAGTTGGTGATCTTTCACAAGCGAGAAAAAAATTAAAATACAAAGATTTTTTTAAGTTTACTCTATATATTTCGGGCTCTTAACTCATGGTCAGGAGAACATTGACTGAAGATAAAATAAAATGATGAACAGAATTTATTTAATATGATGGACACTAAGGCCAGGTTGTATGTCGCAAAGCTTACCATAACCAAGGTAGATGGTAAACTGGAGCCACTGGGATGTGCCAATCAGATGACAGGCACATTCCAGAGGCTCCATTTACCATCTACCTTGGCTAGTGGTAAAAAGCATTTACTTTGCGACATACAACCGTAGGCCCGGCCTAAGTCATAAATAACTGTCCATCATATTAAATAAGTTCTGTACATCATTTTATTTTATCTTCAGTCAATGTTCTCCTGACGATGAGTTAAGAGCTCGAAATATATAGAGTAAACTTAAAAAAATCTTTGTATTTTAATTTCTTGTGAAACACCACCAACTACAACCTAATTTAATTTTAACAATGTTTCACTATAAACCAACACCGCGTTCCCTAAATTTGATTAATATAGTAATGGTTAATGGTAAGAAGGTATACTTGATCGGTCGGCGGATTTCCGTCGCCTCCTGCCGACCACCTTGGTGCTCCCCGGGGTGAGTAACGAGTCCATTTCGCCGATGGGCACTTCCCAGGCGATGCTGTTCCTCTTGGGCGTGACGGACGGCGGGGGTTGCGGGGACACAATCTGCGGTGTCTTGGTTTGCTGTTGTTGATGTTTGTACGTGGTGGCTTGGGAGTGGGATTCCCCGCTCAGACACATGTCATCGAGAGAGTCATCGCTGAAATCGGCGACCTCTTCGTCGGGCGGGGGACACCGAGTCACCTCTCGATGCCGCTCGCCGGCGCCAGGCACAGTTCGAGGCGGAAGACTTGCGTACCGGAAGTCGGGCCCCCCGCCAAGGTAACCCATCCCGTTGTGCAGAGTGGGCGAGGTTGCCGTCGTGGGCGACGGCGTCTTCAGGTCTCGCTCCCATCCATAAGGCCTTTGGTGGCGAGTTTTAGGCTAAAGCACAAAACCATTGAACACATTATACACACATAAAATCCAACACGCATCTTAAAAATTTAACCAAATAGAATATCGTCGCCTTAGAGTGTAAAACCTGCTAAATCCATTTTTTATCACATATGACATATTAATACCGTTCGAAAGAAAAAGAGATGCAGGATCGTCCATGTAAAACTCCTACTTAAAATTACGATCGTAAGTTGTGGAAAAAATGTGAAAACTAGTTTCTTTCCATAACAACAATATTAAATTTTGTTTGTTTATTGTCTGCACTCGTAAAATATCCTTTTAGTGAGTTAGCAGGTTTACACTCTAAGACGGCGATATTATAACATTCATTAGAATAAATGAAATAGCATTTTTCTTTTGAAGGTACCCAGTTCCAGGTTTATGTTTATAATCTAATATATACCTATATAAATTCAAGTTTTATAACGCCATGTTATTTCACGCTACGCGGTTCGTTTCACAAAGGAGGAGAGTGACAAATCTTAAGGAAAAATAAATTGGCACTTTCTGATGTGGCCATCCACTTTACTTTACCATACACCCCGCTCTTAAATTAAATATTTAATCAAATTATTTATAATCAGGAAGAGGGGTTAGTTTTTGGATTTTTAGACTACTGGGGACCCACTGATTATGTATACAAAATTTGGTTGAGTTTGCTCAAATATCCGTAGATTTTTATTATTATATTTGACCCCCTCATCCCCAATTTTGGCCCCCAGAAAAATCTTTTCGTTATTATAGGTTCATTTTTTAGTATATTTTATTTTTCTTGTTTTTTTAGTTTGAAAATATTAAAGTTTTAATTTTTACCCCCACCCAATGCATCGAAACTACGTGTGAAATTTGATTTTGATATTCACAGTAGTTTTTGAGCTAGCTCGTCCATAAAAAATTGGTAACGCACAGACTAACTAACTAACTAACAGAATAACTAACAGACATTTTGACAAAATAATTAATATCTCGAAAAATATAATTTTTTCGATGTTCACTTGCTAAGGCTTTTTTATAGACCGAAATGGCATGGTTTCGCCCAATTTTTTTAATCAAAATAGTTTCAACCTTTTTTGAGATATTTCGAAAAAAAGAATCAAAAAAATCACTTTTTTCATGCATGATTACAATAATTGACCATACTCTGTATGGTAAATTAAAAAAATATGTTTATTTTATATTATATTCCGATTTTTGTTTAACATTGATAATGCTTATAGCAAAGTTACTCATAAAAAATGAGGAAATAATAATTTTCTTCTTCTTCTTCAAGCGTCATACTCGATTACGAGAGTCCGCGATTACTGTGGAGAGTATCCTCTCCATTGTAGGTAATTTTCCTGTGGAAATTTTTCACAGAAGTGGTTTCCCATTGCCTTCCATTGAAGGAATCAGATTATAGCCGGTCAAATATTTGCTGCGAGTCAAGCTTGAACCCGCGTTAGCTTGCTTAGAAGGCATGGTCACACGGGCAACCTGACTCCCGAGAATAATAATAATAATAACCGAGGGGTGATCCGCGATTGGAAGTAGGTGTACACCTCTTTGGAAGTATTTTGGAAGTACTTGGAAATATTTGGAAGTACTTGGAAATATTTGAAAGTACTTGGGAATCTTTTGGAAGTATTCGGAAGTGATTGGAAATATTTAGAAGTGACTTGGAAATATTTGGAATTACTTGGAAATATTTGGAATTACTTGAAAATATTTGGAAATACTTGGAAATATTTGGAAGTACAAGTGGAAGTAGGTGTACAGCATATTAGGTCGCGGTTCATCCCTCGATAATAACAAATAATAATAAAATAAATGAAAAAATTTATGAAAAATTCTCAAAAAGTTTATTAAATATACAAACGTTAGGGAAGAAATTTTCCCTTTATCAATAAAAATTTCTAAAAATAGTTGCTTTAAAAAATAAATATAAACCAAAAATATATATTTTGAAATATGCAATGATACATATTGTCTTAGGGATGAAATTATATTAAAAATATATATTTATGAAAAATAATTTATTTCTAAAATTTATTGATAAATACTAGAAAAACAGTCCTTATCTGACTTTTTGTTAATTGAAATTCGATGCTTAAAATTTAGATTATTTCTAAAATTAATATTTTTTATAAATTTCTGTCCTTTATCTATAGTTTAGAGCAGAGATTCCCAAACATGTTTTGTCTCGTAGGCTACTTGCCATGTTTTCTCTTTTGGGTAGACCCCTGCTTAAGAAAATAAAGTTTTCTTTTAAAGAAATTTTAATTTATTCTAATAGTGTATTATATAGAGAGCTCAAATAAAACATTTATTTTTATATCTCTACTATAAATTAAATTCAAGAACCCTTCCAAAAATGGTGAAGTGATCCAAGTTCCCTTACCTCTCATTTTCGGATTTAAAAAAAAATAAAGTTTTACTTTTAAAGCAATTTTAATTTATTCTAATAGTATATTATATACAGAGCTAAAAAATATATATATATATATATATTTTTCATTGGCATGGACCTCTTGCAGGTCACGTGGACCCCTCGGAGTCCATGTACTCATAGGAACCACTGGCTTAGAGCTTGGAAAAGTCAAAATTATTTCACAGGTCAGTTGTTAGTATTATACATTCAGAATTTCTTGTTCTAATCAAATATTTGTGTTAATAAAATTTAGATTTGAAATTTGAAATTTCCAATCCCAAAATTTTAATTAAAGAACTGGATTTTGGGAAAAGATTAAATTTTAGAAAATGATCGAAATTTTAAACAACCAAAACTCAATTAACAAAAGGATAAATATGGAATGTTTAGAAAAAAATGATTTTTCATAAATGTTCATATTTTTTAATTTTTATTCAAAGTAATTTCATCTCCAAGACAATCTGTATCCTTGTTTATTTTCAAAATATCTATTTATTTGTAGTTGCTTTCTATTTCTTATTTAAAGCAATTATTTTTCAAAATTCTAAAAAAAAACAATCAATAAATTATTTCAACATTATATTGAAAAAATAGGCTGACGTGTTCTGATGTGGTCATCCACTTGACTTTACCATACAACCTGGCCCCTCACTTATATTTAATAAAATTATTTATAATCATGTAGGGTAGGGGTTAGTTTTTTCCATTTTTAGATTACTCTGGGCCCACTGATTATGTATACAAAATTTGGTTGAGTTTGGTACAAGAGCCTATATTTTCATTTTTTAACTCTACACCTCACCCCCCCATTTTGGGCTGTTAGTTTTTGCATTTTTAGACTTCTGAGGTCTCACTGATTATGTATACAAAATTTGGTTGAGTTTGGTAAATGGCCAAGATTTTCATTTTTGACCCTATAACCCACCCCCCCCGCCCCATTTTGGGCAGTTAGTTTTTGCATTTTTAGACTTCTGGGGTCCCACTGATTATGTATACAAAATTTGGTTGAGTTTACTCAAATATTTTAATTTTTAACCCCCCCCCTCCATCCCCCTTAATTTTGGGTCGATATGCACCAAAATCTAATCAGCTCTTAATCTCAATGGACCAAAACTACGTGTGAAATTTGGTTTCGATATTCCGCACTAGTTTTTGAGCTAGCTCGTCCACACAAAAATTTGGTAACGCACAGACTAACAGACAGACTAACAGACAATTTGACAAAATAATTATTATCTCAAAAAATATAATTTTTTCGATGTTCACTTATTAGAGCTTTTTTGAGAAGCGAAATGCCATGGTTTCGCTCAATTTTTTTAATCAAAATAGTTTCTAAAAAAAGAAGGAATAAAACCCATTTTTTTCATTTACGATTACAATACTTGACCATACCCTGTATGGTAAAGTAAAAAGTATGAAAAGTATACTTGAAGAATCTCCGTTACCAATGTGGTTTGTGTTGCGGAAGAGGTGAGTCGTCTTCCGGGTGGCGGAGGGATCTCGTCCACCCCCTGGATGGCTCTTCCTCCACCAAGGCCTATTAATTGACGTCTTCGTCCCATATGGAGAGGACTGCTTCGTTTCGTCGAGTTGCACGGGGAAACCCTGACGAAGGAAAAAGATAATATTAAACAGACGAATACAAATTTAAAAATTATCTTGTAATATTAATAATATTACGATAACTAATTTTTTTCTTAAATTTTCCTCTTACATCTAAAGATTTTATTGTAGAAATAAAGAATATAAATAATAGAAAACAAATTAAGGAAAAAATATTTGATTAATTCCTCGACTATTATATTTAAATTTATTAAGGTTGTTGTATCACGACAATACTAGCAAAAAGTTAATGCTAGAGTATATAGAACAGGCAATAAGGATTCATAATTCATAAGCTTTTTGCTGTTTATGTACCACTACTAGCCAATCCCGTGCTCGTTTGACAAAATCTGGCAACACTGTCCGAGTTTGTATATATTTTATCATAGAAATTTCAGATAAAGTACATTATTTTATAAAACAAAAAGTTCTTAATAAGCGATTGAAGGTGTTTCGACAATGGCTGAAGCGAAAAAACGTTAAAAAAATTACTAAAGTTAGTCCCATTTTTTAGTTTAAATAAATGCGTTGTTGCCAGCTTGTTTTTAGTGTAAATTTTTCATTATTTATTCATTATTATCTCATGAAAACGAGTTGTAACTATGAATTAAAATTTTCTTAAAAAAATGTATTAGTTATTGTTTAATGTTGGTTTAGTTTTCTATAACAATGGTAAGAAGAGTTTCTTAATTATAATTAAATATTTATGTAAACTTTTCCGATATCCCATATAGTGCAATGTATAAGAGTCTGAAAAACTCTATCTTTGGAATTTAATATCTCCGGAACTATATTGTTCATAAATTTTGTTTGTCCACCAATTGATCCAGAAGTATTTAAACTTCAAAAAAATCCTAAGAAATCTCATTTAGTGAAACAACTAACTACCTTAAGTTCTTCAAAACAAAGTTTAAAAAAAAATCATGGTTATGGCGATAAAAAAGAAAAATTGTACAATAGTTCAATTTTTTAAAAAATAATCAATAAAACGGTCCATTTCCATCCACGGTTGTCTTCACTTTAGAATTGAAGGGTTTTGAAATGTGCTGCTACCTTGTGGCGAAGTCGTGAACTATTAGTCATTCATTTATTTTATAAGTACCTATCTACGGTGAATTGAACTTAATTAATTTTGCATTGATCAAATAATTAATTTTCATCTATCTCGGCGAGGTATGCCTGATAAAGAAGAAAAATATTCCGGCTGCTGTGCGTCCAAATATGGCAGAATGTTTTTCTAATATTTGTCAAAAAAATTTTTAGAGAAAAATAATTTTTCTTATTCATTGTCCGTATAAAGAAAATCCCAATTCTCTCGAAACGTTAAGTAATTTAATAAACGTTTTAAGATTGTTTTTTTTTCTTTTTTTTACAAAAATTGTGTATATATACTTAAGTATATTTAAAAAACAAACAAATAAAACACCACTTTTTTCATACCTGATTACAATACTTTGTTCGTATTGTAAAGTACAGAAGCTGAAGTTCCATGAGAAAATCCCAATTACCTAATTATTATTATTATTTCCTATTAAAAGCATAACATTTGACATAATAGGGTTTTATAAATATGATATCGTTATATTATTTATCTTAAAACAGACCTCATTCAGTATTTTAGTTTTTATTTATTTATTTATTATCCTATCCGGACTTTTTCTTATTAATTGTCCGTATAAAAAAGTGCAAAAATATCGTATAATTCCGAATTTTTTGAAATGCGACTTCTTATACAAGTTCATGCTGTCAATTCATAAATAGTGCGGGAGGAGGAGGAGACAAATAAACATTTTGACACCAGAATGAAATGTCTATGATTTTCTGTTTTTGAGTTATCAAGGGTATTGGAATTAGATTTATTTTCAAAAAAAAAAACAAAGGTACCCCTGGCCCCTCAAAAAATTCTTATTACGGCCCTACTGTTTTGGTCCATCTCCCGTGTGCACATTATATTTAAGTTAAAAAAAATCAATAGAAATGTTTATTTGAAAATTCGCTTGAAATGATTATTTATCGAAATTCAAGGAAATTGATAAAGAGCTGGCTGGTCTCTTTGCTTTTATTCAAGGCTCAGTTTATTCAAGACAGGCAGAGGGAAAACTTCTTGCCAGCCAGACAGACAGCCAAAGGTAAGACAAACGTTATAAGGGTACTTTCTAGTTTCCTAAAACATACTTTCTCTTGTCCCAAATGCTTATTTAATTAATTGATGACATATACAGGTTGGTCAAAATTTCATTTACTATAAAAATATGAATATACAGGGTGGTCGAAAATTTCATTTACTATAAAAATATGAATATACAGGGTGGTCAAAATTTCATTTACTATAAAAATATTAATATACAGGGTGGTCAAAATTTCATTTACTATAAAAATATGAATATACAGGGTGGTCAAAATTTCATTTACTATAAAAATATGAATATACAGGGTGGTCAAAATTTCATTTACTATAAAAATATGAATATACAGGAGTGGTCATAAATTTCATTTACTATAAAAATATGAATATACAGGGTGGTCTAAATTTCATTTACTATAAAAATATGAATATACAGGGTGGTCTAAAATTTCATTTACTATAAAAATATGAATATACAGGGTGGTCTAAATTTCATTTACTATAAAAATATGAATATACAGGGTGGTCAAAATTTCATTTGTACTATAAATAATATGAATATACAGGGTGGTTAAATTTCATTTACTATAAAAATATGAATATACAGAGGTGGTCAAAATTTCATTTACTATAAAAATATGAATTTTCAGAATGGTCTAAATTTTATTAACTATAAAAATATTAATATACAGGATGGTCAAAATTTCATTTATTATAAAAATATGAATATACAGGGTGGTTGAAATTTCATTTACTATAAAAATATGAATATACAGGGTGGTTGAAATTTCATTTACTATAAAAATATGAATATACAGGGTGGTCAAAATTTCATTTACTATAAAAATATGAATATACAGGGTGGTCTAAATTTCATTTACTATAAAAATATGAATTCACAGGGTGGTCAAAATTTCATTTACTATAAAAATATGAATATTCAGGGTGGTCTAAATTTCATTAACTATAAAAATATGAATATTCAGGGTTGGTCTAAATTTTATTTACTAGAAAAATATGAATATACAGGGTGGTCAAAATTTCATTTACTATAAAAATATGAATATACAGGGTGGTCCAAACTTCATTTACTATAAAAATATGATTATATATATAAAAAATGAAGAATTTTAATTTATTTTGGGGGTATTTTTTCAAAATAATTGAACTCTCTTTAGTATGGTATGGTTTTAGAAAAACCGAGTAAACGAAAAAGCGAACAACAAAATAATTATTTCTAGAGAAAGTGAAATTCAAAATTTTCTCGAATTTATATTATTAAATTAAAAAATAAGTTATATAATTTTCATCATAAAATTATTGTTTTAAAATCATTTGAAAAAAGTATATATTTATATACGCTTTAAATTTAATTAATAAATAAATAATAAATAATTAATTAATAATTAATTAATAATTAATTAACAAATAAATCAAGCCAAGTACTTTATGAAAACGATAACGCCTGGTAGTTAGTCATATGATTCTACAAGCTGCCGAATCGAATGCATAACTTTCCGGGGCTCCCTGTTTAATCGACTTGACGGGGAATCTCACAACTAGCCGCACCGGTTCAATTATTTATTATTATCCTTCAAATTATTGAGAGATTTAAAAATAATAAATTTGATAATAAACACCCTTTAAAACTCGCTAAAAAATGTATGGCATTATATTTAATGCAAACTTTGGGCAGTCTCGGGATCCCTAAAAATCGGGTCTCACAAAAAAGAGCCCTATAATTAACTGATAGTTCAAAAAGTTTGAGAGATTAATTTTTTTTTCGCTATTTTCCGACCAGTTTTTGATTTCGAAATAAAGGCACTGGAACGGCTTATTTGAATTAGCGTTTTGAGTATCAGTGTGTTAACGCCAATTTATTTGAGTTATTTTCTCATTGGTGAATTTCAAAGGGCCCACGTTTTAAACATACGCATGCAGCGACCCCTTGGCGAAACATGGGGTTTTGAGCGGAAGAGCGTCTCGTTGGGTTGTTTTTCCGGCATTGCATTTTCGCTCCTCTGACAGGTAACTTGCCCAAAAGAATTCTTATCGCAGTGCTTGCAAGAATCTTATCAGAATTATCCTCATTCTCATTTTCGAAATAGAGCTTATTTCGAAAAGGATTTAATTCGTTTTCAATTCAGAGGTTTGATTAACCCTGAAATTGTATTACATTCCTTTGAGGCGTTGAATCAGAGCCAGTTTTATTAATTTGCAATAAATAATTTCTTTGTCTCGATTTGCGAACAAGAAACATCTCTTGAAAGAGAAACATCAGCCTATTCTAATAGTGAATAAGGCAACTTATTTGGCCATTCTTTTCTTTTGCAGATAATTATATACCTTTACTTTTAGGTTTCATTTATAATTGATCTGTTCATATATTAAACATAGCAGAAATTTGGGTCACAATTTCTGACTGAAAATTAAATATCTTCCTGTTAAAAAAGATATTTAACATATATAAAAAACAAATATAATATCAAAAGGTAACCATATACATGTAAATTCCTTATGGGAATATTTTAAGGTAATATTTTAATGTTAATATTTTGATATTTCATATTTTAATTTTTTATACATCTAAATTAAGACAATTTTGTGCGGGAAACTTCCCTTTTTTTTCAAAAAATCCTATTCATCTTTCTTTTTTTATTTTTTTATTTGAATAAATGTTTATATATTTTTGTTTATAAAAAAGAATACCTTTTTTTTATTTTAAATTAACCTACAAACCTAATTCTCAAACCTTCTAAATATATAAGTTTAAGTTCTTTTAGAAACATTAAAATTTTTAAATCGGGTAAATTTAAAACTTACTTGCAATCTTCAAAATTAATTGGAAACTTTCAATTATCTAACCTGAGAGGGAAAGGAGAAGGGATTTCATTTAACATTAATATCGTCGATTGGAGTTCTTTCTTATCCAAGCTATTGATGAAAATTAGTAGCTAGAAAGATTTCAATTACCCTTCATCCTCACTTCTTATGCTCTCTGGTTAGTGGCGGCCGTGTAATTAATACATTTTTCTATTTTATACTATTTTCAATTCAAGACGCGTTTACATAAGAAATTCTGTCGAGCGTGACAGGACATTTTTTTATTTCTAAAAAGAACCCTTATTGAGAATTGGTGTTCAAAAGGTTCAAATTTTTAATATTCAGCCAAAAGTTATAATTAATCATAAACATGGCCGAAATCAAACAAATAAAAACCGATTGGATCATTTTATCCGACGAAATTGATGACCTCAATACCTCGTTCGATCAAGCTAACACTTTTTCCCCAAGCGCAGTGCAAGAGATACTGAATGAAGCCAAAGAGCTCATAGTCACTTTGAAGAAATTAAAACTTTTCATAGTGACTAACGAAATGGAAGGCGATGCAGAAGTAAAGAGCATTTACGAAAGCATCAAAAAGGCTATGAGTTCTCTGAAACAGAAAACTTTCCTTTTACAGCCCGCAACTACTCCAAATGTTGACAAAGACGAATCCAATAATAAACATTCATCTTATATTAATCTTCCACATTTAAAGGTACCTACTTTCAGTGGAAGGATCGAGGATTGGCCAGCTTTCCTCAACCTCTTCGACGCCGCAGTTCATATTAATTCTTCGCTACAGGCTGCCCAGAAGCTTCAATACCTAACGGCATCTTTGAGTGGAGAAGCATTAGGAGTAATCCAACACTTGCAACCTATCAACAGTAACTATACTCTTGCACGCCAGCTTCTTAACGATAAGTACAATAAACATAGGAAAATAGTGTTTCTCTTGATCGACAAACTTTTAGATCTAGAATCTATACATAAAGCTTCCAATGAAGCTTATAATAAACTGGCTAGGACAGTCAGAGAAATTTTGTTACAATTAGCAAATTTAAAAGTCGACACGACTAGCTGGGACGCAATTCTCGTAAGAATTGTCACAAGCAAGCTTGATAGACATTGTTACGAGAAATGGGCATTCAAATTAACCCATGATGAAATTCCATCAATTGATTCGGTAATAGACTTTATTAATCAGGTAGCCGATTCAATGTCAGAATCTGACAATCAAAAGAAAACTACTGTAAATGAACAGTTCAATTATAAACGGGATGTCAAAGTAATTAATAGTCATAAAAAGACTTATAATTTAACTGCCACAAATAAATGTAGACTTTGCTCAGCGCCCCATAAATTAAGCAACTGTCCTAAGTTCTTGGGCTTGGAACCCAAGCAGAGAAGTAATTTTATATATCAATATAAAGGCTGCATGAAATGTTTTCTAACTACCCATTCTACAATGTTTTGCAGGTGGTCTAACTGTCCCAATTGTGATAGACCTCATAATAAATTGACTTGCTATTCTAGAAAAAAGAACGACTCACAAGGGACTAGTCTTCATCCCAGTCGTCCCCACTCACAAAGGAATTCACCCCGATCGCAGAGACAGTCGTCGGAATCACCCAGCAATTCCAGTCCAATCGCAGAGTCACAGAAACCGTCAACAAATCACTGTGCAGCAGGGTCGAATTCTTCTCTCCTTGGTCGAGGTACGATTCTGGTAAATGATTTACATGGAATGACAATCCCCTCTAAGGTATTTATCGACCCAGGAAGTGAAGTGTCTCTGATAGCTTCAGATTTAGTACAAAACCTAGGTCTTCGTACTTTCGACTCACCAGTCACTTTGAACGGCATCCAAAACAAGAAGCTTGCTGATGTTCAAAAGTCAGTCACGCTCAAGTTTAGATCGACAGTCGATGAAAGGTTCGTTATGTCTTCTGAATTCTTGGTTGTAGAGAAGTTAAGTTTCACTCTTCCATCGGTTCCTTTGCAAAGAAACCAGTTTGAATTCGTTAAAAATTTAGCCCTGTCAGACCAGTCCTTTACAACACCCCATCGAATTCAAATATTAATCGGTGTAAAACTATTTTCTAGGCTCATTATATCAGAGATAATAAAAAACCCAGCGAGCACTTTATGGGCTCAAAATACATTTTTAGGATGGGTCATCTTTGGTGAGGCAAAAACCTTAAACGCGAGCTGCTCACATTTAGCTGTTAGCATTAATCACATCATTTCCAAAAATAAAGATATTGAACTTTCACATATCAATAAAAATTTGTTAAAATTATGGGAAATGGATTCTTCCGACCCCACACCTCACAAAGAAATTTCATTAGCCGAGACTCAATTCATCAATAGCATTGAGCAATTAGACTCAGGGAAATCACAACTAGCCATCACCAAAAGATCGATTTTATCCGATCTAGCTAAAATTTATGATCCTCTTGGTTGGATCACCCCTTGTATAATACGATTTAAGATTTTATTCCAAGAGCTTTGGAAATTGAAAATTGATTGGGACGATCAGGTTCCACAATCATTCCAACAAAAATGGGATGAATTTAGAGAACAAGTCCCTCTATTAAATAGTTTTAGATTAAACAGAGCTTTGTCTCACCCAGAGGCAGATTCACATAAGATGTTTTGTTATGCAGACGCAAGTGAAACCGCATTCGGTTTTGTTTGTTATTTAGCTAGTTTTTTTCGAAATAAATTCGTAAAATCAAATTTAGTGCTGTCAAAATTTAAAGTCACTCCTATAAAAAGAATTTCCATGCCTAGATTAGAGCTTCTGGCGGCTCATTTAATGGTTAAAATGCTAGAATTTTTCATTCCATCCTTTCAGTTTAATGTAGAAGTTTTTCATTTCATTTCAGACTCCACAGTAACCTTGAATTGGATTAATTCTCCCTCTTTCAAATTCAAAACGTTTGTAGCCAATAGGGCCCAAACTATTCATGATTTCAAATACCCTCACACAGGGTCCTATGTCAATACACGCGAAAATCCAGCCGATCATGGCACGAGAGGCATTTCTATTTCAAAATTAACAAATCTAAAGGATTGGACTTCAGGAATAATCAATCATTTTCTTCAAGTACCACCTTTTTTTGAAATTCTTCCCAAAGTTGAAATGCCATCTAATGAAAATAAGACGTTATTCACAAATATTTTCCATGTACGGACAAATGAATTCTTAAAAAATTATGTTGAACGTTTCTCAAATCATTCTCAGATGATCAAACATATAGCTATACTTAGAAAATACATCCAATTTATCCAGTCCAAATTTATTTCAAAGGTTGATTGTAGCCAAATCTTCAATAAAAAGAACAGGATTCAAGCTTCTGAACTTGAATCAGCAAATTTAATAATTGTCCACTTTGTCCAAGAGGAATATTTTTCTTCAGAAATTCAGGCACTAAAGCAAGGCAAATGTATTCACAGTAAGAGTAATATACTTTCTCTTGCACCCTTCCTTGACCACCGGGGCACCCTTCGAGTGAGAGGCAGACTCAAAATTCAGAATTGGACCTCGACTCGAAATATCCTATTATTTTGTCAAGACATTCTCCTTATACTAGAACTCTAGTAGAGGGGTACCATAAAAAGTATTTACATTGCGGGCCCACTCAATTAGCAAGCCTAATCTCTTCAAAGTATTGGATAGTCCAAGGCAGACAGCTCATTAGGTCAGTCTATCGATCATGCGTTATATGCGCCAAATATAATAAGAAGGGTTTTTCCCCCTTGATGGGAAATCTCCCAGAAGAGAGAATAGTCGTTTCCAGACCTTTCCTAAATACTGGAATAGATTTTTTCGGACCGTTCTTTGTCCATTACAGATTACACCGAGGCTCCACGCCACAAAAAATATATTGTCTAATTTTTGTTTGTTTTTCCACCAAGGCTTGTCACTTCGAAGTTTGTAACGACCTTTCCACCGAAACATTTCTTCAGGCGGTTAAGAGGTTTACGTCACGAAGGGGGGTCCCCAAAAGAATCTTTTCAGATAATGGCACCACCTTCGTATCTGCAAGCAAAATTGTCAAGGCTGAGCACAAACTTATCAAGCAGAATTTGAGCAGTGACGGAGCCAAGGGATTCTATTCTGAAAACTCAATTGAATGGTCCTTTATCCCTCCCTACAGCCCAAACCAAGGGGGCTTGAGGGAGTCCGGAGTGAAGGCCGCTAAGACGATACTGAAAAAGGTGATAGGAGGTCAAATCCTCACTTTAATTGAATTTCAGACCCTTCTTTGCCAGGTTGAAGCTGTTCTCAATTCTAGGCCCCTTACTCAGCTCACTGCAGATGCAGACAGTCTCGATTTTTTGACTCCAGGTCACTTTCTTATTGGTAATGCTCTCGTGGACATATCTTCTTCCAAGGAATCCACAGCACAATTAAAACTTTCTTCCAGATACAAGCTTCAAGCTACAATGTATCAACATTTCTGGTCAAAGTGGTCGGCTGACTACCTTCGCACCTTGCAGCAAAGACACCGGTTTAAAAAGGGTGAGCCAAACATCAAACAAAATCAGCTGGTTGTAGTCCATGACAAAGGCCTCTTCCCCACCCAGTGGATGTTAGGCAGAGTTACGGAATTACATCCAGGAGAGGATAAAATAGTTAGAGTGGTCACTCTAAAAACAAAACTGGGCTTCATTAAGCGCCCCGTCATAAAGCTCACTCCTTTACCCGTCGAAGATGCTTCATAAATAAAAATGTAATAAAATTCATTCTTTTTTTAGTTGTATCAATTTATCCTTTTTTTTTGTTATTTCCGAGTTAACAATGACTCGTCGCATAATCTCTCACTTAACCGTTTCCAGGGTTTCGAAATAATCTTTCGAGAAGGGGGGTATTATGTTAACGCCAATTTATTTGAGTTATTTTCTCATTGGTGAATTTCAAAGGGCCCACGTTTTAAACATACGCATGCAGCGACCCCCTTGGCGACACATGGGGTTTTGAGCGGAAGAGCGTCTCGTTGGGTTGTTTTTCCGGCATTGCATTTTCGCTCCTCTGACAGGTAACTTGCCCAACGAATTTTTATCGCAGTGCTTGCAAAAATCTTATCAGAATTATCCTATTCTCATTTTCGAAATAGAGCTTATTTCGAAAAGGATTTAATTCGCTTTCAATTCAGAGGTTTGATTGACCCTGAAATTGTATTACATTCCTTTGAGGCGTTGAATCAGAGCCAGTTTTATTAATTTGCAATAAATAATTTCTTTGTCTCGATTTGCGAACAAGAAACATCTCTTGAAAGAGAAACATCAGCCTATTCTAATAGTGAATAAGGCAACTTATTTGGCCATTCTTTTCTTTTGCAGATAATTATATACCTTTACTTTTAGGTTTCATTTATAATTGATCTGTTCATATCTTAAACATAGCAGAAATTTGGTTCACAATTTCTGACTGAAAATTAAATATCTTCCTGTTAAAAAAGATATTTAACATATATAAAAAAGAAATATAATATCAAAAGGTAACCATATACATGTAAATTCCTTATGGGAATATTTTAAGGTAATATTTTAATGTTAATATTTTGATATTTCATATTTTAATTTTTTATACATCTAAATTAAGACAAATTTGTGCGGGAAACTTCCCTTTTTTTTCAAAAATCCTATTCATCTTTCTTTTTTTATTTTTTTATTTGAATAAATGTTTATATATTTTTGTTTATAAAAAAGAATACCTTTTTTTATTTTAAATTAACCTACAAACCTAATTCTCAAACCTTCTAAATATATAAGTTTAAGTTCTTTTTAGAAACATTAAAATTTTTAAATCGGGTAAATTTAAAACTTACTTGCAATCTTCAAAATTAATTGGAAACTTTCAATTATCTAACCTGAGAGGGAAAGGAGAAGGGATTTCATTTAACATTAATATCGTCGATTGGAGTTCTTTCTTATCCAAGCTATTGATGAAAATTAGTAGCTAGAAAGATTTCAATTACCCTTCATCCTCACTTCTTATGCTCTCTGGTTAGTGGCGACCGTGTAATTAATACATTTTTCTATTTTATACTATTTTCAATTCAAGACGCGCTTGCCATCAGTGTTAATTGTTAAATTTTTCAAAATTTTGAGCTTTTTGATGGATAATTTGATTAACATTTTTAATTCTATATTTTTAATGGTATATAACTTGAATAGATGTCATCCATATCGTGATTATCCCCAATGCATTATGATGATGATGATGAAAAAATTATAAAATAAAATAATTTTTTAACGAACCTAATTAATTAATACTATTTCTAGCATTTTGGGCTAGCTCTAATGGGCATTGAAAAAGGGCGATGACATCATCTCCTTGACTTAGTATTAAGTTTATTTAGATTTCTAACGCCATTAGATATCCCTAAGCTATAATTTTTTATTTTCCCTCTTTCTCAAGGGGCAAAATGATAAAAACTAAAATACATTAGACCCTAGGGGAAAAAGAAAAACACGAATTGCATTTATATTCGGACATTAATCTTAGCAGATAGCTACTCTAGACCTGCAAGCTACATAAAAGAAAATTAAGTTTAGATCTAAGAGGAAACAATAATTGAAAATTTTTGTTCCCCTAAGGTTGATAATTTGCTAATTGAGAAATCCTCCCTTTAGACCAGTGAAATTAGACTTTATGTCGCAATTAAATCCTAGATATATGAAACCTATCCTATACCGCTCTAAAGAGAAGATTTTTCTGATTAAAACATGTCAAAATGTTTAATTCTAAAATTAACAGTAAATAAATAGTTTATATAAATAAAACAACTAGGTCAGAGAGAGAAGAATTCTCAGGAAAATCCTAGGACCATCACTAAATGATGGTGAATATCGGAGACGACACAACTCGGAGCTCTACGAAGAAATAGAAAAACTATCTGACTGTGCAAGAAAAAGAAGGGTATCCTTTTATGGTCATGTAGCAAGATTGCCCCCAAACAGACTGACCAACCGCTTGTTCACCTTCTGGCGGAACAAGAAAGTCCGTACTACTTGGCTAACAGAAACTGAGAAGGACATCAAAGAGCTGGGACTAATTGACTTACAAGACAGACAAACAATAAGACTTACTCTCAAAAAAGTCAAGAGTTTTCAGGAGAAACCGCTTAAAAAAGGCACCCCTTGGTCGGAACAAAGAAAAGAAAGGCACCGGGAAGTGATGCGTACATACTGGGCTAAAATAAAATCCCAACAGTTGAACAAACGTGGTCCTCAGTAGGCCCATCCGAAAGAAGAAGAAGAAAACAACTATCATGTTTTATTGACTTTAATTCTCGGTATCAGTAATCTATTAATGGGAGTATTTTGAAGGCGATTAAGTTTCTGGAGTAAAAATTGTTATAATGCAAGTCAGTTTTGAAATTGCCTCTCCTCGAATTAATTTGAAAGAATAAGAAGATTTTCTACAAATAAGACCCAATATACTAAAATAAATTGTTAAAATTCTTCAAGTGAAAACTTCGCCACCCGATCAGCTAATTCACTTCGGCCCCCGTCATTTTACATGACATGTAGTGCGTTCTTCCAAATTTACATAGCGTGCGATTCTTGTAGGTAAGTTTGAAATTATATGGTGAGGGCCGAAGTGAATCAGACGGTCAGATGGCTAAAAGTTTTCACTTGAAAAACTTTAACAATTTATTGTTGAAAAACTATTTGAAAATTATATTTTTACTTTGTCAATTGGATAAATAGATTAGAAGATTAGAAGATAAAGACAATACATATAAATATTTTTACATAATGTTTCACTATTAACCAACACAGCACTCCCTTAATTTAATTTCTTAGATTTGTTAATTAGAAAAAATTTATCTTCCGAATGGTATAAGTTTTATTCAACTTTGTGCAGAGTTTAAACCGGTTTAAACCATCCTGGACTTTGTCCGATTTTGACCAGTGGTTTCTATTGAGGGACCACTTGAATAACATAATTTGATTCATATTTTCATACATACATTCATATATATTACTAAGGTGAAATAATTAAATCTACGTAACAAAATAAAGAAAAAATTTTGAGCTGCAAAGTTGCAATAAATAGTTATTGCATGTACTGATGATATATTCTTAAAGATAGAATAAATAAATTTTAATGCATGATCGATGTTAAAAGTTGGTAATATTGAGTAGCAGCACAATTTTTAGTTTGTACATGGTACAAGACCCTGAAAAATGGTATGAATACCAAGAAATTGGTACATCTAACATCACTGACCCTTACTTCAAATCTTGCTTTTATATTAAGAACGAAATTGCGAGTATTAACATGTTCGCTGAATGCGTAAATTTGCTTATGTTCTGTGTAGAACGACAGAGTCAAGTTTTAACTTGAATTAAGGTTTCAGATAATAAACGAAATATGCTTTTTTCTAACACCTAAACAAAAAGTACCCGATCGTGCTAAATAATAAACAAAAGTAGGACTTTTCTTTCATCATATGAGTTTCTTGTATTAGTTGTTTATTAATTACCATCGATGCCTTCTTGAAAGTTTTATGAAATTTAATTGAGCTGTCAAAAATCAATGTATTTAGTTTCATATTTATTTCATATTTTGGGTCTATAAAAATAATTAAGACTAAAATGTAAAAAAATAAATTATATTTAAAAAAAAAATTAAAAAACATGCTTCTAAAAAGTACAAAATAATGTAATACTTAATAAAAAAGCGTGGGGCACTTTGTTGAAATTAATTAAAAGTACATGTTTCTGCGCTCCACACTTTTTGATTAAGTAATACATGATTTTGTACTTTTTAAGAAGCATGGGGGAGTCGGGTAGCCTCAGTGAGCTAACGCACTGGCTTCGCTTCGGCATCGATCGATTATGACCACTGTTGAGTGGAGGTCCGGGGTTCGATCCTAGCTGCAAAATCTAAACAAGTGTCTACCGGTTCAAAACCCGGCTCCTTTCACGTAGACCATACTAACTAGCTCTACTTGGGCTGCTAGTCTGACGACCGGGCCTTCAGTTCCCGGAGACATCTAGCCCCTGGCGGGGAGCGTCTCTGTCCATACCAATTTAATAATTGAAATTTAAAATGATACTATAAGTATTGAAAGAATGTGCTGAATGAAATTGATTCAACAATAAGGAAAGATTTATTTAACAAATTGGTTAAGCACGATCACTATCTGACCAATCAGAATCGTTCTAATAATTTAACGCTTTGCCATTGGCTATGCACTGGCCAATCAGATCGTTTGGATCATAGAAACATATATACATACTTTTCCATTTTATATTATTGGGCTATAATTATGGAAATCATAAAGTAAAAAATAAAATAAATTACCGAGGAAGAAGCGTGGAGATAATTCTCTGTGCCTCTTCGGGCGGGGGCGGGAAATCCAGCCCGTCCGAAATGTCGTAGTCGTCGCCGGGGGTGGACGGAAGGTCCATTTGCTCAGGCGGGGGCGGCGGAGGTAGTTCCAAGCAGAAACTCAAAGTCAAGGGTTTGGTCTTACGGCCGTTCATGCTCATATAGCCATCGTCTTCGGATTGGTGCCCGAGGGACGGGCTTTCGTCGGTCGTGGTGCTAGTGGTGCCACCTGTCGCCGCCGCCTCCACTTTCGCCACTTCGGCGACGTTGGACGCCTCGTCGACGACGACGACCTCGGCTGCTGGAGGCGAGGAAGAGGACGTTTCGGCCTCCTCGCTTTTCGTAATTGTCTCGTCCGACGTTTCGCCATTTGTCGTAGCCGCTGCCACAGCTGCAGCCGCTGCAGCCGCCGCTGCTGCTGCCTCCAGATCATCGAATTCGGAGAGAACTCTGTCGAGAAGTTCCAGTGAACGCTGCACTTCGTCACCTCTGAAACAAATCATAATGATAAAATTAAAAACGATTTCAAAGATTATTATTCCTTATATTTTAGTTACTTGACTGTACTCTGAAGTTTTTATTTTACAGAATTTATTTGAATAAGATTTTTTAGTCTGGAGATTTTCTAAAGAAAATCACAATATGGTATCATCCGAGGGGTGAACCGCGACCTAATATGGTGTACACCGAGGGGTGATCCGCGATTGGAAGTAGGTGTACACCTCTTTGGAAGTATTTTGGACGTACTTGGAAATATTTTGAAGTACTTGGAAATATTTTTGAAGTACTTGGAAATATTTGAAAGTTTGGAATCTTGGAAATATTTGGAATTAATTGGAAATATTTGGAATTAATTGAAATATTTGGAATTACTTGGAAATATTTGGAATTACTTGGAAATATTTGGAATTACTTGGAAGACTTGGAAATATTTAGAAGTACGTGGAAATATTTGGAATTACTTGGAAATATTTAGAAGTACTTGGACATATTTGAATTAATGAAATATTTGGAAGTACTTGGAAATATTTAGAAGTACTTGGAAATATTTGAAAGTACTTGGAAATATTTGGAAGGACAAGTGGAGGTAGGTGTACAGCATATTAGGTCGCGGTTCACCCCTCGGTGTACCTCTACTTCCACTTCCACTTTTATTTCCAAGTAATTTTAAGTAATTCCAAATATTTCTAAATAATTCCAAAATTTCCAAAAGTAATTCCAGTAATTCCAAAATAAGCGGTTCACCCCTCGGTGTCATCTATTAGATCCAAGATGGAATGGATTATTTTTAATTATATATCAGAAGGGTTGGTTATTTTTTACCCCTTCGCGAATCAAATCCCAGTGCAAATAATAGCATTTGGGGTCAAATTAAAATAAAATCTAAAATAAAATTAAAATTATATGGCAAGACAAAAAATATCTCTCCAGCGCCAACAAGCACTGGTAAAAGAGTCAAGAATAAAAATTGTCCCACGCTCACACATTTCCCCTGAACCCTATGAACCCTGAAGGAGGAAATATTCTCCGAAACGTCGGTTCAACTATAAAAGGAAAGATTTCCAATAAATCTTCTTTGAATGGGAATCATCTTTTAATTCATTTTTGTCTGTCTTTCATTCAAGTCCGCCTTCGGCGGGCATCTTGTTGGCCAGCAGGCTGCTAAATTTAATTTGTCATGAACTATTAGGGGAATTTAAAATAATCATTTAAATTTCCTAACTTTAATAAATTTTATTTGTCATGAACTATTAATGGGTTTTAAAATTAAAAAATCACGTCGGCATCGTCGCGAAAGTCGATTATTTTAAGTAAGATATAAATAATAATATATGGCTCTTTTTAGTTAAACAACCCAGGGTTTCTAAACTCCGAAATCTGCCACTGATCTATCTATCTATCTTTCTATATTATTCAGATAATGTTTTATTTCTTTTCTGAGATGAGCCCTTTATAGTAGAATGTATTTATTATTCGTTTGTTTAGTGATTTCGTAGATATAATTAAGAATGGTTATAGACAATTATATTCATGACACCCTCTGAGTGCTATTATTGTACCCCAGCGTAGTCTTTATTCACGTCAGAACTCATTTGAAAAGGGTCCCCGAAATAGAGCACAAACTGTTAATGAGTTGATTCACAGTGGTTCTATTCAGATTAGGCATAATTGGCGACAAAGAAGTCAAACCACGAGAGAGAGCCTGAGCGGAATACGGGATGTTGATGGATACAAATAAGTAGAGGATTAACAGATCTAGCCTGGATGTCAGGTGGTTAAGACAAGGAATATTTTGCTCACATTATAGCAGCAAATCACTTGGTTTGCTGGTGAACATGACACTTAATCAATAGCGGAGATCGCTAGGCAACAGGTGGTCCTAAGGGTGACCAGCCACAAGACAAAATATCGATTCTAGATAACAACATTTTTTTCACAGACTCTAATACAGATTTGCTGCTGAGGATTGAATGAAAGGCAGTCCAGAAATAAATAGAAAGATTATTTCCAATAAAAGAATATATACGTATATTGGAAGGGTGCGTTTTACAGTTTTTTGAAATGGAGGATTTTTCCTCCTTCTTCAATGTGCAAAAGGGTCAATGAAGGAAGCATGTAGTATTTTTCTTCCTGTCTCCTTTTTTAGTGCTCGGTGAGAAAATATTTTTAATCTTTCCATCATCCCTAGAATAGAGTGTATATATTAAACAAAGGAGACAGAAATGAAAAATACTACATGCTTTATTCAGTGATCATTTTGAACCCCGAAGAAGGAGGGAAGATCTTCCGAAACATCGGTTTCAAAAAAGTATAAAAAGAATAGCTTCTAATAAATATTTTATTTATTCCTGGACTGCCTTCCATTTAATCCTCAACAATAATTTACCAGTCGGTCTCTGAAGAAAAACTTCAAACATACTGATTTGCTTTAATATCAGTAGAGATTGTGGTGTTGGTGCAAGGTGAAACATCTTTAATAAAGATCTTTAATAATCAATGATTTGCTTTACTAAAATTGGTCAGAATTTAACCTGAAATTGGAGGAAAAAGTAAATGTTTGTTTAAGACTCTGCACGCTGACGGTAACACCAACCGAACAGCTTAAAAACCAGCCTGAAATCGAGGTATACGAACCGAAGAACCGAGTCGAACTGAATATATCCTAACGGAACAGGCGACGATTTTACCTCGTTCTGTTTTAAATAGTTCGTTTCGTTCTATATGTTTGTTTGCTTTGGCGTCATCGAACCGCTAGTAAAGACCACCCAAATTAAATTTTCGGAGATTTGCATAAGCGTAGCGTAGTAAAAAGCCTTGTGAATACTTTGACTCGATAAAGAGTGTATACATTGGCTAGTGAAAGTCATAAATTCATTTGTTTATACTTTGTCTGAATGATTTACTCTATGAATACATTGACTAGTGAGTGTTTACATTGACTTTGTTTACACTTTGACTACAATATATATACTCTATTGGAAGATTTAGAAAAGTTGGATGTTAAATAAGCTTAAATTTGGGACCCATCTTTATATAAATAAGCTCTATCTTTTGGCGAAGTCCCAGCGTGCCTTTGATTTTTCTAATTAAAATTAGATTCCATTTCAGTTGAGGATTCAATTCACAATTTTGTTAGAAAACGTCAACGTCGCTTCAAATCGTTTATCGTCTCTCGTGTCTTGTAATGAAGTGGAACAGACTCTCGAATTGGTTTCCAAAATTCGAGAATTCCACTTCTTCAGACAAGAGGGAATGTTATTTTACAAAGCGACACAAAGTGAATTTAATTGATTTTATTAACAAAAAGGCGAAGTAATTGGGCGGTAGCCGTCAATCGTTCGGGGGGCGCTCAATCCACCCACATCCATGTTGATCTGATTTCAGGCTCTATTTGGAGAATCAATTTACAATTACATTCAAGATCCAATAAACATCAAAGCCGTAGTCCGGGGAGGCCCTGTATATATATCCCTCCGCCCACCCTGTATGTCGTGACAAAGTCAATTGGATTAAAGAGCAACAAATAGAGAGACACACCGTTTTATTTAAATAACGAAATAAAATGCTAAATTAATTCAATTTTTTGTCATCTACCGTTTTTTAATTAAATTGATTTACAATTTTTTTTTCCATTAACAAAATACGCCAACGGGAAAATTGGATAAAATATTATATAAATACTGGATATCCTATTTGAGAGAAATTACATCTGTTTTTGTTAAAAAAAAATTATTGGACGCTTTCTCATATATTTATACGACTGGTTTATAACGGGTGTTCCTCGAACATAATTTAAGTATAGTTTAGATTTTAAGAGTGACATTTATGAGAAATCTTTTGGTTTAACTTCGTCATATATCAAGAAAAGAAAATAGATGAATAAAATTTGAAGACATTTTTATATTAAAATGATTATTTTGACTAGTTTCGTCAATGTTTGGCTCATCAGAAAATTTACAGAAAAATTTTGGTTAACAAAAAATAATCTTTATATAAAAAAAATAAATGAAACCGATTTCAAAAAATTAAATGCAACAAATAAAATAATAATAACTTAAAAATCAAATAAAATACACTAAAAGGTATAAAATAATTATCTTAATTAGTTACAACTAAACGACGAAATATTAACATGAAATCACTTTTTGAAGTCGGTGCCAAACAAACTATACCTATAAGCGAGCGTACCCGCCAAACGTACTAAGTAAGATCCGTCAAGTGCGATTCATAAAATGTATATGTTTGTGACCGACTTTAAAAAGTAATTTCATGTTAATAATTTCGTCGTTTAGTTGTAATTAAATAAGATAATGATTTTATACCTTTTAGTGTATTTTATTTTATTTTTAAGTTATAATTATTTTTATTTGTTGCATTTAATTTTTGAAGTCGGTTTTATTTTATTTTTTTTATAAAAATTATTTTTATTTTTCTCTTTTTAGTGATGTTATTAAGAGTGACTTAATATAATACCTTGCATGCATCTCGTAAGAGAAAGCGTCGGGCGAATGAATCAGAAAATGATAATAAAATTCAATTCATAAATATAGAAATTCTCTCGAAACGTTTGCGGGTTTTAAATGAATGTTTTAAGATTTTTTTTATAAAAGATTTTATTTATTATAATTTCGATTATTTGGTCATAAGAATTGGAGATTTACGTTATTTCGTCATTGATCATATCTTCAGAACTTGTCCAAATTAATATGGTACCATCTCAAAGGTACCCTCTTTCCAATAAAAAAGAATCATTAAAATCGGATCATAAACAAAGAAGTTATGCCTGAACAAACATATCAAAAAAGGTCCAATACCATTGAAAAAAAACGGGACCAATCTGAAGCTAGACTGAACCCAATGTAAAAAAATCATCAAAATCGGTTCATAATTGGCGGAGATATGAGGTAACATAGACACAAAAAAAGTTCAGTCGATTTTAAGTGTTCTGCGAAATTATAAATCCTTACTAGCTAGTAATTTCTAGGAAACTACTCTTGAACGATCATTATGATAAATGCGAAATACAAGTAGTACAGATACAAATCCATTTGAAAGCATGTGTTTCTGATTAGCTTTGATTTTAAACACCTATCATTTATACCAGTGGTTCTTAACCTTTTAAATCCGGGACCTAAATTTGATAATATTTCTCAACTCCGTTGACCAAAAAAGTCAAGTTGAATACATTACCTACTTTGTTTTTGACAAATCATACTTAACCAATTTTCTTCAATTTTACAATAATTACCATGTTTTAACTCACATATAGATACAATGTTTAACAATAGAGATAATTAAAAGTAATTTTCGATCCAAAAATTTAATGAAAAAGCATGTGTTTTTAATATTTTTACTTTGAATAGTACTGAACAAATTAAAATATATTTTTAATGCTTATTGACAATGAATGTTAGTAAAACATTTGATTAAAGACCTCCACAACCCAAAGAATATGTTTCGCGACTCAATTTCGGTTCTGGACCCATAGGTTAAGAACCACTGCTTTATACTATAACTGAGTTGTTGATTTTTAAGACTTACTCAAAGAAGGTGCCCTCTGTTTGATGAAAATAAAACATATACCTATACATCTTTTGAAATAGTGCGTAAGTTACAAATGTCATCACTCATCACACATGCAGAAAAAGGAAACCCTATCGATATTAAGTAGTCCTACCAAGCAACTAACCTGCACCAGCAAACTTCTTCCCCCTTAAATAAAGACACGTTTGTACGAGTAAGTTGGGTTATTCGTATTTAACGAATTCTATTTTTATTTGCATTAAGTAGAGGACACCCTCTTAGATTCAATCATATTTGGTTTGTCTGATCACATATATTCATATGACATCATACGATTTTAGATATAATTAAAAAAATATATATATATTTTTTTACTGTTATGTAATTTGCTTTTTATAATTTTTAATAAAAAGTAAGTTTTTGTATATTTTTATTGTTAGTTTTATTGGTCTGGTGATTTTAGTGTTTAACAAATTACAATAATAATCCAAAATGTTCTATTCGTTAGAAAAGGTTAAGAACCACCACTGATTTATAACTTTTTTTACTTTATCCAATGCGAAGCATGGGGAAAGTATTGTAATCGGTCTCACGGCAAGCGCGACTTCAAAGGGTACTCAGGTAAAGACTACGGATCCAATGTTTTTAACACGTTACTTTGTAGGTGTGTTTGTCTGAATCGAATATTATAATAATAATAATAATAATAATAATAATAAGCCTTTTATTTAACATAATTACAAACAAAACTTCAATTACAATTAATTATATGAAACTAGGCCCTTCCGGGCATAGGCCTCTCCAAGGAATTGCCATGCTCTTCTTTGTCTCGCAGTTCTACACCAATCCCTACCCATCATCTCCGCGATGTCGTCGCTCCATCTCGCATTTTGTCTTCCTCTTTTCCTTTTCATAGTTATTGGGCACCATTCTGTTAGTATCTTGGACCATCTATCGTCTTGACTCCTAACCAGATGACCCGCCCAATTCCATTTGTACCTTTTAATTATTATTCTCAGGTCCTCGATCCCTGTTCTTTTATACATGGATTCTGTTGTTATGCGATCCATTCTCTTTATCTTCAAAATCGATCTTATCATGGCCCTCTGTGTTCTCTCCAATATAAGTAGAGTTTTTGCTGTAGTTGTCCAAGTCTGGGCTCCATATATAAGTATTGGTATAATACATCTTTTGTAAACTTTAATCTTATTCTGAAGAGAGATATCATTATTTTTAAAAATGTACTTTAATCCCCAGAACTTGCTCCATGATTGACTTTTTCTTCTTTTAATTTCGAGATCCATTTTATTCTTAAACGATATGACTTGTCCCAAATAAATTGCATTTTCTTTAGTTTGTATTGGTGGTAAGTCGTCCTTCATCTTTACATTTATACTGGGACCGTTCGTTATAATTAAAGATTTTCTAGTATTAATTTTCAGACCTGCCACTTCACTCTCTCTACATACATCTCTAATCATATCGGTAATTTGTTCCTCTGACGTCGCCATAAGTATCAAATCATCAGCGAATCTCAAGTTATTGACATATCTTCCATAAATGTTTAAGCCGAATTTCTTTTGATGCCAATCCAACTGTCTAAATATTTGCTCCAAGGCACAATTAAACAAAAGAGGTGATAGCGGGTCTCCCTGTCTTACTCCTCTTTCGACGTCAAAGAAAGGACCAGATTCTTCCATCTGAATTCTAGCTTGACATCCTTCGTAGGTGTTTCTTAACAAAAGAATATAGCCCATATCCATGCCTTGACTCTTCAATGCGTGAAATATATAATCTTGGTTTAACGAGTCAAAAGCCTTTTCGTAGTCCAATAGAGCTATATATACTGTAAACTGGTATTCCATCGCCTTTTCAATTATCTGATTCACACTTTGTAGTTGGTCATGCGTCGAGAAACCCGGTCTGAAACCAGCCTGTTCAATTGGTTGATTGAAAATTAATTTGTTTTGCATCCTTTTCTTTAACAGATTCATAAATATTTTATAAACATTGGATGACAGCGTCAATGGTCTATAATTCCCAATCTCTCCTCTATCTCCTTTCTTAAATAATAAAATAATATTACTTTCTTTCCACTGCCTTGGTATAATTTTAGTTTTTAAAATATTATTAAATATTTTTGTTAAATATATTTTAGTTGTTTTCATTGTATATTTTATAGTTTCATTTTTTATACCGTCTATGCCTGTGGCTTTGTCGTTTTTTAACTTTTTTATTACATTTTCAATTTCAGATTCCATAAATTCAGGAATCTCATCTTGTATATTATTATTTATGAATTCTTCCATTTTAAAATTTAAATAAGTTTGATTTTTGGAATATAATCTTTTATAATAATTCGTCACTAATTTACTCATTTCTTCCCTATTATATAATATTTTTCCTTTTCCGTCTTTCATGGAAGCATTTATAATTTTATTTGGAAACATATTTTTTTTAATTTTTTTAATTGCAACGTTTGGCTCTATTAGTGATTTAATAATATTGTCATTATATATCTTTAAATCTTTCTTAATGTTATATTTAACTAGCTTACACATTAAATTGTATTCAATTCGGTTCCGTTTTATATTTCTATTTATTTTTAATTTATTACGCTTTTTTATCAATTCTTTTGTATTATTAGACAGTTTCGAGTTTTTCACTTTCCTTTCGGATATCTTATTTTGTATAATATTAAAATGCTTCTCAATTATGTCATACTGTTCTTGAACCTTGTTAATATCTTTAAATTCGTTTTTGGATATTTCTCCACTCATATCAGACAAAATCTCGTCATTTAATTTATTTATCACGATATCATAATTCTTATTCCACTCTGCTTTTGGTCTCTTTTTAAATATCATCTTATTAATTTCTATTTTTAGAAGTCTATGATCTGAATTGAACAAAAACTTATTATCAATTTCAAATTTTTTAATTATATTCAAGGTTGGGGTCAATATGAAGTCTATTTCACTTTTAGTATTTCCGTTAGGAGCGAGCCATGTCCACTTCTTCCCAGCTCTTTTCTTATAAAATGTATTAACAATTTTTAGATTATACTCTTGGCAGAAGTTTAATAGTCTCTCCCCTCTTTCATTTCTATTTCCGTAACCATATGGGCCCATAATTCTACTTTCTTCCTTCAATCTTTTTCCTACTTTTGAGTTAAAATCGCCCATAATTATCAATTTATTTTTGTATGTCGCTTTATTATCATTTATACTATCGCATAATCTCTCGTAAAATTCTTCACAAACCTCTTCTTCAGAGTAGCTTGTTGGTGCGTAAATTTGTAGAACCGTTAACGTACTTTTACTCGAATATTGGATTTTCAATGCTATTACTCTTGGAGAGTATTTCCTTATCATAATAATTTTACTCTTTAGATCGTTGTCTATTAAAAATCCCACTCCCCCTTGTCCTGGAATTTCTCCATAGTGGTAGAATATCCGTTTATTTCTCATTATAATTTTTTCATCTATTCTTCTAACTTCGGAGATTCCTAGGATATTTATATTTGAATTATCGAGAGCATTTTCTAATTCGATTAAACTTTCTTCATCTTTTAGTGTTCTAACGTTTATAGAGCCAATGGTTAAATTAGTATTAGTATTTTTATTCTTATTTACATTATAATCCCTTTTCATTTCATATTTATTTTTCCTTAGAATATTGTTTATATTTTCATTAGTATTAATAGAATTCTCTTTAATTGTAAATTTATTTTTAAATAATACTTTTTGTGTTCCTTTTATTTGGGTATCGATTGGTATGTTATATTTATAATTTTTATGGAGGATTTGGTCAAAACCATCCTCAGTGACCAGCTGTTCTGGATGGTGGCGAGTGCTGCTGGATAATTCCACGGCCGAGGACCCACTCCCGTAATCCTAGTCTTTTTTATTGGCATTAATACTGCCAAGAGATCCTACTCTTCTTCTAAAATAGTTACATTCTTCTCTTGAGCCTCCAGATTTTTCATCTTCATTTTCCTTTTTCTTTTTTCCCAATTCGTTATCTTTTTTTATATTAATATTAGGCTCTTCTGACGGGGACACAGGCAGTGGTCTCTTTTTAAAGTTAGTCTCTTTCTTTTTTCTAAACTCATCCACAATAAGTTTATCGTACTTTATCACTGCGTATTTTCCCATCTCTCTGGCCCTCAGCATTTCCGGAATCAATTTTTTTCTGATTTCCTGAATATTTTTTGGAATATCTTCTGTCACGTATTGAGGAAGATTTTTTATTTTATTTTTATTTTCCATTATAATTTTTTTATTGCGAGTAGAGATCAAGGATATAAGTATTGGTCTAACTTTTCCCTCTCGAGGACGACCTATTCTTCTCAAGTAATCCACCTGATTCATATCAAACTCGCCATGAATATTTCCTTTATGAATTCGATTCAATCATATTTGGTTTGTCTGATCACATATATTCATATGACATCATACGATTTTAGATATAATTAAAAAAATATATATATATTTTTTTACTGTTATGTAATTTGCTTTTTATAATTTTTAATAAAAAGTAAGTTTTTGTATATTTTTATTGTTAGTTTATTGGTCTGGTGATTTTAGTGTTTAACAAATTACAATAATAATCCAAAATGTTCTATTCGTTAGAAAAGGTTAAGAACCACCACTGATTTATAACTTTTTTACTTTATCCAATGCGAAGCATGGGGAAAGTATTGTAATCGGTCTCACGGCAAGCGCGACTTCAAAGGGTACTCAGGTAAAGACTACGGATCCAATGTTTTTAACACGTTACTTTGTAGGTGTGTTTGTCTGAATCGAATATTAGTATTATCCAATTTCGACTCAATTCTAACGAAGCAATTTTCTTGAAATTTTGTATACATAAATAGAATATTTCATCAAAGCAAGGAATTAATAGAGTAACTGGAGGAAAATTAAAAAAATATTTAAGACTAGGTATGATCTCCGGTTAGCTCACTATTGGCGAAAATGAGCAACAGCTAGAGGGAAACAACATTTCTCCCCGTAAGAATACCTTTAATTGTTTATTCACCGTTAACAATATGAGTGGTTGCCAGTGGGTTATGGAGATGAATTTTCATTGAATTGTTAATTCTATATCTCTTGAATAGATATTACTACAATAGTAATTTTCGCCATTATAAATACGTTAATTTTCAATCCATACCTGCCCTCTCTAAATGCATATATGCTGAAACTACCCCATTGGGTGGCTGAACGTACCCCACATGGGGCACAACCCCTGTTTGTCAAAATGACATTCGAAATTACCTAATCAGCAATAGTGGGGCCCAGCTCAGCAATTAATGCGGTCCGACATAAAATTATACATTTCTTTAAAACATTGAGATTTTTATGTTACTGGAAAAGATAGATATCTGATACAATTTGACCTGATTTTTTTTCTAAAATAAGAAGAAATTAGAAAATCCCTCAAAAGGATTCGAAGAATAAAAGGTAGATTTTCAATTTTGAATGTGAAAAAATATATCGAGATTTCCGAAAAAATAATCACAATTTTGGCATATATTAAACCATTTTTATTAGATTTAAATATTTTAACTGTAAACTGTGTGTTTGAATGTATGGCACTGCAATCTGACATAGAACTGAAAGAAATATTTAATAATGTCTATTAAACTTTCATAAAAATTATCTACCCAGAAACAAATATTCCTCCTGGGTTCACAATAATAATTCACTTTTTAAAAATATGAATGAATTGACATATACCTACCTAAAGCTATTTTCGAGAATACAATTCACTAAAAGCAAAATGATAAGCTCAACTATCAGTTGTCAAAAATAACGAGGTTTAGAATAATTAATAATTATTTTTCATTTCATATTTTCATTTTTTTTAATATTTATAATTTCAGTAATTAAAAATAATTAATCTAGGAAAATGACTAAAAAGTGCGCTGATAGAATGATCTCTCTTTCTTAATAGCAGCTAAGGCAAATATTCCAAATACAAGTTCAGACGTGCAGCGAAGGCGAGGATTCCAAATACAAGCCCCGACCTGTTTTAGTTAATTTCTTCTAGGAATGGCCTTTTGACTATTGCAATTGGACTAATTGGATACTCGTTATTATATGTTTATAGAGCGAACATATTCAATTAATTCAGAAATTTGGAAATGTTAAGAAATAATTAAACTCGATATATTTCTAAAAGACTTCAAATTGCTAATAGAAGTAGATAAATTATTTAAAAACAAAATCCTGAAGGAAAAGAACTCAAAGATTATTATGCTATGATATTTTTGCTTTTTTTGTCTTGGTGGATATCATTATTCTACATTATCAGCTATATTTTTTGATTAACAAATATCAATGGAATTAGTAAATTTTATATGCGGCCCGAGGCATTTGTTTTTCCTTCAAATGAGGCCCGTGTAAGACAAAAGGTTGGATACCCCTGCTATAGAGAGTTCGCAGAAATTGCTAAGTGAATTTTTCATTAATTTTTTTTCGAGTCTGGCGAGAAAAAGGATAAAGGATGATAAGATAAACGAATAATGGGAATTTATTATGAAAAAAATAATATTTTTTTCATTCTTTTAGTGAGACTCCGAGAGGCAGCTTGGATGGGAGACCACGGGCTACTTCTGCAGAGACCTACAACATCCTGGTAAGTTTATCTAATTTATCTCCGTGGCTGATTTAACGTCAACAATCGTTCCTTAAATTCATGGATTCTTGTGACATTCTTTATCTCACTTGGCACTTTATTATACTCCGACAAACCCTTTTAAAATAGTTTAAAATTTTTTTATTCGTCTTGCAAATATCTCTCTTGAAATTCTCCCCACTTCTCAAATCATAACAGCCTTCCACCTTTGTATATTTTAATTTCTTTTTAAATATTCAAGTGCAAAATTGTTTTTTATTTTAAAGATCATAAAATTAGTAAATTATAATATAACATCCCTATTCTTCTTATCAATCTTGTATTATTAAAAGAGAAAGAAAAATCTTCTTAATTTTTGAAAAAATTTTATTGTTAATACATATTTCGGACCTAGCCGAACCCATCTTCAGTTAATACAAAACACTTTTTGCTCGACTAGGGCTGAAACATGTATTAACACTAATAATTTTTTAAAAATTAAGGAGATTTTTCTTTCTCTTTTAATAATACAAGATTGATAACAAGAATACGGAAGTTCTATTAATAAATAATTTGAAAACTGGAGAATATTTTGTGTGTAAATGATTTATAATAGATAGTCTCTTTTACATTGAGATAATTAGAGGATTTAACATGGTATTATAGTAATACTTGAATTAATAAAAAATTACTGGAAAGAAGCAATTGAATTTAATTCATCCTCCTTTAAATAATTAACATATCCAGTACGGTGGGTCGAAAAAACTGAATTTTTTTTTTGAAAACACTTTAGTGCGAAAAAGTTGCTTATTGTAATAAGAAGAAAAAGGGCGTAAAAAAATTAAAATCGGTTAACATCTTCCGCTCGCGCATGGAACTTTCATCTTATGAAATATTGCAAAAATCACTATATTTTTGTAATTTTTTTCTATTAGTTAAAATTTTTAAAATAAACACACTAGTTTTTTTAAGCCTGTTTTATGGATTAAATCAGGGCTGTCCAACCCTCGGCCCATCACAGCAATGAATGCGGCCCGACATAAAATTATAAACTTCTTTAAAACATTGAGATTTGTATGTTACTGGAAAAGATATCTGATAATTTTTTTTCTAAAATAAGAAGAAATTAGAAAATCTCCCCAAAATTTTTCGAAGAATAATAGTCAGATTTTCAATTTTGAAAGCGAAAAAATATATCAAAATTTCCGAAAAAAATAATCACAATTTTGACATATTTTGAACCATTTTTACTATAAGGTAGATTTAAATATTTTAACAGTTTCGTGTTCAAATTGGATAAAAATCGAACAAGCGCTTTCGCCTTTTATTCCCATGACCTCCAGAGACTGGAACTCGCTCCCAGCCACCGTCTTCCCAGCGTCTTATAACCTTCAGCTGTTTAAGACCCGTATCCACAGATACCTTCGACCCCTACCCAGCCCATAAAAACCCAACCCTGGCCTTTAGGGGATGCACCTCTTTGGTGTAACTCCTTCTCTTGTCATTTTCATTAAAAAAAAGCAAAATTTCTAAATGAATGAATGGAATTGCAATCAGAAATTGAACTAAAACAAATATTTAATGTCTCTTTATTTACATTTTATAAAAATTATCTACCCAGAAACAAATATTCCTTCTGGCTTCACAATATTTATTCACTTTTTGGAAATATGAATTTACATATAACTTAAGCTATTTTCGAGAATAAAATTCACTATAGAAGCAAAATTAAAAAGCTCATCTATCAGGTAACAAAAATAACGAAGCTTCGAATAATTAAAAATTATTCATCTCATTTTTCAATTTTTTTAAATATTTATTATTTCAGTAATTAAAATTTTTGAAGTGGTAAATGATTTAAAAACAAAATTCTAAAGAAAAAGAACTCAAAGATGATTATTATGCTAAGATATTTTTGATTTTTAGTCTTGATGGATATCATTATTATACATTTATTTATTACATTATTATACATTATTAACTAAATTTTTTGATTAGTAAATTTTATATGCGGCCCGAGGCATTTGTTTTTTTCTTCAAATGCGCCCCGTGTAAGCCAAAAGGTTGGACACCCCTGGTTTAAATAACCTATATAAATTAAATTCTGATCAATAATATACTTTTTTACGTTGGCGCAACATCTTAGAAAATTCTATTTTATCTAGTAGGCACCAAGCCATTTAAATTTCTTATTAATTAATACTATATCTATTACATTCCAAAATAATTCTCATACATACATATTGTTTATATGGTATAAGGCACAGAACCCTAGTTCTACTCGCGCTTGGCCGGCTCATTTGATGTCGCGAGCATCTATTACTTTATATCGAGAGGTGAACCGCGACCTAATATCGTGTTCACCTAGTTCCACTTCCATTTTCATTTCCAAGTAGAAGACAATAGATTATCTAATGAATTCCACAAATAATTCCACATAATTCCAAAGTAGATGTACATCTAATTCCAATCGCGGTTCACCTCTCGCTTTATATGAATAATAAAAATAAGATTTAACAGCCTTTTTTTAAATTTATAATTTAAATAAAAGATTCACGGGTTTTTTGGACAATTTTTTTATTAATTTTAAATATCAACGTTCATACGACGTTTCGTCCTTTTCTGGACTTTTTCAAGCACTTAATTAAAACATTAATCGTTGATAAAATAGTATAAACAATCGAGACAATAAATAATGTATTCATGATATTATTTAAATCATGATTTAAGATTGTTTTTTGTAAATTGGTTGTGCTAAATTGTTATAGGATAAATATTATGAATACACTATTTATTATCTCGATTGTTTTACTATTTTATCAACGATTAATGTTTTAAGTAATTGAGTGATTGAAAAAGTCCTGAAAAGGACGAACCTTCGTATGAAAATTGATATTTAACATTAATAAAAAAATGTCCAAAAAACCAGTGAATCATTTATTTATTATTAAAATGGATTTGAACCAACTAAATTTATTATTAATTTCTTGATTAATTCTGAGAATTTTATATATATATATATATATATATAATTTTTGAGGATACAAATTCTCTTTTAAATAGGTGTTAGTTTTATTCTTTTTTGACAAAAATCACATTTTTATCTTTTCTTTTTCTTTATTCTATTGTCACCCAGGATCGTTTCGACATTTAAGAATATGCCATCTTCAGCCTAAAACATTTCAATCATTACAAAATATACAATGACAACTTCTCATCACAAAACAACACACATGTAATTTTTGAGAGTGTTTTTTTGTGATGAGAAGTTGTCATTGTATATTTTGTAATGATTGAAATGTTTTAGGCTGAAGATGACATATTCGTAAATGTCGAAACGTTCCTGGGTGACAATAAGTATAGAAAAATAAAAGATAAAAATTTTAAGAAAAAAATAAAACCGAAAATTAATTACAACAAATATAAAAATACACTAAAAGGTATAAAATAATTATTATCTTATTTAGTTACAACTAAACGACGAAATATTAACACGAAATTACTTTTTGAAGTCGGTGCCAAACAAACTATACCTATAAGCGAGGCGTACCCGCCAAACGTACTAAGTAAGATCCGTCGAGTGCGATTCAAAAAAGGTATATGTTTGGCACCAACTTCAAAAAGTAATTTCGTGTTAATATTTCGTCGTTTAGTTGTAACTAAATAAGATAATAATTATTTTATACCTTTTAGTGTATTTTTATATTTGTTGCACTTAATTTTTGAAGTCGGTTTTTTATTTTTTCTTAAGAATTTTTATTTTTCTCTTTTTAGTGATGTTATTAATAGTGATTATATCATCAGAACTTGACCAAATTAATATGACACCATCCTTAAGACAACCCCTTTCGGATAAAAAAAGAACCATCGAAATCGGTTCATAAACAAAGAGGTTAGGTCTAAACAAACCTAATAAAAAAGGTCTAATACCTATGAAAAAAAATCGAAAAAAAAATGGGACCAATCGGAAGCTAGACTGGACCCAATGCAAAAAAAATTTTCAAAATCGGTTGACAATTGGCGGAGATATGAGGTAACATAGGCACAAAAAAAAAAAAAAAAAAAAAAAAAAATTCAATCGAATAGAGAACCTCCTCCTTTTTTGAAGTCGGTTAAAAATATGTTTTTTTGTCAAAAAAAGAATAAAACTACACCTATTTAATAATAGAATTTGTATCCTCAAAAAATTTATATATATATATAAATTTATTATTTAAAATGAAAATATCAATTCGACCACTTTAAGAGGTTTTGTGTGTTCTAAATCGCGTCTATCGTATCGCCTGAATAGAGAGCTTGCAAAGGCGTTATTGTCTTGAATATATTTAAACATCGACAAAAGTGGTGTCTCTAAAACAAAAAAAGGAAAATTTTCTTGTCCTTTTATGAGCAGAGCACTTGCATATATGATAAATAAACATGAATATCATGTTTGAAAATGTAAATTCTCTCCAGTTGTCTGTCCGTTTGTCTGTCTGTCTGTGTCTGTCTCAGGCTCGTATCTCTTTGGCAGCTGCACAATATTCTAGATGAAGCTTCGCACTTCTCGTCTTTTCCACTTATCTTAATAATATGAACGAGAGACAAAGAGAAGAGCGTCTCGCCTCGCTTGAATATTCAGATGTCAACAAAAAACAAAAAAAAGCTCATCTTTTACACCTTGGGCTTGTTCAAATATTGAACCAACAAGTTTAATAACTCGTGCCTGCCCTGGATATATATATATATATTATATGTATCAAAAAGCTTGCCACGATTTCGCTTTCACTTGGGCTCACCATAGCCGATCATTCTTTTATCCTCCCTTGATCCTTTATCCCTTAACATTTCTTTTTGTTTTTTTCATCTAAATAGCGGAAGAGTAAGGGATATGTGTGTGTGTGTGTGTGTGTGCTTGATCCATTCAGGCCTTTGTCAATTATTTTTCCGCTTTCTGAGCACGTTGTTTTTTGCAATCAAAAGTAAAATTAATTTTTATTTATTTATTATTTTTTTGTCTTGGATCAGTAATAAAAGCGAGTTTTGATATTAAAACCATTAGATATTGCTAATGTAGAGAAAAGTTTATTTTTGTTTTATTTCCTCTTCTTAGGGCGAGTTAGTAAGCTCTTTTTAAACGTTGGCAAAGGGTAAACCCTTAAAATTCACCTTGTGCCTGGAGGAACGGCCAATCAGATGACAGGCACTTTCGTCTGATTGGCCATCCCACCGGGCACAAGGTGAATTCTAAGGGTTTACCCTTTGCTAACATTTAAAAGAGTTTACCAACCGACATACAACTGGCCCTTAAAGTGCTTTGGTATTTGTCCGTTTGGTAAACAGCACCTACTGGTGGTCAAAATAAAAACTAAGTACATGCGGGTCATATTTTTTATTTTTATGTTATAGAGAATTAAGTATTAAAAAAAAGTTATAATATTGATTTGATTATTTTTAATAGATTGTTGTTTACTACATATTTTATTCAATATTAAGTGCTTTATTGAAATATTCTTCGGCATCTCAACTTTGAAAAATTATCCTCGGCATGATTGATAACTGTGCAGCTTACCCGTTTGTTTTAGTTATATTTTTTGACCTATGAGATTGGGTAGTGCCAAGAACCACTCCAATGTAATTTTCCTTGGGAAATTTTTCACAGAGGTGGTTTCCCGTTGCCTTCTCCTTGATTTAGAACCAGTGATTGTCACGTTCCTGGATGCTGCGGAGCATTATTAATATTTTGAAAATATTAATTTTTAAAATTTTGGGTTTTTTCGATCGAACCCATGATGTTGTTTTTGCAGAATATGTATATGCAGAATTGATAACTTTATCCGGTTTGCTACCAGGTCTTTCGTTTTATTTATTAGAGACAATGAAAAAAAAATTGAAGAAAAAGTGAAAACTTTTTCAAGACAAACGTACACTTTGCAGAAATTTTGAAGATGGGAGGGAAGATAGGGGCATATTTCAAGTCTATATCTTATTTATCTTAACAATGCTCTGCCAGATATTGTATCAACAGTAATAGGCGGAACCCTATTTTATTTTTGAAAGGAACCTTAACAAGTTTTCAATTTCAGAAATTACCAACAAAAAACAGTAGGGACCTTCTTAACCCACCATTCTATTTAATTACATATAATTATTAATCTCTTTGTTAGTTAACAAGTTCACTTTTGATAAATGAAAAAAAGGCCCTAAATTTCAAGAGTTGACTGGCTGATAGCTACTAAAGAACTTTGCAGTTTTCCCTTAGGGTGAGTTTTCGGAGCAAAACTTTTGTTCTTCTGATAAAAGGGGAAGGAAGGTCGGCGAATTGTAATGTAGTCAGCCCTTTTAAGAGAGGACGAACAATCGAGCCAAGGGCTGGATGTACTGAAAAGACAAAACTTTTTTTCTGCTTGATAGGCTAAGGTTGAGGGTAGACTTAGAATAGAAAATTATTCTTGCCTACTGATAATAAAATAAAAATAAAAAATAGTCAAGTTTTTGCAAGGGATTTGCAAATTAATGCTCGACGACGGTTTTATTTCACAAACAAAAACTCAGCCATCCAAACATCTGACCATTTCATTTCTTACAGAATGTTTGTTTATTTTTAACCGACTTCAAAAAAAGGAGGAGGTTCTCTATTCGACTGAATTTTTTTTTGTGCCTATGTTACCTCATATCTCCGCCAATTGTGAACCGATTTTGAAAAAAAATTGCATTGGGTCCAGTCTACGTTCCGATTGGTCCCATTTTTTTCGTAGGTATTAGACCTTTTTTGTTAGGTTTGTTTAGGACTAACTTCTTTGTTTATGAACCGATTTCGATGATTCTTTTTTTATTGGAAAGGGGGTATCTTAGGGATGGTGCAATATTAATTTGGTCAAGTTCTGATGATAGGATCACTATTAATAACATCACTAAAAAAGAAAAATAAAAATTTTTAAGAAAAAATAAAACCGACTTCAAAAAAATTAAATGCAACAAATAAAATACACTAAAAGGTATAAAATAATTATTATCTTATTTAGTTACAGCTAAACGACGAAATATTAACATGAAATTACTTTTTTAAGTCGGTGGCAAACATATACCTTTTATGAATCGCACTCGACGGATCTTACTTAGTACGTTTAGCGGGTACGCTCGCTTATAGGTATAGTTTGTTTGGCACCGACTTCAAAAAGTAATTTCATGTTAATATTTTGTCGTTTAGTTGTAACTAAATAAGATAATAATTATTTTATACCTTTTAGTGTATTTTATTTGTTGCATTTAATTTTTTGAAGTCGGTTTTATTTTTTTCTTAAAAATTTTTATAATAGAAGTGCCTGGAGCACCGAGAGATGCTCAGTAACTTTTTGCTTCTAAATAGCTTAAGTTTCAAATTTTAAGGCTCTGCGATTTACCGAAGACGAGATATGAACGATTAAAATATTTATTTTGCGACATAACTAATTTACACCCCCTTCCTTTATTTCAATCGGATTAAAATTTATACACGACTAATAACTCATGAATTTGATAAGTTCATCAATTTTCAGCGAAATCGTTAGAGCCGTTTTCGAGAAACCGATTCTATATTTACTACAAAAGCCCATCTGTCTGATTCTTTGGGGAATAGAAACAGATGAATTTTGTTCAGATATTCAATAATAAATTTTATTTGGAATGTTTAATGTTAACGTTAGATGAACGCGAAAGTTAAAACTTTTTTGAAAACGCGCCTGAACTAAGGTTTTGAATAAATATAAAATTTGATTATATGACCTAGTTGAGTACCCATCGTTTAAATGGAAAAGACATCTGCGGGCTTAACACAGAGGATGTCGGATCGTTCCCGGCTGGGTACTATCTTTTTCAACTCTTGGTTCAGTATCAAAACGAATCAGGTCCCAATTGCACCAAAATAGGATAGTGACCTGATAAAAAGTTTTAACTTTCGCGTTCATCTAACGTTAACATATATATATATATATATATATATATATATATATATATATATCAAGAATTGCTCCTTTAATATAATAAGAAAAATAAGATATTATATATACGCCGAGATCTGCCTACCGGGCGAGCCTAGTACTGTATTGAATTCAGTAAACAATTTTTTTTATTGTGTTTAAAAATTCCTAAAAAGTGGAGAAAAATCATTTTCAACCATGATTTTTCCTGCCTATGTGTCTACTCATGATAACTTAAGAACGTAAAGTTTTAGTAAGTTTGTTCTTGTACTAAAACTTTTATATTTCTCCTATGAAAAACTCATTAGATTTTGGGGTTTCTAGTTTTAAAACTTATGGTTCAAAAATGCAGAAAACATGACTGTATTTATAATATAGGCATAAATGAACAATATAGTAATATTTATCTTATAATAGCTTCTCTAGTTTAAATAAATTTTCACATTTTTGGTTATTTAATAAATGTGCGGGTGAGCTACTCTTTCATTAGAATTTGAAATGATAGAAAAATAAAATTTCATAATCTAGAAAATTTTACCTAATAAACGAGGCTTCTAACGAATAGCTAAGAGAAGAAAATTAATTGTTTGACTTAATGTGAAATAATAGACTTAAGATCCTTGGTTATATGTTGTGTGTGTAGGTATGCTAAATTTCTTTAAATATGATAACACTACAAGAAAATTATTTAGAAATTCCAAGCTCTAGAGAATAAAATGTGCATGGTTGTCTAAATACAGGCGTTACCATAAAGTGCTGCTCTCTTCTGGGACTTTTTATAAATTTTATAAACTTGGGATTGAGAATAATCATTAATACATTATTATGAATAGATAATTAGTAGAGATTGTGGTGTTGATGCAAGGTGAAACATCTTTAATAAAGATAAAAGTAAATAAATATTATATTTAATATTTATTTACTATGAGTTAGGATTCTTGGTCACTTGTTTCACATTAAAATTAAAAAATTTAAAGATGTAATTTTTTTTCTTTTTCAATATATATATTTCGGGCTATCAACCCATCTTCAGGAAGTACAGAAAATAACTTTTAATGTGAAACAAGTGACCAAGAATCCTTAACTCATAGTAAATCAATATTAAATATAATATTTATTTACTCTTATCTTTATTATGAATAGATGGCAAAAACTCAGAAATTTTTATTATAGGGTAGAACAAACTCTATGTGTGTAAAAATAAGTTGTTTTTTAATATTTTGGGATATTTTTATTTAAAAATATTAACATTTTCTGGTGAAAATGAAAGGAAAATAAAGAAAAAAGTTAATTTAAAAGTCAAAAATTAACATTTATGGTTTCATGTCAAGATATCATGAATTGTCCGGAACTATTAGAGCTAATAGCTTTAGTTTTAGGACGTAAATACTTGGTAAGAATTTTTTATCCAATTTTAAAATAACGAACTAGAAAAAAATTTTAAATCCAATTTTCATTTGGTTTTATCAAGATTTCTCCGGTACTTCTCATGGTAATACAAACTTGTGTATAAAAGTTTTACTTTTATCGTGATGAAACCAGATGAGAATTTGATTTAGAAGTTTTTTCTTGCCCACCTCTTTAAAATTAGAAAAAATTCTTAGCATGTAGGTCTTTACGTCCAAAACTAGCCTTTTTTTTACCAAATTTCATGCTATAAGTTTCACTATAGCTCCAGAGAAATTGTGACATCTTTAAATGAAACTATGTCTGTCTAATTTTTGAGTTTTTATAGCTTTCCTCTCTTTTCATAATATTCTACATCAATATCTGCCAAACTGTGTGACGCACACTTGAGTGCCGCAAGAGATTCCAGGTGTGCCCTGAATGATTAAAAAATATAGATAAAAATATTTAAGCTTAAGGGTTTGCTGGACCAGAAAATTCAGTCCATCCACTTAGTAAGAAGATTTGAATTATTTTACAAAGAAAAAAATGATAATTGTTTCCGCTGTTAAGCAACTAGGGAGATACAAACTGACTTACGTACGTATTTTCAGTGATTATTTACAAGTCGAGGATTTTTTAAAAAAATTTCCCACAAAAATTTAAAAGTGATTAAAATTATAAAAAAATAAAACCGACTTCAAAAAAATTAAATGCAACAAATAGAATAATAAGAACTTAAAAATCAAATAAAATGCATTATAAGGTATAAAATAATTGTCTAATTTAGTTACAACTAAGCGAAGAAATATTAACATGAAATCACTTTTTGAAGTCGGTGCCAAACATTTTATGAATCGAACTCGACTCTTACTTAGTACGTTTGGCGAGTAAGCTCGCTTATATAGTTTGTTTGGCACCGACTTCAAAAAGTGATTTCATGTTAATATTTCGTCGTTTAGTTGTAACTAAATTAGATAATTATTTTATACCTTTTAATGCATTTTATTTGATTTTTAAGTTATTAATATTTTATTTGTTGCATTTAAATTTTTTGAAGTCAGTTTTATATTTTTTATAAAAATTATTTTATTTTTCTCTTTTTAGTGATCTTATTAATAGTGACTTATGATAATACCTTGCATGAATCTCGTAAGAGAAGAAGGAATCAGAAAATGATAATAAAATTTAATTCATAAATAGAGAAATTCTCTCGAAACGTTTGCGGGCTTTAAATGAACGTTTTAAGATTGTTTTTTTATAAAAGATTTTATTTATTATAATTTCGATTATTTGCTCAAAAGAATTGGAGATTTACGTTATTTCGTCATTGATCATATCAACAGAACTTGACCAAATTAATATGGGACCACCCCTAAGTTACTCCCTTTCCAATAAAAAAAGAATAATCGAAATCGGTCGACGAGGCAAAAAGTTCTCGCTGAACATACATAAAATAAATAAATATATAATTAGGTATCTTGACAATCTTGGAGCCATACTGATCCAAACGCAGAAAGAATTATTAAAATCGGTTCATAAACAAAGAAGTTATGCCTAAACAAACATACCAAAAAGGTCCAATACCAATGAAAAAAAAAACAGGATCAATCGGAAACTATACTGAACCCAATGCAAAAAAAATCATCAAAATTGGTACACATTGGCGAAGATATCAGGTAACATAGACACAAAAAAAATTCAGTCGAATTGAGAACCTCCTCCTTTTTTGAAGTCGGTTAATAAAAAATAAATAAATAAAAAAAGACATTGTAAATTTGGACATAGGAAGGGAGTGTGTCTCGATGTCTACATTAGGTAAATAATAAATTTGCAAATTTTAATTTGTAAATAGAAACATTTTGTTCAAAAAAGTGATTGTTTACCAAAGTCAAAATATTATTACAATTACTGGCAAATTTAAGCCTTTCATCGAAAAGTTAAAACTGTGGTCCAGATTAATTAAAAGCCCACAACTTGATATTGTTCCCCAGGCGTACAGGCTTTGACAAATAAAATCAAAATTGTGTAAATGTAATTTAGAGAGCCCCATATTCACATAATTCTTTCTCAAAATCAATCACATCCTTCTCAATAATGTTCTATATTATTACCTACCTATATATACATATATTATAATGTTATTATATTTTATTAATAATATAAACTTATTTTTATTCATTTTGTTAGCGTATAAATTGTGGGGATTTTTATTTGGTGTAGGAAGAAATAAATTCTGATTGTTTATTGTGCCCTGAGGTAAAAAAAAGTTTGACACACACTGGCCTACATGAATAAATTTGTTGAAATTTTCAATTATGGCTATTTTTTGAATTTCAGTTTTGTATTTGACTTGCTAAAGTTAATAGAGAAAAATTTATAACCAATCGGAAATTTTTTTCTCATTTAAAAAACAAAACAAAAAACAGACATTATGTTTATAAATTTAGATTATTTTTAATTTATGACTCTCTTGAAGTAGTTCCTGGTAAATAGACATATTTTAATGATTTCATCCATAATGTTTAAGAAAAAATAAAACCGACTTCAAAAAAATTAATTGCAACAAATAAAATACATTCAAAGGTATAAAATAATTATTATCTTATTTAGTTACAACTAAACGACGAAATATTAACAAGAAATTACTTTTGGAAGTCGGTGCCAAACATATACATTTTATGAATCGCACTCGACGGATCTTACTTAGTACGTTTGGCGGGTACTCTCACTTATAGGTATAGTTTGTTTGGCACCGACTTCAAAAAGTAATTTCATGTTAATATTTCGTCGTTTAGTTGCAACTAAATAAGATAATAATTATTTTATACCTTTTAGTGTATTTTATTTGTTGCATTTAATTTTTTTGAAGTCGGTTTTATTTTTTCTTAAAAATAATTTTTATTTTTCTCTTTTTAGTGATGTTATTAATAGTGACTTAATATATATTTTTAAAAAAGATTTTATTTATTATAATTTCGATTATTTGGTCATAAGAAATGGAGATTTACGTTATTTCGTCGTTAATCATATCATTACAACTTGAGCAAATTAATATGGCACCATCCCTAAGATACCCCTTTCCAACAAAAAAAGAATCTTCGAAATCGGTTGATAAACAAAGAAGTTAGGCCCGAACAAACCTAACAAAAAAGGTCTAATACCAATGAAAAAAACTGGACCAATCGGAAGCTAGACTGAACCCAATGCAAATTTTTTTAAAATCGGTTCACAATTGGCGGAGATATGAGGTAACATAGACAAAAAAAAATCAGTCGAATAGAGAACCTCCTCCTTTTTTGAAGTCGGTTAAAAATACACATCAGGTTAAATCCAACAAAATATTTTCATGGTATTATTGATTTCGATAACTATGGGAACTCAAAGAACCGACAATTTTATAAAAAGTTCTTTTTGGTGGCAACATATTTGTATTTCTCACCAAATGGGCTTTCTAGCTTCAAAATATACGGATAAAAAAATGCAAAAATCAAAAGAAATAAAAATCCTTATATAAACTCTCAAAGGATTGTTACTATTAGATTGGTGAATAATTATCACGCGTTTTTGTTTTGGCGTCTTATTTTTTAAAAAATATACAATATTCAATACAATATATTAATTTATTTATTTATTTTTCGAGGATCTTAATTCTCTTTTAGAATAGGTGTTGATTTTCTTTGTTTGCAAAAAATAATAATAACACAGTTATATTTTTTTCCTTTATTTTATTTTATTGTTATATCAAAGGACGTTTCGACATATACATTCATGTCATCATCAGCCTAAAAATAAAACCACTCTTTCATCATTTCCAATATCTATAATTTTATAAACAAATGAACACATCACATCTTTTTTACATTATTTACATTCTTTCTTACATCAAAAAAAGCATCAAACATACCTTGAACAATCTTAAATTTATTTGGTCCAATCAAATCACATTCTGATTCATCTATTTTTAAGTTGTCATCATTTAAAAATGTTGAATTATTATGTTTTGTTTTCATAATAGGTAAATATTGTTTAAAAACGCCTGATAACCCATTAACAAGCTGAAATTTCATATAAGGAGATTTTATTGATAAGCCACATCAGTATACCAAGTTTCAGTTTTCCTAGCTTAACGATATTTATGTTTTTATTTAACAGGTTACTATGTAGGAATCGAATATTATTATCCAATTTCGACTCACGTTTAACGTAAATTTTCTTGAAATTTTGTATAGGTAAATAGAATATTTCATCAAAGAAAGGAAGCTTAAAAAAATATTTAAGACTAGGTATTATCTCCGGTTAGTTATTGGCGAAAATCAGCAACCTCTAGAGGGGAACATTTCTCCCCATAAGAATACCTTTAATTGTTTATTCACCAATAACAATATGAGTAGTTGCCAGGGGGTTATGGGGATGAATTTCCATTGAAATATTAATTCTATTGCTCTTGAATAGATATTACTCCAATAGTAATTTTCGCCATTATTAATACGTTAATTTTCAATCTATACCTACCCTCTCTAAATGCATATATGCCGAAACTACCCCATTGGGCGGCTGAACGTACCCCACATGAGTCACAAGCCCTGTTTGTCAAAATGAAATTGAAATTACTTAATCAGCCTATAGAGTTCATTAGTGAATTTTTCATTAATTTTTTTTTCGAGTCTGGCGAGAAAAAGCTGGATGATAAGATAAACGAATAATGGGAATTTATTAAAAAGATAATAATATTTTTTCATTCTTTTAGTGAGAATCCGAGAGACAGCTTGGATGGGAGACCACGGGCTACTTATGTTTCTATTTTCATAATAGTTAAATATTGTTTAAAAACGCTTGATAACCCGTTAATAAGCTGAAATTTCAGATAAGGAGCTTTTATTGATAAGCGCCATCTGTATACCAAGTTTCAGTTTTCCTAAGTTAAACCGTTCACTGAAAAAAATAAAAATTTATTGAGAGTTAACCGAGTCTTGGAAAAGTTTTCACTTTTTCCTCTAATTTATATTTAAATTTGTAAAAAAAATTTGAATAAGAGTAAATCCAACTTATTTTGTATTTTTTCACCTAAAAATTTGAAAATATAACTTTATCTCACCCCAACAATAATAATATAGTTTTGTGGCTCAACTCTATAGACTAGATTTCTAATAATGGGCATGAATTAAAAAATATTTTTCAATTTTTTATGATTATTCCCATTCAAGTGTTACAATCAAGGGGACGGAATTGACATTAGAGAATTTTGATTTGGTAATGTAGGCAGAGACTGGCTTAAAAATATAGAAGGTTACAATTTTGGTTACAATTCACTAAAAGTAAAACTACACTACAAAGTTTTTTTAAATAAATATTTTTATATGACTTGTTATCGCAGGGACGAAAATGACACTTATGAACGACAAAATTAATCACTACCTTTATGAAGTAATTTTTCTGTGTTCCCATAAGAATAAAATTATCACCACTCGTTGCAATTAACAAACCTACTCACCAACTGATAATAGTTTCTCTCTTGACCACTGCAGTGATGGCGTGAGTAAAGTTAAAATCTAAAACTATAATATATTGGGGACGGAATTGACCACTGACTTTGGACAATTTTAATAATTTTTTCTAACAAAATTTTAATAACTAAAAAAAACTTTATTCAATTATATATTCTTCATTGATCTTTTTTTTATTTAGGTGATATTTTATTCAGTCATATCTGAACATTTTTCAAGTAAATACACGGGTTTGAAGATTTAAACAGTCAAATTGGACAGGGGACGGAATTGACTTTTTGTAGATTATTTGAATTAAAAAAATATGAAATTGAGTAAAATCGGCGTTAAAAAATTTATGAGTGCAACAATAAATGTATACAATTAAAGAGTGTATTATTAAAAATGATAAATTTATATTAAATTGAAAAAAAACCTAGTGGACTTAACAATGCAAAATATGTTTGATTTGCTCGTAGATATTCGCTAATTCAACATTTAATTAATAAAATGCAAAACTTTATCGAATCGTGTAAAAAGGCAGATCATTTTATTAATTAAATATTGATACGTCGGGGGAGGGGGTTGCTAAATAGATTGTCGCAACTTGTGTAGATGTTCAGTGAGCCGATCGAATAAACGTGTGTGTGTGTGTGAGTCTGTCTATCTTTCAGCGAAATCCACTGACTGTCTGGTTCATTCAAAGAATCAGTTGTCGAATCTAAGCCCATTGTGTACTGCAAGGAAGGGGCTTGGGGGGTGAAATTTGGTTCTCAGGGGGTGGAAGACGAGACGTGTGCACAGGAGGTGGGAACAGACTCGATTCAAACGGAAATAAAGCCGGTCACCCTCACCCTGCCATCCATGGACCCATTGAAATTTATCCACCCCTTGACAGCCACCCCCGTTTAAACGGACCCATTCCCCTCCAGTGAAATTTACTCTAACATCGATGAAAAAGAAAAAAAAATATCACATGTTTACGTAACATTATTGACAAGAATTCGACAAAAAAGAGACCTTAGCACTTATTAAAGTAAGTGCAGAAAGTGGCATGTTAACGCCACTTGTCACATTGAGGGAACCAAAAATCTTCGGGAATATATTTACAATTGACTGCAAATATTATTTTAAAATTAAGAACTTGGAAGTATGACAAATTAATAAATCAAAAAATTAAATTGAAAGTTTCTTTTTTGCCGAGAGTAGCAGATTTTTATAAATTGATTGAGACAATAAAAGAGTATGTCTTCTGCTGCACGTGTAAATACCATAGATTCCTGTAAATAAATTCTAAAAGACTGATGAAGAGGGCAAAGCTCTCGAAACTATAGTCTCGTTATAAATAAATTAAAAATTTATAATTCCAGCAGAAGACACATTCTTTTATTGTCTCCTTCAAATAAAAAAATATTATTTATACCTGGTATTCTAAAACTCAACGTTAACCCAAGAACAGGGAATAGGCCAGTATATGACGATCCAGGAAATTAAAAAAAAACAACATATTAATAATACAAGTTCCATAGTTTTTGAGTTATAGACATATTTGTTTTGTTTTTTAAATTGTAAAATTCGCTACCCTGCAGCAGATATTTTGATGGTGTGACTTAAGAACTCTTTTATAGTATAATATAGGCATAAATGAACAATTTGTTTTGTTTAAAACAAAGATGTGAGTGTCATTTTCAAAAAAATAGATGGAATTTTTTCAAAAAATCAATTCACTGGTGGAACCATATAAATTTAAAAAACACAATTTTATGGTCACAATCTAAGATTTTAGTAGAAAATATGTTTATATTGCATGTCAGAGGGCTTCATCCCCCGGGAGTTGAATCTGAACACTAACTTGCTTGCCGGGAAGTTAGTCTAGCTACAAATAGCGTATCTATTGAGTCTCGATAAAGTTTTAATTTTTCCTCCATCCCTTTCATATAAAAACCATTTTAATAAGTCCCATAGGTTTCGAGTTAGGGGCTGTTCATAAATTACGTCACACGAATTTCAAGATTTTTAGACCCCCTCCCCTGTACCACATTCTGTCACATTTTAATTGGAGCCCCCTGTATTGTGACGTCACACTACTACTTTTACACTTTTATTGCATGCTTACAATTTTTTGTCTAGATTTATTTTACCAACATTTTAAATCTAAAAAATATATTTGCAAAATTTTTAATTTGACTTTTGTGACATCACATTTTTTAAGATCCCCTCCCCCCCCATTTTGTCACAAATCTGAGATGTCCCCCCTACTGTGTGACGTTTTTATGGACGGCCCCTTATAGGCATTTTTTTGAAAATAGTGAAAATCGACCTTCCTCTAAATATTGTAAGGTGAGATTATTGATGAAATTAATAAACTTAGAACACAAAGTCGTAATATCGCCATGCTGTGGATTCCTAGCCATAGCGGCATAATAGGAAATGAGAAAGTAGACAGGCTCGCTGCATCAAGTGTGACAGAAAGAACTCAATATTCACTAGAATTGTCCCCCGGTGAAGTCCGTTCCTTATTAAAAAAAATTTTGTGTTCCAACAATTTGATTTTCTTGATGTATAAAATGGCTTTCTGATCATAATGTTCCACTTTTGGAGTGGGTGGCAAACAGTCCCGACTTGTCACCAATAGAAACTCTTTGGCACACAATGAAAATGCTATTACGAATACAACCAGCTAGAAACGTAGTCGAATTAAAACAAAAACTTCAAAATATTTGGGATACTTTCACTCAAGATGAGTGTCAAAACTTAATAAGTACGTTGCCCAAAAGAATTCAAGCTGTAATTAAAAATAAAGGCGACGTCACACAGTGGTAAAGGTTTTGGATTTTGTATGTTTTCCTTGTTTTTAACAATTAAAAAATAATTTTAAGTTAAATGTTACAATAAAATGTTTTAAATTGATTAAAATGTTGTTCCAAATGAGAATAAAAATAAATATATAAATTAATTTTACCGTGAATTAGCATAATTTTATTTAAAAAGAAAAATATTGGTGGGCCAATTGAGATGGGACGGGGTTCGTATATAATATGGGGTCGCGAATGAAAAAAGTTTAAGAAGCGCTCATCTAGTAGATTTGTTTCTTCTATGGTTAGTTTATCTAAAGAGGAGTTTCCACTAAAACCATGTAGATTATATATTTTCAATCAAATATTCTCAGCAGAATACAAAATTCTGGAGTAGTTTTCAAGTGATTGCAAAATCATTCCAAGAGATAGACTGATTAAGTATCGAAATCGGCGAGTTTTTGACCCTATTATTCACCTTTGAAGGGTATTAAAACGAAAATTTAATTAGATTTTATAAATTTTGGTTCAAGTTTTCACATCTGTAATTCCTATGAACCACGAAAACACGATTTTATACTCACGTAGTCTTTCATTTGAAAAGACCTGACAAACTAATAAATGTTAATTGAATAAATAAAATATATACTGTAATGACTATAAGGGGCAGACCCCCCCCCCCATTCATTTAATGAGCAACTTCGTTGCCGAGTTAATTTTTTCAGGATATTAAAATGTTTCAACGTTGGCAGCCTGGCGACTGGCTCTGTGCGCGGCTAACGTCAGCTCAGCTGCTAGCCAGCCGGCCGGCAACAAAACAGTCGAGTACTAGCTGAAGTCTGGAGCAGACCTCTGGATCGCCCACGCCATACGCTCGCCTTTCGCCATCTTTGAATTACTTTCTTTCACTCAGACTTCATCTTCCTTTACAGCTTATCGAAGCGATTCATTTGTTTAATTTTTTTATATATATTTATATAACTTCAATATCGAACAGACAGGTCTTATCTCTGCCAGCCATAATAGCTTTTATTAATATTTTCTTAAATAATATTGTTATTTAAATATATCATTTTTTTATTTCATTTATATTTCTTATATTAAACGTGCCTGGCAGGTTTAACCCTTGAACCGCAAGTTCTTTTATATTTATAATTTGAATTATTTTTTTCTATTAATAAATAGTTTTTTTCTAAATTTTGTTCTATTTTTATTTATTCAGAGTGTTACCATTATACACATCTGACCTTAAGATTTAAACAGGGCTCTCCTAAAGCCACTAAAAGCCCTTAAATCACAACAATACTTAAAGAAGATTTAAACTTAACTTTAACGTTTTCTCTAAGTTATTGACCCCCAGCTCCACAATTTACTAACAGATCTAAAACACCCAGCACTAAATTCCACCAGCAAATATCCAATAGTAATTTAAGTATCAAGATTGTTTTAAAACCCTTTTTTATGTTTGAGTTTAATGTTCGGAGGTTGATTCGAGGTCGATGCCTCCATTATTACTCAGGTCTACTAAATCCCTTATTGCCCTTTATTTTTTCACGATCCATAATAGGAATAAAATAAAATAAATTATTATACATATAATAAAATATTTTAGCATACATTGAACATAAATAGAAATAAAAATTCCCATTAATATCAAAACACTGGTAGATATTTCCAAAATTGTTTCCACAATGTTGTAACTTTAAAAAATTTTAAAAATAAATTGATTAACTTTATCTCTATTTTTCGTACCAATCAGTCAAAAATCTTTCATGATTGCCCATTAAGTTTGACCCTATTTAGTTAACCTATTAACACAAGTTTACTTTCAACTTCATATTGCAAATCCCAAGTTAAATTAAATCAGGATTTAATAACAAGTATGCTTTTAATTTTGAAAATACAAAGTATCATATTTTAATTTAGAGGAAAGGATAAGTAATATTTACCTGATGAGTAGAGACCGGATTCCTATGCATATTTTGTTTGCCGCCACATACGACCCAGGGGATCAATTATCTATCCGAATCATGCATCTAGGTAGGATACTGTGGGTTAAAATTTTATACTGCATATTTTTGCCAAATACAGATTTTTTAATATAAAAATAAAAGCAATACAACACAATCGTGTCTGTTAAATAAAACTACCCCCCACTCCCGTATTTTTTTCATTCACATTTTTTGAAAAATTATTATATTTTTTTAGACAAATTGATTTTTAAACTTAAAGTTTTAATCATTTTCTTAAAACAATTTGAACCGCGAAAGTTAAATACATATTATAATCAATAATTTCTTATGTTAATTCTACATTTAGAAAATTATTTTATTTTTTGATTTTATTGAAAAGGAAAAATATTGGTGGGCCAATTGAGATGGGACGGGGCTCGTAGATATATGGTAAAAAATCATCATTTTTACAAGCAAATCAAAAATAAATTTATAATGAAGCGAATCTTTATAAACATACCTATTTTGTGATTTTACCATTTATTAAATAAAGTAAAAAAACTATTAGGTTGGTGCATAATTATCCGCCGTTTATATTGGCACGTTTTTCGTTAGTGATAATTGTTGATGTTGATTATTTTTTTTAATAAAAATAATCTTCTCTATGTCTTTAAGAAAATGCATGTCGAAAATCATATTCATATTCGTCATATTATGCTGTAACACTACGAGAAATGATGGAAGGTAGCACAGTCATATTTCGCGATCTCACCCAACTTTTTGGCGATCCCACCACATTGCCTTCTTACAGTGGACGCCTTTCGGAAATCCTTTGGGGGAAACACCTGTCGAAACTCAAATCTTCTTTCTTTTGAGGTTTATGAAGAGAAGCCGCGATTCATCGCCAGTGACGAGATTCTTCAGAAACGGAGTTTGCTCGTTTCTCTGCAGCAAATCGGTGTAAATCCAGAGACGTTCGGTTTTGTTGTTGTCGGCGAGTTCGTGGGGGACACATACAGGCAATTTCCATACTTTTTTGAGATTTTTGAGACGGCACACGATGGTCGAATTGTCCACGTTGAAGACTTCTGTCAACATTCTGGCTGTCAAGATTTCGTTCATGCCAAGTCTGGTCGTTTAAATTTGATGGTCGACCTCTTCCTTCTTCATCTTCAAGGTTTGTATCGCCCGATTTGAACTTCTTGAACCATTTTTCAACTTGGCTTTTGTTGTTTGTTCATTCGCCAAAAAGTTTGTTGAGATCGCGAAATGACTGTGCTGTCTTCCATAATTTCCCGTAGTGGTACAGCATAATATGACGAATGAATATGAATTTCGACACGCATTTTATTAGAAAACTAGAGAACATTATTTTTATTAAAATAATCAACAATAATCATCACTAACGAAAAACGTGCCAATATAAACGGCGGATACATTATGCACCAACCTAAATACATTACAATTATTAAATCTAAATAATAATGAAATGGATCTGCTTGATTCTTATTAAATAAACAGGAGTTAATCATGTTCAATATTTTTCAAATTTGATCTGAAATTTGATTTTATAAATCGCCAATGCTAAGAACGTTGCTTCACGTAAATAAATTTAATTTAATACAAAATGGCAATTTCACAAATTATGGAAAATTCAATGACAAAAATACCTCGAATTCAATAAACGCACGCATTATAATTTTTTCATTGCCATTGTTGCTCTATGTTTCACGACTCCAATATTCAGTTATGCGACACTAAATGGGGTCGCGACCCATAGTATAAGAAGCACTGAAATAGATTATGGTCGAAAAATTTCTTAGATGGGGTGTTCAGTCGCGCCATTTAAATCGAAAGTGTTACATTCTTTTCAACCTATAAGTTTATAGTACCTGGAGCCACCGAGCAATACACGGTAAACCCTGACCCGCCCCCCCCTTCCGAAACCACACACCTCGACCCCACCCCTACACCCCCGGATCCCCCACAACTGCACCCCATCTCATGCACCTTCCACATCCACCCCACCCCGCACCCAGCATTTCTAGCTTTCTAGTGGTCTACATATTATGCGTATATTTGTTTACTCGTACACCAATTTGCCCACATTCGTTCATATTGATAAAAATTATAAAAAAATAAATAGGAAAATAATAATAAAAAAATAATCGTATAGAATCTGAAATAAAAACATAAAATTAAATTAATAAGATTTGTTTCCAAGTTATATAAAAAAAGCCACTTCAACCACTTTATGTGTAAACACACCTGTAATGTTATGATTTAGACACATGTTAATTAAAAACAAAATTTTTTTTTATAAATTTTATTAAACCAATTATTTTACATTAATTAATGTAAACATTGTATTTTTGCTTCGATTCCGGAGATTACTTCTCCACTATCGAGTGTCTTTATTCATCTTTAGTCCTTGTTTTTAATAAGAGGAAAAATCTAATTAGATAAAAAACCTCTTTTCCGATAATTATTTCAATTCCATTATTCCCCAATCAAGTCGATTGGTTTTAATTACCCTCCATTCACAAAAAAAAATTCCTAATTTTAATATAATATATTTGCTATAATCTATTAGTGGGTTTTAAAATTAAAAAACTAATTAATAAATAAAAGATAATTGAAAAAAATGTAAAAAAACTTTTTTGTTGAGATTTTTATCTATAAATAATTACTTTAATTAAGAAAAGATCAATTAAGATGAAATTTGTCGAGGTCCAGACCTAGCCAAATCGTTTTCTCATCCTCAAAACTTGTTAATAGATTTTGTTTCATCAAAATCGGTAGAGCCGTTTTCAAAATAGAACTAAGATACAAATATATATATAAACAATGTTTGCTCGTTTAATAAGAGTAGATAGATAGTTTGCATTTATTTATTTATTTTATATTTATTTTTTGTTTTCTAACTATTAAGCGAATTGTCGAATTTTCAAGATCATCAAAATAATTCACACTGATAATGATTTTTTTCTTTTTTAATTCCAATGACAAATACGTCAACATAAGAGCGACGAAACATATGTACTATAGATAAGAGATAAACAATAAAATATTTTTACTTATCTTGTATTCTCTCCAAAGCTAACATTCCACTTTACACGGTTTCAAATCTCCTGAGACATGGAACAACACCAAATATATCTTATTAAGATAAACACACTCGAAGCAAATAAATCTCCTGAGTATTTGTGTGAAAAAGACAAAACGCCATGTCGTCAGCAAAAACCACATATTCTCTATTATTTATTTATTATATATAAAGAAGGAAATTTTGTTTATATGTATATTAGTGTGACCCAAAAAAAAACGAATATTTTTTTACTTTATCCAATGCGAAGCATGGGGAAAGTATTCTAACCGGTCTCGAGGCAAGCGCGACTTCAAAGGGTCCTCAGGTAAAGACTACGGAACTCATGGACTCAATTAAAGTCACAAATTGTAGTATTCAATTAGGTTGAATTTTAGCACGTGACGGTTTTGCCAAAAATTATATGGGGTCTCGTCGAGAGGCCAAAAAGTGCCATTTTTTCATTTAGTGCGTGCGGATGTATGTATGTATGTATGTTATCGTTTTTTTGGCCCACAATGTTTTCCACACCGTTGCACCGATTGAAATGAAATTGAAAACCTACCATTAGATTAACAAAATGAAGCGCTGATTAGTTTTTTGTAACATATCGGCCAACAAACATTAGTACTTTATTATTTTAAAAACATGTTAAATTAACATATTTATAATATTCAACCTAGGCAATAATAAGATGACGAGAAAAAAATTCAATTTTCTATAATTTTGCAAATTTTTAAAAATTTTAAGTTACCTCTTAAAATTTTTTAATCGAGCTGATTTTTGGTGAAGATTTTAAAAACATGTTAAATTAACATATTTTAATGCAAATAAAAAATAAAAATTATTCGTCTTTTTTTGGCCACCCTAATGTTATATCTATGGTAGGGTCTAATCTCAGAATCTCAGAAAGTAACGAACTGAATTAAAAATTATTTCTCTTTTTGAAAGTTTAAACCTTCTTCTCTATTAAAGGTTATATTTTATTATGGTTACTTTTCGGTCCAGTGTTCAGAAGTAATGATTTATTTTATTCAAATCTTAATTTTAATAGATTTATCCAAGGGGTGAACCGTGATTGGAATTAGTTTGCACCGTCTTTGTAATTATGTGGAATGATTTAAATCATTCGGAGCGACCCGGAGTGCTATCGCCGATTGCCAGATGTATTGTGACGGCTAATAATAATGACCGTCTTATTGATTTCTTCTGGGGAGATGGCCCAGCCCAACGCTTTTTCCAGCGTTGATCTATTTATTTAATATTTTACCCAGTAACCTATATACCCAGTCAAATATATATTTATTTTTCTTGACCATGGCGGGTTCCTGCCTATTTATTTATTTATTTTTTATTCATTGACTACGGCAACTTCTTGTCTACTTATTTATTTGAATGTTTTTTAAATTATTTATTTTTAAACAACAATTCCTTTAAACCCAGTGACATATTCTATTTATTTTTTTGTTTTATTTAATTGATTATTTATTTATTTATTCTTCCCAGTGAATTTATTTATTTATTTTTATTGTTTGCACGACGTGCGGTATTCCCTTTTTTATTTCTATTATTTTTATTATTTTATTCTTGGTCGCAGCATACTAAGGTTTCACACCGTTCTGCTGTGGCCACACCCTGAGCCACTCAACCGGATCCTGAGTGAGAGGATCGGAGGGCTATAAGGGGAGATGTGGAGGCCCTAAAAAAAAAATTATTTTGGAATTCATTGGATAATCTATTGTCATTTATTGTCTTCCACTTGGAAATGAAAGTGGAAGTGGAAGTAGGTGTACACGATTTTAGGTCGCGGTTCACCCCTCGGATTTTTCCATAATAGATGATTAAATAAAAATTAAACAGCTAATTTGAATATTTATTAATGGATTTAAAGGTAACTTTTCGTGGCACCCCGAGAAGTTTCCGACTAGGGGCAAGGTCCCGCCGGGAACAAATCAGGTGTCGAATTAAAATTTACAATTATGAATATAAAGAAAGTACATTTTATAAATGAGATGGTAAATTAAATACGACTAAATAATTAAAGATTCCCCTGGGAAGTTACAAATTTTTGAGTAAATAGATACGAAATATCAATTACATCAAAAACCATTAATCAGGTACAAAATACACATTGGATTTGGCTTCTATCCTAGATGTATGATATCAAATATACGTATATTGATTGTATAATAATTATTTCAGATACCAATAACACGGCAAATAGACTCTCTCATTTCAGTTCTTGTTTTAGAAAATCAATCGAATGGATCATTTAATTCAGGAATGTCCAACCTTTTATTTTACCCGGGTCACATTTGAAGATTTTTTTTTTAATGTGTTTTAAGCATTATCAGACAAAAAAAGGGGGGGGGGCAAAAAATGAAAATTCTAGCCCTTTCGACCATATTAAACCAAATTTTGTATACATATTATGTGGGCCGCAAAAAGGATCGAAATGCAAAAACTAACCACCCAAAATGGGAGGGGGAGGGGTTAAAAATGAAAATTCTAGACCTTTTACCAAACTCAACCAAATTTTGTATACATATTCTGTGGACCCCCCCCCCCCCCAGAAGGCTAGAAATGCAGAAACTAACCAAATTTTGTATACATAGTTTGGTCGAAAATTTTCATTTTTATACAAAATGTTTACAAAATTTGATTGAGTTTGGTCGAAAGGGCTAAAATTTTCATTTTTGACTCCCCCCCCCCTTTTTTTTCTTATATTCTTTTCAAAAATATATTCAGTTTTTTTCTAGTTAAATTTTTTCATTTTTTTATACCTCTTCAAAATGTGGTAGATCTTTATGCCCCACTCTGTATAAAAGGGAATGGCAAAAGAATGTTAAAACTGTTAGTGGGCTGAAGTTAAGCTCAAAACATGGCTAACTAAAATATATATATATATTTTTTTTAATTAAATCAACTTTTTAATAATTTAAATTTAATAAAATAATAAAAAAAATTAGTGTGTACATAACGAATTAGTACCTGGAGGCACCGAGCGATGCACGGTAACGTCTTCCTTCAGTTAAAAGCCTTATTTTAATATTATTTTTAAATTAATTTAAAATTCTGATAAAAAGGTCGATTTTTATTTGAGAGCCGTTTTCAAATTAAAAAAAATACAAAAATATATAATAATCGCCCATTGTACCCCCCCCCCCCTCCACCCCGCTCGACCTCACCCACGAAACCTCGCCCTACCCCCGGATCACCCACCACTGCACCCCACCTCCTGCACCTGTTTTGATTCAACCATATGATTCATTTTTATTCCTCCAATTGTTAATAAATAAAACCTATCAATATGTGTTGTTTTTTCAAAAAATTGAGACTTGCTTATGCGAAATATATTTTTAAATAAATTCTTGATTATTTCTTATTCTATTAAATAAATAAAGTTCATTATAAAAACAATTCTAAAACGTTTATTAATATTTCTAACCTTTAGGGAGAACAAAATATGTTAAAATCCACAATCACAATACTTCTTCAAGGCCTTTTAGAACAATGAAACAAACAACCCATTGTCTGCTTGGGTATAAAAGGAAAAGGGAAACCTTTTTTAAAACCCTAAGAATGGGATTTGTCTACCTGAGAATAATTAATTTGATTACGAAAAACCCCATCAAAAACAATTTTGTCGAAGATGAGACCTTGACAGATCGAATTGTCACCCCAAAAACCCCTAACCCGTGAATTTCATCAAAATCGGTAGAGTTGTTTTCAAAATATAACCAAGATACAAATATATAAACAAACAAATATATATACAAACAAATAAATATACAATTTTTGCTCGTTTAATAAGAGTAGATTATTATAAGACCTCAATTAGTCTATCTCTAGAAAAGTCATTCCAATAGGTATACATCTCTTATTCTAAATTAAAAAATTATAAAGGGTCATTTATTATTGAATCGCAAAGTGGAAAACAAAGCACGTCCAAAAGCTGTAATAAATCTATGACAATACCCATATGTCGTAAAATAGTTAGCTAAATTAAAATTTAAAGACTTCGGTGTTTGGAACAGCAAAGGGTAGAGTTAAGCGACCCTAATACTAAAAGGTTGTTGAAATATGTACTTGAGGGATAAAACAGACTTTGAAACAAACACCAGACTTGCTCAGATAGTTCGAAGAGGCTTTTAACTGGTCTGTGAACTGAAAAAGATTGTGTACGATTTGTTATGTTATGTTCTTGCTTTAAATATACAGAACTTTAAATGCGGAATTATTAAACGAAATTGCGTGAATTTGTGGAGCCCTTTTTGGTCCGGGCTTTGCTTTTCCGTTTCCTGTTTACCAGTTTGATTATTTATCTATTTTATTTATTTATATTTTTTCTCGACTAAAATTACTACCTTGATCAAAATGTTTCAGGAATTTATTCAGAAAATCAAAAATACAAATTTATTCATCAAAATCGATATTGTCCCATTCAAAGTACTTCCCATCGACTGCAACGCACTTATGCCAGCGCTTGATTCCTCAAAACATTTTTTATACTCGGTTTTCCGTAGGGACTATCAGAGCCGTTTTCGATTTTTACGATTTTAAAAATGAAATCTTCTTTGCATCAACTAATTTGTATTAAATTTTGAGTTAAAAACTGTGCGAAAATGTTGAAGTGTTAAGGTCGGTTCAGACGGAGCTTGTTCGCATGGAGGGGGGGGGGCGAAATGACGTCACTCCAGACTGTCTTACTAGCATGCTTGCTTGATTCAAAAGATAGACGATGTTCTTAAAAAAAGTTAAGCTACTTTATCCTTGTAGTAGCAGCCAATCGGAAACCATTATTTTATCACGTGGGTGACATGTTACAGAACAGCTGATATTTTGTTTCTCAATGTTCAACTCTTTACTGCAATGAATAAAGAAAATATGGCTTCCAAATCCCAAAAGTGGACTCAAGAACAAATTGAAATATTAATTGATGCCTTTAAAAATGAGCAGTGTTTATATGCATTCATTGTCTAGACCAACACTTGCGCGCGCAACCTAGCCGGCCAACTTGAATTAATTTCTGAAAAAGCCTCGTGTGAACCCAATAGGCGACAAATCAGCCTGACTGAACTAGCTTCAAATTGCAAGTAGGGCGAACAAGTTAGGAGCAAGAAAAGTAACAGAAAAATCTTCGTGTGCACCAGCCTTTAATCTATCGAAAACAAACTTTTATGTGTGGCCCAAGTTTTCGTGAGTCTATCGAGAATGACGAACTCAGTCGATATCGAAAAGCAAGGAAAAGTCGATAAAATCAAAAAAATGAAAATGGGCGAAAATTGTAAATTTACCATTGGAGAGATGGCAATGAGTTTGAACAACGCTTATGAATCCGTTCAAGACATTTTGTTTAATTATTTGGCTTTGAGACGCCAAAAAAGACCGGATTTGTGGGAATCACGTAACACGCGGTCGAACAATTCCATCGTTATCCGCAACTTTTTGACCAAAAACGGAACGAATCCCATCCAACAGCCACCGAATTCGACTGATTTTAGCTCCCTGTGACTTCTTCCTGTTCGGTCGACTCAAAAAATCGCTCCGGGGTACGCGTTTTAGCACCCAAGTGGAGATAATGAAAAAATCGAAGACGGCTCTGATGGCCAAACCGAAAACATATAACCAACTGGTGTGTTCACCACACGACTTTCACATTTTTATTTATTTGAAGTCATCGCAACACTACTAATTTACACCCACTTCCTTTAGGTGTGTTCACCACACGACTTTCACATTTTTATTTATTTGAAGTCATCGCAACACTACTAATTTACACCCACTTCCTTTAGGTGTGTTCACCTCACGACTTTCACATTTTTAAACTATTGCATAGCTTTTATCCCGGGCTTTGAGCGCGGCGACCGAATCAAGAAATTCCGTAACGAAAATACACCTAACACCCCCACTCCGACCTAGCGCGGGTAAACGGCGGAAGTAACGTATTTTTTACTACTAACGTACCGTTTAACCATATCATGGATGAATGATTTGGGACGTGAATAATCTCGGTTTTGAACCTAATCCTAGCAGAACGGGTAAGAAACCTAAGACGTGGAAACGGCCCGCGCAGATTAATGGCAAGGATAGGTGATTAGCACCTATCCGTCGAGAGGCATTAGATCATACGAGGTATAATTTCTCTATATTATGATTTGCGATCTGTACCAAGGTACGGAACGGAGCTAAGGATCCCTAGGTCCGACCACGACGAATTGCACGCCAGGTCGGAGGTCTTTAACCCGGTTTTCAAACCAGGCGCTGTCTGGATCGGGTGAGACTTGTCTCTACTGACATTAATAGTACAATAAGATTTCCAAGAATTGCGAATTGTGAAAATGAATAATGATCCACAAGAATCCACAACAAAATATGGGACCACCATTGACGCGGTATTATTTATTTGAAGTCATCGCGACACTACTAATTTACACCCACTTCCTTTATTTCGTTTTATTTGATTTTCTCAAAAACGGCTCTACCGATTTTTTTAAAAATTAGTATATTTATCAAGTGTCATGAGTTTATAGTTGTGTAAAAATTTTAATCCGATTGAATTAAAGGAAGGGGTTGTAAATTAGGAGTGTCTTAAAATAAATATTTTAATCGTTCATATCTCGTCTTCGGAAAGTCGCTGGGTCTTGAAATTTAAAACTTAAGCTATCTAGAGGCTGCAAGAAGTATAACAAGATTTTGGCTAAAATAGAAAAACCGGAAGTTGATGTTTACGTATGTACCCCCTGCTCTGAGACCTATAGTTGCGAAACGCAGGGGGGTACATACGTACGGACTGACCAATGGATTTTTTGCCACTTTTTGGCCCCTGGGAACCCCAATATCCGGTATTATGTCCCAAATCTGGTTTCCAACTATTAAGGGCATCGATTCCTTCCACCTAGAAGTTACAAAGTGAAATTAACTTTTTTGATCCCTGAGATACAAGCTCTCAAAGAGTCAGAACCGTCAGGACATGGTAATATTTCCACATTATGAATATAATGAATCTATGAATATAAATGTGAAAATAAAAAATTAAAGTTAAATAATAGGATGTAATTAAAAAGAAATAAGAGGAAATTGTATCGCATTCACATAACTTAAATTATAATAGATTTTAGAGGGTTTTTTAAATACCTGCCATCTGGAAATTTCATATTTTATTTTTTTGTTTTCATTGAGAATAATATTTGGTATTTGTTGCAACAGCTTTGTCTCTCTACGAGTGTAGATAAACAATTTCGAGCTCTCTCTCTTTATCTTATCTCACACCGGGTGGGTTTTATTAAATAGGAAAGTTAGTAGCATTAAGGTATTGAATGAAACGTTAATATTTCAAAACAAATGCAAATTAAAACAAAAAAAATGTAGAGTTAAAATAATTCATGAAAAGGAATATTAAACTACAATAGAAAAATAATCAAATCACAAACAAACAGTCCAGAATAGAAATTCAGTCAAATAAAATCAAATATCAAGTTCATCCAATTAGATGGAAAATATCCAAGGGTTATGACAAAATGTTAACGCTTTTGTGAGCTTTTGCGGCTCACTGGACTACCGAAATATTGTAACTCAGTGTTGCCTTATTTCTAGGCGCGTCGACAGAAACCTCCCAAACATATCATTCGACTCAAACTCGCTATAATTCAGGGATAAAATTTCAATGATAGGCGTAACTCTAGGGTCTGACCTTTCATGGAATGACCATATCTCAACCATTGCTAAAGCTGTAGCGCGCAAGCTTGGTCTCCTATTTAGGTCTAGACGATGTTATAGTCCCAGTCAACTTCTTATACTGTATAAGGCTCAAATTTGTCCCTGTCTCGAATATAGCTCTCATCTGTGGAGGGGTGCCTCCAAGCATTCTCTTACTACATTGGATGCAATTCAGAAGCGAGCAATTAAACTGATAGGAGACCCGGTTCTAACCAACACACTCGACTCCCTGGCTCACCGAAGAACCGTTTCTGCCCTTTCCCTGTTCTACAATGTGTGACAGCCTATCCATGTTGGGCGTCTCTGTCGCATCTGACCTGTCTTGGAATGAACACATCTCCTCTGTGGCGAAATCTGCAGCAAGGAAGATTGGCTTCTTATTCAGGTCCAAGCGATTTTACAAACCCCCACAACTTCTCACCATCTACAAGGCCCAAATCCGCCCCTGTCTCGAATACGGCTCTCATCTGTGGAGAGGAGCCTCAAAATATTATCTTGCTACCCTTGATGCAATTCAGAAACGAGCCGTCAGGCTAATTGACGATTCTACCCTCACCGACTCCCTCGACTCGCTGGCTCATCGAAGAGATGTCTCCGCCCTTTCCCTTTTCTATAGATACTATCACGGCAGGTGCTCTGATGAGATAAAATCAATAATTCCCCCCAAAGCATGCTTTGCACGCAGCACACGTTTTGCCGACTCCCAACACTCTTTCGCGGTCAAATTGGAAAAGTGCCGGACCACTTCATTCGCGAATTCATATATCCCCATGACTTCAAGGAACTGGAACTCTCTCCCAGCCTCTATCTTTCCCAGCACCTATGATCTTCAAACCTTCAAAACCAGGGTGCATAGACACCTACGTCTACACCCTCTCACTTAAACAACTTTCCCTTCTCTTCGGTAATGCAAGGGTCTTTCGAGATCCATAGGGGCTACATCTTTACTGGTGCACCCCTTCTTGCATTCGATTGCATTTAAAAAAAAAAAAAAACAGATACTATCAAGGTGTCTGTTCAGTCGAGCTGAAATCAATTATCCCCCCTAAAGCTCTCTTTACGAGAAACACGCGGTTTTCGAACACTCAGCACCCCTTCGCTGTCAAATTGCATAAAAATCGAACATGTCGTGTATTTCTACTATAAAGTACTGATCAGATTTCGGGATTTCTGAAGAAGGTGGTCCACAATATGAGACATATTTTCATTTCAAAATATTTTTTTTGACCATTCATTATTATATTTTTAATAACTATAAAAGGAAACGCTGGGAATCAAAAACATTAAAACACAGGGTTTTTATTAATTGGGCCAGATGTTTCGTCAATTTATTTTGACTTCCTCAGTGCTTCATTTTATCACTCTTTGTCAAAAACAGTTTTTCTATAAGAGAAAACATAAGACAATTCAATTTATCCAATTCCCTGAGATTACTTTTATGAAATTTACTATGAATACGAATGATGTAAGATTTTTAATAACTTTTATTTTATTTTTTGCATAAATGAAATCTGAAATTGGTAAAGATTTATAAGACCCGGCAAAAAGTCCGCAAAATTTTGGAGATTGGCCCCAAAATGTTTGTATTTATGATGCAGTAAAAACCCGTTTTTAGTAAGAATGGGTTCTTACTAGTTAAAACGCGTTTCAGTGGATACCTCTATAGCAACTAGAATTTACTGATATTGGTTGAGTTTGATTCAAAGGTCTAGAATCTTCATTTTTTTTTACCTTCAGCCTCATTTTGGGTGTTTATTTTCAAAAATTTTTAAACGAAAATGTCATAAATTAGAATCAAAATTGTAGAAGATCTATCTTTTAACATTTTCGTTTAAAAATTTTTGAAAATAAACATCCGAAATGAGGTGGAAGTTCAAAAATGAAGATTCTAATATGAGAAGAAAAACGGCATAAAAAAAAATTTAAATCGGTTAACATCTTCCGCTCGCGAATCGAACTTGAAACTTATGAAAAATTGCAAAAATCAAGATATTTTTTTGTAATTTTTTCTATTAGTTGAAATTTTTAAAATAAACACACTAGTTTTTTATGCTTGTTTTATGGTTTAAATATAGCTATAGCTTAAATAAATTAAATTCTGATCAATAATATACTTTTTTATGTTCGCGAAACATCTTAGAATGCAAATGGAATTTTAGAGCTGAAATCAATTACCCCCCCCCCCCCCTAGAGCCCACTTTATTAGAAACATGCGGTTTTCGAACGCTCAGCACCCATTCGCTGTCAAATTGGATAAAAATCGAACTAATCCCTATGAGCTCCAAAGACTGGAACTCGCTTCTAGCCACCGTCTTTCCAGCGACTTATAACCTTCAGTTGTTTAAAATCCGCATCAACAGATACATTCGACGCCCATAAAATCCCCTCTTCTTCTTCTTTCGCGATGGGGGGGGGGCAATTCAGTCCTTTAGGGGGTGCACCTTTTTGGTGTAACTTCTTCTCACATCAATTTCATTAAAAAAAAGAATTATCAGATATAAAATGGCCTTGCAAAAATCGAATTTTTGTTTACTATATCTATTTAATATAAATCAAAGCGTGCTCGATGCATCAACAAGTGTCAACTGTTGAATCTCAGAAGAATTGAAATGAAAAAGTCAACAGGAGACAGTAAAAAAAATCACAGTAACGAAAAAATTCCCCAAATAAAAGAGATCAAAAAGATTTAAAAACCAACTGGTGTGGTTACCACACAACTTTCACATTTTCATTTATTTGCGTCACTCCTAATTTACACCACATTCCTTTTTTCAATCGGATTAAACTTTATACACGACTAATAACTCATGACAGTTGATAAGTAGGTACACCAATTTAAAAAAAAAATCGTTAGTGCCTTTTTTGAGAAAATCAAAAAAAAATGAAAAATCTTTCATGTAAATGTCCATGGTGTTCCGATTTCATCCAAAAGCTTGCTGAACTCCTTCTAGCCTATATCGAGCTTCATCATCATCATTGAGTATACAGTCCTAAGACTGGTTTGATGCAACAATCCGTCTCCACTCGACTCTGTCCCCCGCCAGCTGTTTGACCTCTCTAAATGTCTGGCATCCCATATCCCCAATTATTTGGTTGAAATATTCTAATCTGGGTCTTCCCCTTCCTCTTTTCTTTCCCACCTCCCCTCCAAGATATCCCTAAGCAGTCCCCCATGTCTCAGTGTGTGCCTCGTATCGAGCTTAAGTTTTGAATTTCGTAGCTCTGAGACTTATGGTGGCAAAACGCAGGGGGAGTACTTAAGTACTGACCAATGGATTTTTGGCCTCTGGGGACCACAATTTTCGGTTTTATGTCCTAAATCCGGCTTCTAACTATTAAGGGCATCGATTCCTTCCACTTAGAAGTTACAAAATAAAATTAACTTTTTTCATCTCTGAGATACAAGCTCTCAAAGAGTCAGGACCCATACAGGCGATCGCAATACTTCCACATTATATTCTATAGAATATAATGTGAAAGTAAAAATCTTGCAATGGTCTTGCTGTAAAACAAGAAATATTCGAATCAAACATATCTGTATTTTTATTTGGAATTTTATATATAAATTATTAGTCAATAGAACAAGGAAATCTGATGAGTTCTGGATAGAGTAGCACTAATTGACCGACAGTGCTGAGGTCAGTGAGAGAGAGCCAAATAGAATACACACTTCGATATACACGCTGCTAGTCTTCGCTTACACAAAACATATATATAATTCTAGCATTCGCTTATACACACAATACACACTTCTATTCGATTTTCCACCTAGACAATACACAATCCGAGTCTAGTCTTGCTGAGAGTGTATATATACATATTATTATTACCACAGCGAGAGAGCCAGAAGCTGCAACTTCTCCTGATATATATATGTTCTATATTCTTTTCTTCATCGAGCAACCTTAGTCATCTAAGGCACAGTATTATTGGTACACGTTAGTCGTCATATACAAGGACTACCGGCATACAAGGCGCGTACCGCTGATATATATATAATAATTATCTACATTGAGACCCGAGAAGCACACCTTCGAAGTCGGCACTCAAACCCGTTATATCTTTCACAGTGAAAACAAAGTATCTTTTTGAGAGTCTTTTTTTAAAAAAGATGGAAATTATTTCAAAAATCAACCCAGTATATAATATTATTAAATGAATTTAACTTTAAAGGACATCATAGATTTTAGAGAAATATTTTTTGTTTTCACTGTAAAATCCATAGGTCCGTCACTGAAAACTTTTTTCAGTTTAGCAGGAATTTTCACTATTCCCTTTGAGTTGAAGGGAGTGAAAAATCTAGCTATAATAATTATATATGTTGCATGTCAGAGAGAGATTTGTCTTAAGGGTTTGGCTACTGGCCCGGCAAGCTTAGTTAGCGCTTGGGTTCGATTCCTAAGGGGACGAACCTCTCTGATATGCAATGCGAAAATATTTCTCTAATATCTATAATGTCTTTTAAAGTTAAATTCATTTAATAAATTTATTTTGTTTTAAAAACTTTTATATTCAAATGTTATGTGATTCAGAACAAAAATCATGAGAAAGCGATCTATAGTAGTATTTCTAATGTTGAATCAAATAAAAAGGTTACAGCTCTGCAGAGTAATATTTGTTTGCCTATTCTCAAAGGGGTTCAGCCAAAGGAAATAAAATATATTTATGAGTCTATAAAATTGTACTTTTCAATTCAATTGTGAGTTAGCAATTTTACAAAGTGTTTTTTATTATTCTAATTCTATTATAAATTAATATAAATTATATAATCCAATATGAATCTGATTTAATGAGAATTTCTCTAAAATAATAAATAATCATTAGGGAAAACTAATTTGAATTTATAACCTGATATGGAAGGAATATTGGTCTTTTGGGAATATTTATGGGTAAATACCACGCAATGTATAATATTTGAATTAGTATTCTTTTGCATTTATTAATCAAAACTATTTTAAACGAGTTTTATTACTCAATAGAATTTCATAGGGAAAGGTAAAACAAAGGATAGAAAATACACAATTAGATTTAAGGAAGAGTACCTGGAGCCACCGAGCGATGCACGGTAAACCCTGATCCCCCCGAAACCACACACCTCGCCCCCACCACTATACCCACACCCCAACCGCGCCTCCCAACTGGATCCCCCACAACTGCGCCCCACATCACATATCCACCCCACCTCGCACCAAGTTTTTGCATTTCTAGCTTTTTAGTGCTCCCACATATTATGTGTATATTTGTTTATTCGTACACCAATTTTCCCACATTCGTTCATATTGATAAACATTATAAAAAAATAAATAGGAAAATAATAATAAAAAAAAAAAATAATCGTATAGATCTGAAATAAAAACATAAAATTAAATAAGATTTGTTTCCAAGTTATATAAAATAAGCTGACGTGTTCTGATGGGGCCATCCACTTGACTTTACCATACAACCTGGCCCCTAAAATTATTTATAATCATGTAGGGGGGGGTAGTTTTTGCATTTTTATACTTCTGGTGTCCCACTGATTATGTATACAAAATTTGGTTGAGTTTGGTAAATGGTCAAGATTTTCATTTTTTGACCCTACGCCGCCCCCCCTTCACTTGGGAGGTTAGTTTTTGCATTTTTAGAATTCTGGGGGTTCACTGATTATGTATACAAAATTTGGTTGAGTTTGCTCAAACGGCCTAGATTTTAAATTTTTAACCCCCCCCCCCCTTAATTTTGCTTCGATATGCACCAAAATCTAATCAGCTCTTAATCTCAATGGACTAAAACTACGTGTGTAATTTGGTTTCGATATTCACACTAGTTTTTGAGCTGAGTCCACAAAAATTTGGTAACGCACAGACTAACAACCAGACAACCAGACAGACTAACAGACATTTTGACAAAACAATTATTATCTCGAAAAATTTAATTTTTTCGATGTTCACTTATTAGAGCTTTTTTGTAGAGCGAAATGCCATGGTTTCGCTCAATTTTTTTAAATCAAAATAGTTTCAGCCCTTTTTGAGATATTTCGAAAAAAGAAAGAAAAAACCACTTTTTCATTCACGATTACAATACTTGACCATACCCTGTATGGTAAAGTAAAAAGCCACTTCAACCACTTTATTTGTAAACACGCCTGTTTTGTTATGAATCCACCTGTAATGTTATGATTTAGACACCTGTTAAATAAAAAAATCCTAATTTTAATATAATATAATAATATTTGTTATAACCTATTAGAGGGTTTTAAAATTAAAAAAACAATTAATAAATAAAAGATAATTGAAAAAAATGTAAACAAACTTTTTATTAAGATTTTCATCTATAAATAATTACTTTAATTAAGAAAAGATCAATTAAGATGAAATTTGTCGAGGTCCAGACATAGCCAGATCGTTTTCTCATCCTCAAAACTTGAGTTGGTTTCATCAAAATCGGTAGAGCCGTTTTCAAAATAGAACTAAAATACAAATATATAAATTTTGCTCGTTTAATACTATAAGAGTAGATAGATTGATAACTGAAAGTAATGGAAGGCAGCCCAGGAGTAATGAAGAAAGAAATAATATCAGATATCCAAATAAGGTATAATTTATTGGATTTTCATTCGCTTCTTTCTTCCCTCCTTTCCTTTCAAAGGGACGTTTCGGAGGATTCTTCCCTCCTTCATCATTGATTCTTTAAAACCCTGAAGAAGGAGGGAATAATCCTCCGAAACGTCGGTTCGAAAGATAAGGTGATATTTTTTCTTTCTTCACCACCCCTGGGCTGCCTTCCATTACTTTCAGTTAAAATTTCTACATGTCCGTTTCTCTCCAGAAAAAATTTCGTGCAAATAAAATACGTATATTAGATACAGAACCATCGGTATGGGACCCCACTACCCACTTGGCCGGCTCGAATTCTCTGTTTGAATTAGTGTATTCAAGAGAATTGCTAGTATAAATCGATTACAAGTAGCGTGATGGCTCGCTACTTTGAAGATTAAATCATAAATAGATGAGCCATGTAACAAACGAGCTAAGCTTTAAAGTCCTTAATGCCCTCGAAGCTTAGCTGTTCATTCTCAACTCAGGATTGCAAGGAGAGAAAACAAATGTTAAATTTTATACCAATCCCGAATTGTTCTTATTTCTTCACTCGACTATAATAATATATCACTAGAAAAAATACCTTTTTTCCCTCGAAATACAATCATTTTCGCCAACGATATTTTACAATTCAAATCTTCATTTTATTCGTTTGCTCCTTTTCCTACATACAATTTTCACTAGGGCTTTTTAGACACTAACAAATGGCCTCAATATATCTAGAAAAACGACTGGATGTTATTTATGCATTTTACACCCTTTACTTCAAGAGGAAGGAGAAAAATCCTAAAACTAATATTACGAGCCAAAACTAATTAACATACATTAATTTATCCATTTTTACTTTACCATCTTTTGTATCTATATATTTTTATAATACCTAATGTAACTTTGGAGATTAAAAGTTTGTCAAAGCTCTATCTGATGAGAAGAAGAGTGAAATGTTAATTTTTAAATTTTAATCTTTTTATTAACCGACTTCAAAAAAGGAGGAGGTTCTCTATTCGACAGATTTTTTTTCTCCGCCGATTGTGAACCGATTTTGAAATTTTTTTTTTGCATTGGGTCCAGTCTACGTTCCGATTGGTCCCATTTTTTTCGTAGGTATTAGACCTTTTTTGTTAGGTTTGTTCAGGACTAACTTCTTTGTTTATGAACCGATTTCGATGATTCTTTTTTTAATGGAAAAGGGTATCTTAGGGATGGTGCAATATTAATTTGGTCAAGTTCTGATGATAGGATCACTATTAATAACATCACTAAAAAGAGACAAATACAAAATTTTTAAGAAAAAATAAAAACCGACTTCAAAAATTAAATGCAACAAATATAAAATACACTAAAAGGTATAAAATAATTATTATCTTATTTAGTTACAACTAAACGACGAAATATTAACACGAAATTACTTTTGAAGTTGGTGCCAAATAAACATATAACTTTTATGAATCGCACTCGACGGATCTTACTTAGTACGTTTGGCGGGTACACTCGCTTATAGGTATAGTTTGTTTGGCACCGACTTCAAAAAGTAATTTCATGTTAATATTTCGTCGTTTAGTTGTAACTAAATAAGATAATAATTATTTTATACCTTTTAGTGTATTTTTATTTGTTGCATTTATTAATTTTTTTGAAGTCGGTTTTATTTTTTTCTTAAAAATTTTTTACATTGGAAGAATTGTTGGCGTAATTTATAAGCTTAAGATATATTTGTATATTTGTTCGCTTTTGATGTATTTCTTAATGCATGACGAGATTGTGATTCAAAAACGTTTTGTATACTGTATTTGTATTGACAGTCTCTTCAAAATAAATATTATTAATATTATTTGCATAGAGGGTATGAAAAAAATTATTTGCATACAGGCCATGAAAAAAGTGTTTTTTTGCTTCGTTTTTTCGAAATATCTCAAAAACGGCTGAAACTATTTTGATTAAAAAAATTGGGACGAAACCATGGTATTTCGGTCTACAAAAAAGCCCTAATAAGTAAACATCGAAAAATTTATATTTTTCGAGATAACAACTGTTTTGTCAAAATGTCTGTTAGTCTGTGGGTTACCAAATGTTTGTGGACGCACTAGCTCAAAAACTAGTGTGAATATCAAAACGAAATTTCACATGTAGTTTTGGTGCATTGAGATTAAGAGCTGATTAGATTTTGGTTGAAATCGGTCCCAAAATTAAGGTGTGGGGGTAAAAATTAAAATTATAAGATTTTCAAACTAAAAAACCGATAAAAATGAAATAACTATACCATAAAATGAAACTATAATAAAAAAAGAGAGCTATTATTTTTTTAGGGGGCCAAAATTAGGGGGGGTTCAAAAAATTAGAACTATCAAAATAAGTCTTACGAGTCTTTAATGGAAGACGGAATATTCGCACATAAACCCTATACGACCTTATGAAAATTACTCACTATGTGAAATTAAGGGTAGGGGGGGGGGGGGCAAAAATATTTTCAAACAAAAATCAAAGAAATGTGCTATTTCTAATAAAATAGTCTCATAATTAAAAGAAGATATTATTAATTGCTAATGGGCCCAAAATTAAGAGGGGGGGGGTTCTTTCGTTAATAATTATAAATTATTTTAATTCAATATTAAATATAAAGAGAGTGGCCAGGTGTATGGCAAAGTCATGTGGATGACCACATCACTTTATTTTTCTTGATATACAAAGGAGTTAAACCAAAAAAAAATTCTCCTAAATTAATTTTCTCACTTTTAAAATATAAAATATTCTATAAATTTACTATTTAAATAATTTTTTTGAAAATGAATATTAAAAATTGAAGTAACAAGTAAAAACTTTTTTAACTCGATATGATGTTCAAATTTTTAATTTTTTTCTAATTTTTTGTCAGCGAATGTTTGGAGCTCAGAAATTGAAATTTGAAGCTTTTATTTTTGTTATTAATTTGATTAAAATTTGAATTTGAAATTAAATCCCAAATAATAAAATATAACTACTATTATTTTTTCGTGTTCAATAAATATAATAATTATAATTAATTATGTGTGATTTAAATAAAAAATTCAAAAATTGAAACTTGATATAGAAGTGGAGTTTTGTTTAGAGCCCTCTTGTTAATTAACTAGAAACAAGTATCTAAATACAGCATTGAGATACATTTTTCTAGTTGCGTATCTAAATATTTGAACAAATCAATTTTTGTATCTTGGTATAATTTTCAGCGGTATATATATTTAAAATAAAATACAAGATAGGAGATAAATCTTAAAATTTTTTAGTCTAAATTGAACCATGAAAGAGATGTCCTATATTTAATTACGCAAAATGAGTGTAATAAATTTCAACTCATTAATTACAACACTTTTATAGCTTCTCATAAAATTTGGCATATTTTTTCTGATTTTTAAATTGGAGGTTCTAAATAAATCAGGTAAATCAAAAAGTTGAAAATACAAACATTTTACCACCAGAAGTATCTTTCTTCAACATTATGTTTTTCATTAAGGGTCTCGGAATTCAGACAAAAAATAAATATGTTTGAAAATTATGTTTCTTCATGTTTTGGACATTTTTAAATGCGATAAATATTGGGCGCGTGCGAAAGTTCGTGCGGAGTTTGTGAGTAAAAGTCACACAGCGATTAGGCAAACAAAAATCTTTATTCAATCAATGATATATTCTCCATCGTTTTCTATAATCTTTTTCCAACGTTCTGGCAGCAGACGGATGCCTCGATCATAAAAACTGCGCGGTTTAGATTCGAAGAACGAAGACACGCCGTTTTTTAAGGCCTCCAAAGAGTCAAATTTTTTTCCATTTAAATAATTTTGCAATGACCGGAACAAGTGATAGTCAGATGGTGCGATATCAGGAGAATACGGTGGATGCGTTAGGACATCCCATTTCAGGCTCTTCAGCTTGCACAGCGTCTTTTTCGAAACGTGTGGTCTGGCGTTGTCCTGATGAAAGATGACTCCCTTGCGATTTGACAAAATCGGACGTTTCTCTTTGATTTCTCGATTCAAATTGGTTAATTGGCGACAGTACTTGTCCGAATCAATCGTTTCGCCAGCAGGGAGAAGCTCAAAATAGATTATGCCCTTGCAATCCCACCAAACTGAGAGCATCACCTTCATCGTCTTCAAGGTTAAATTCTCCGCGCCGAAATTTAGCAAACCATTTTTCCACAGTTCGTTTAGCTGGTGCTTGATCCTGATAAACATCTTGAATGTTTTTCACGGCTGCGGCAACGTTTATTCCCTTCCGAAACTCGTAAAGCATAACATGCCGTAAATGCACTTTATCGATATTTCATTTTTAAAGTGATATTTATCGAAGGAGTTTGTATGAAAACAAATGATTTTTTTTTAAATAAAAGCTGAAGACGTCACCTTTCCAAGGATATATAATATGTTCCTACATTAATGACAACACGTTACGACGCTCATAACTCCATCTATTGAAACTCCACACGAACTTTTACACGCACCTATTAAATACAAATTAAAGATTTTTGAGTGAACTCAATACGTTGGCCCGCGCAGCAAACGAAGGTTGCCAAATATAATTAATAATCCTCTTATGATATGGAAAGCTTTTGAAAATTTAAAATTATTTTAAACAGGTATTTCATTTATGTATATATGAATACATTTTAAATAAAAAGATATGAAATATAATAAATATCTGATAACGATTTGTTTGATAATCCATATTTTATGTATTTCTAATTCCGATAGCATGTGTATAAAAATTTCTATAAAAATTAATTTGCCAATAAATATTTGTAAAGAATTGAGGTAATTATTTCAATATTTATTTATATTCAAATGGTTCTAGATGTAGGAGAAATTTAATTTAATTATTTTATATGTGAGGCTTGAGTTTCTATATATGTGGGCAGATTTCAATTTGAAGGATGTACTTGGAGGGAAAATCGGAAGCATGTCTACCTAGGAATAATATTTTCTTACATAATAAATTACTCCGAAGATTTGTTTGTTTAAAACAATCTTCTTCTTCATCTTTTCCATAGGCTTTCGCCTGTTCTTCCAATAAGAAAAAAAGAATAAAGATGTTAGTTTCTTGCTGCGACATCTTTCCACCATTTTTTCGGCCGCCCTCTGCTCCGAGTGCCACGTGGGCGATTTTCTTTCACGATTTTTGCAAGGCGATCATCCGTCATTCGTTCCACATGTTCCCCCGATCCTCTCTTTCGCACATCGATCCATTCGACTATATCCTGGATTTCGCTTAGTTCTCTTAGATCTTTGCTGCGGATTCTATCCCTTAATGTTTTTCCATGTATAGCCCTTATTATTCTCATCTCTGTTGTTCGGAGTAGTTGTTGGGTGGTAATTGTTGATGCTCTGGTTTCTGCTGCATATGTTAACACGGGACGTACGCAGGTCTTATAAATTCGTACTTTGCTTTTTGCTGACATATATTTGTTTTTCCAGACCAAACCATATAGACTTCCAGCTATTCTATTTCCTTTTGTTACTTGGGTTTTAACCTCTTGGCTGAGATATCTGTGCGCCGAAATCTCGGCTCCCAAATAGTTAAATTTTTCAACTTGATCTAATGTTATATTTTTAAGTTTGACTTCACACTTAAGCTGTTCTTTCGCTATCACAATACATTTTGTTTTTTTCAATGGATATTTCCATATTTATTATTTCTGCAATTTGATCGAATTGAGATAAGAGAGTTTGCAAATTTTACTCGCTGTCCGTCACCAAAACCACGTCATCAGCATAACACACAGCCTGTATGGAGTTTTCTCCCATTTTGTATCCAAGATGGGTCGTCAATTATGCGAAAATTTTATCCATAATGAGATTGAAGAGCAAAGGACTTAACGAATCGCCCTTAAAACGATAAAAATATAAAAACATGTTTGCTCTCAGTATGCGAAAATTTTGATGAATTGAAAAAATTTTGTCAGCGAGACCTATGAGATTGACACATTTTACCTCTAGCCTAAGGTATTATATTATTTAATACTAAAATTATTCATTCGATATTCAGTGATGGATTTACGATTAGGCCCGTTTTATTACTACCTACTTTGAAATAATTTTTAAAAATATGAAATTAATAAATATTATAAAACAATCGATTGGAGTAATTTTTGGAGACGGACTGTGAACTAAGTGGATGAGGCAGTCCAAAAAAAGAAGATAATTTATACTATCTTTTTATTTTTATTCAATCGATTACTAATAATTATATTCAATTTTGAACGAAATTGATAGATTAGTTTTTAAAAAAATGGTAAAAAGCTAGAAAACCGTAACAAATGACTCGCTGATGCCGGGTGACTTGTGACCTAGCCTCTTGATTAAATAGACCAAAATAGTTATAAATGAGAAAGAAAATAATTTTATTTTATCGATTTCATCTATCGGTAGGTTCACAGTATGTCTATTATATAAGAAAATAGCATTTTGATTAAGAATTTTGTAGTTTAAAAGAAATTGTATGAAAAGATTCAATTTCTTCTCTCCGGAGCGAATCAACTAGAAATGTCTTAAAGTTTTATTTTTTTCCCGTTAGATATTTATTCAAATCAAATGAAATTTCATATCTGTGTGTTATTTTTATTTATCTTTTATATAAAATAATTATTATTAGGAAATTTGCATTTTTAAGGGTAGTTTATTTGAAGTCCAAATTGAAAAAACGCTAATAACTCCGTTGACAAAAAATTTAAAAAATATGAAATTAATAGATATTATAAAACAATTAATTATTAATAATTAGATTCAATTTTGAACGAAATTGATTCAGTACTTTTTGAGAAAATGGTCAAAAACCGTCTGAACCGTCAAAAAACGATGTTTTTGAAAGCAAGAGATGCCTTTGAAAAAAGTTTAAAAAGTCATATGAATCAAAATATTGACTTGTGACATGAAGGTGAATTTTAAAATGATTCTAAAACGGCCTTTCATAGACGATTATGGGGTTTTTGACGATTTTCTCAAAAAGTACTCAATCGATTTCGTTCAAAATTGAATTAAATTATTAATAATTAATTGTTTTATAATATTTAATAATTTCATATTTTTAAAAAAATTCCAACGAAGCTATTAGCGATTTTTCAAATTAGGCTTTAAATAAACTATCCTTTAAAATACAAGATTTCCTAAGAATAATTATTTTCTATAAAAGATAATACAAAATAACAAACAGATATAAAATTTCAATAGATTTGAATCAATATCTAATGAGAAAAAAATAAAACTTCTTGCCATTTCTAGTTGATTCGCTCCCGGAGAGAAGAAATTCAATCTTTCCATACAATTTCTTTTAAACTACAAAATTCTTAATCAAAATGCTATTTTCCTATATAATAGACATACTGTGAACCTTCAGATTAGATGATATCGATAAAATAAGATCGTTTTCGTTTCCATTTATAATTTTTTTTGATCTTTTATATCGAGAAGTGTCTTGATCAAAGACACATTATTTATTATTGATTCAAGGCAATTCACTCTAGAATATTGGAATATCTTTTAACTCGTAAACTATTAATTTTAGACATTTCACTCAAATTGACTTTTCTGTTGGAAATTAAATCTTGTTTAATAAAGGTCATTTTATAAATTTGTCTACCTCAAAGGGTTAGACACTAATGGTGAAATTTATGTGGAAACTTGGAAAAATACTGCTCTAGCCTACTAGATATCTTTTGGAGACAATAAAAGAGTGTTTCTGGAATTGTAAATTTTTAATTTATTTATAACGAGACTATAGTTTCGAGAGCTTTGCCCTCTTCATCAGTCTATTATAATTGATTCGAAGGAATTAATGTATTGATATCTTTTTACAATATAATTTAATATATTTCTATGTACGATTATATAATATACTATATATATTTGTCTAGATTAATTTGTAACAACGTTTAGAGAAATTTCTCTAAAAAAATTACCCTCTTGCCTAGAATCGAACCGACGAACTCTTGAACTAAGGGCATCAGCTCCAGCCATTAGACCAATGTAACATTAATATTTATATCTTGATTTCTGTTACTAAAACTATAAATTTTTGATTTAGACTTTGTGTCGAGATAATATTGTATTCATTTGAACTCGAATGAAAATGAAAAAACACCAATTGACTTTAGATTAAAAAACATTAAATATATATTAATTAACGAGGCAAATTTGAAATATAATTGTCAGCTCGGATTTTAAACTGATGGCTCCAATCGATTTTCATTAACCAGGCAAATTTGAAATATAATTGTAATTTGGACTCGAATTTTGAAATGAAAGACTCCAATTCATTTTAAATTAAGAAACATTAAATATATTGATAATTATTCCTCCCCCCCCCCCACGCCACTCAAAAAATTAAAGAGGCGAAACTTTTAAGAGACGATGTATTTTCGGTAGTTTACGGGTATACATTTGGAGTGTGGTTTTTTAAGAGGAATACAAATTTTTTGGACCGAGACGCTGCCCGCCAGGGCACCAGTCCGGAGGGCCGAAGCTTCGAGGGCGTGCCGAAGACACGCACGATAAATAAATAGATAAAATAATTTAAGCAAAAAGATATATTATATAAAAACATTATGGCAACCACGGACCCAAGACGATGCTGCTCCTCTGAAAAGAGACGTTAAGACCAAACTATGAAATATTTTTTAATTTTTTTTGCAACTGATTTTTTACCCGCAAATATTTTAAATATGTTTTCTTTATCAGCCCAAAATTAAATGGGAGAACTGGCGTACTGAGAAAATGCACCGAAATTTACCGACCCTTGGATTACCGAAGAAAAGGTGATAAAGTGATTTGTGTTGTATATGCATAATGGTAAAAGAATATTTGGTAATTACTCTTCCCTTTTATTTAAGTCAGGGTAAATCTGGACCTTGTATGTATAGATGTAAAATATCGACTGAACCTGAATAGAAAATCAAGTTTACAAGTTTGAAACAGAGATAACTTTTAATTGTCTGACCCATATATAATATAAACTTTATTCTCCGATATTGTTGGTTGTTTGGCTGTTACTTAAACAATGTAGTCTTAAAAGATGTTTCTAAGCTACATAGTTCTGTTATGAAATTTATGATTTATGAGTTATAAATACAGGGTGTTTAGAAAAACCGTTCCAAGACTTCAGGGCGTGATTCCCCACATCAAAATTAGTTGAAAAGTTCCAATAAACATAGGTCCAAAAACGCTTCGTTTTCTGTCTGGCAGCCATTTTATTTATTTTTTTAAGAAAAACGTCTATCTTGAGAACGGATGTAGATATCTTTATGAAATTTGGTACACATGTACTTAACTACATTATCTACTATTTAAAAAAGTAGCTAAATTTTATCTTCAAAATTTTCAAAATGGCGGCCATTTAAAATATTTAATTGTGAATAACTTTTTAATCTTTCATTTTATTAAAATTAGTAGTATCAGATAAAATATTACACTTTTTATTGTGAACATAATGACATCTTATTTTTCAAGATCGGATAAAAAATAACCAAGTTATGACAAAATTAGTGTAAGCACCATTACTAGCTTTCGTAAACTGAATTTTGAGACCGACATCATTTCCCCCAATTTTCTACTCTACTCTACAAATTTTGCCATAACTTCCTTATTTATTATCGGATCTTGAAAAATAAGATGTCATTTTGTTCACAATAAAAAGGGTAATATTTTATCTGATACTACTAATTTTAATAAAATGAAAGATTAAAAAGTTATTCACAATCAAATATTTTAAATGGCCGCCATTTTGAAAATTTTGAAGATAAAATTTAGGTACTTTTTTAGATAGTAGATAATGTAGTTAAGTACATGTCTACCAAATTTCATAAAGATATTTATATCCGTTCTCAAGATAGATGTTTTTCTTTAAAAAAAAAAATTGCGGCCAGACAGAAAAAGAAGCGTTTTTGGACTTGTTTATTGGAACTTATCATCTAATTTTGATGTGGAAAATCACGTTTTGAAGTCTTGGAATGGTTTTTTCTAAACACCTTGTATATATAAATAATATATAATGTATATCGATGACTTTAGTTTAATGTGCTTTGATTTTGTAAATCAATTTTTAGAATTGTTTTTATTATAAAATTTCAAAAAGTAGAAAATTTTTTATCTAGCTCAGGGGTCGGCAACCTGCGGCCCTTTACAACTTTTTGCGCGGCCCGCCAAAGCACCAATATAATTTTAGGAAAAATCAACAAACTTAGAGTGTTTTCTTGTGGACATTACAACTTCCCTCAATAAACTAAATATAACACTACAAGGCAAAGGAAAGTTAATCAACGAGCTATTTACAGAAATCAAAAAGTTTCCAGCTTAAAATAAAATTGTTTATTTCTCAACTTGAAAAGAATAATTATTGTCATTTTCCTATTTTGCAATCGTTTTTAACCAAAAACGACAAACAGTGACCTTCGAATATTTTTATTGAGTCACTAAAAGTACTGGATGAAAATTTTCGTCATCGGTTTCAAGATTTTTATGCATAAGAAATGGACATATTAATATTTGAAAATCCTTTAAAATTTGTAAAACCACCAGAGAATTTACAACTAGAGTTAATTGATTTGAAATCTAACAATGCATATATAAAAATAATTTTGATGAAAATAATTTAAGTACATTTTATTCAAATGTACCAGAAAACAAATTTCCCAATTGAAGAAATTTTGCAAAATCAATGATTTGTATTTTTTCAAGCACCTATTTATGCGAACAAATATTCTCAAGAATGAATTTCATAAAATCAAAATATAGAACGAGGTTGACGGATGAAAATTTACAAAACTTGTTGAGGATCTCAGTATCTCAAACACAAGTGGACTTAAATGAATTATCAAACAATATTCAAGAACAAAAACGCATTGAATTATAATGAATGAATAAAATGAAAAATAAACTATTTTCCTTAATATTTTAAATATTTTATATTTACATATTTATACATATGTAAGTGGAATTGTATTTTCTTTTTTCCCTTTTAAGAATTGTAAAATTTTTGTTCTCTGACATTATTGTTATTATAGCATGTCAATAAAAAATAAATTTTTTCTATATTTATTTTTAAAAAATTGGTTGTCTGTAAAGTCGGTTTACTGACGATAGTTGAACGTGACAAACGTCATAAGAAAATACTGATGGTATGGTATTTTCTTATGACGTTGTCACGTTCAACTATCGTCAGTAAACCGACTTTACAGACAACCGATTTTTTTCATAAAATTCTTCGTTCAGAAAATCATTTTAAATTTACAAAATACTTGAATAAAATTTATTGTTTAAATTTCTACTCGACTGTTAAAATTTAATTTTTGGTTTTATTATTTTATAATAATAAATTTTGTATTGACATTATTTCTTTCAGCAAGTAAACTGAATAAAAGTTGTTGTTCAATTAGTTACTTAATTATTTTTGCAAAATTAATTGTAATTTGTTGTAAAAAAGTAATAATTTTGAATAATTTATTATAAGAATAAACTGTGATTAAATTATTGTTCATAAATCTTAAATTTAAAATTTAAAATTTGGAAACATCATTAAAATTTTTGTAACTGTAGCTTTTAAAAAGCCCGCCGCAATCTTTGTCGCTCGTTCTCGCGCTCTCGCTTGCACTTCAAGCCTTAAATGGAACGCCTCAGAACGAGGTAACGCCGCATGAGTCATGTTTTTTCAAGCGTGCAGCCGGCTCCATCGAATTATAAGACGTTGTCACGTCAAAATATTTATACTCGTATATGATAAAGTATAAAAGCACTACTTAGGTTACATTTGAATGTGCGTCCAGCATAAAAAATTTTATTTTGAAAATGGCCCGCCGTCCGAAAAAGGTTGCCGACCCCTGATCTAGCTCATTGATTTCTCGTTATTAATTTATATTTTATTTCGATTCAAAAATAATTATGAACCATCTTGGGCATAAGTTATCTTTTATGGTATTGAATTAATTATTGGAATAGACGGTATTGCTTAGTCTGATTATAATACCTAGCATAAAATATTAAACTTCTATGATCTAAAAATAGGGCAAACCTCGAGAATATTTTCATAGCTCACATTAAATCCAGAAAAAGTTTACGTTTTTAAATTTATTTATTTATTTACGTATTTTTTATATAAAATTTAAAAGATGCATGTATGTAAAAATGCATGCAAATGAATTGAAATAATGTATGTTATTCTTTTAGCGATGAAATTGAATGGGAACCCCTCCGGTGTTGGATAATAGGGTAGAGCACAAATAAAAGGCGAACTCAATTCCAATGAGTCACTTACCAGACTCGCAGATTCAATTAGATCCTAAAGGGAAAGGGATGAGAGAAGCAGAGATCCCAAAAGGAGAACTTGGGGAATTGAACATCAGGTAGTCAAGTTCACGTTCCCTTATATAATCTAATTTGATAGAATCCAAATAATTAAAGAGGAAACAAGATGACCGACCATCTTCTTCTTGAGAGAAAAATAAGTTTTGAAAAAGATACATTTAAAACCCCTATTTTCAAAAATAAAATAATAAATAATTTTATATTTTATGTATTAACAATTTATTTATTTATCTAAACGGTGTTTAACAAAAATTGTGTCTGGCTAAACATTATTTTACGTTTTAAATAAGCCGTACAAGTGCAAGACGGGCTTACATAGCACATACCGAGAGTCTTGTAACTAATAAATAAGAGAGTCCGACTTATTTAATATATAAAATCAGAAAAATCTCGTCGTTCATAATGAGTTTGTGGTATTTCTTGATAACTTTACGTTAAGCCATTTCTATACTCCGACAGGCACAACAATCACCTAAAAACGGCCATTTTGGAGCAGTCTAACACCGTGATTTTAAATAGAAATAAATTTTGAAAAAATTAATCCTAACTCTACTTTAAGAGATCTTGACAAATTTGTTCTTAATTGATATATATCCGAGATTTTTTTTACGGATGACTCCGCATATCGCATCCCGCTTTCACCTCTCTCTATCATTCCAATCTCCCTCGTGTAGTCCCCGGGCACTCAGTACGTCCTGATGCCAGGTCCTTGGGGGTCGTCCGCGTTTTCTCTTCTCCACAGGAACCCATTGCCACACTCGCTTCGGCCATCGACTATCATCCATCCTCATCAAGTGACCGTACCACCGCAATCGCTTGGTTTCAATTTTGTTTATGATGCTTTCTTGTATTTCCATCATTCCCCTTATTGTGTCGTTTCTTACGTGGTCGAGCCTCGATATTAAGCAGCTCCGCCGCCAGAAATCCATTTCCACCGCAAGCAGTCTTTGAGATTCCCTCTTATTAATCTCCCACGTCTCGGCACTATAGGTTGTTATACTCTCCACGATTGTGTGGTAAATAGTTTTTTTTGTGTTCCGAGTTAATTCCTCATTCCAGAGAACTGAATTAAGTTGTTTTATAGCTCTTTTCCCCTGTCCTATTTTATTATTAATATCTTCCAAGCTCTTTGCATTGGATGTTAGCATCACTCCCAGGTATTTGAAAGATTTACATCCCTTGACTATCCTCCCATCGATGTTCAGATCCTCCTTCTCCCCATTAGCCACTTTCAGGTATTCAGTTTTATCATAATTTATAGATAAGCCCCATTTATCATATGCCTCTTTTAATTTTTTCAACATATAAATTGCATTATCTTTCTCTCCAGTTTTCTCTCCCTTGATCGTCGGCAAACAACAATGTGTAGAGAATATCATTATCTATTGGAACTCCTAGACCCAAACATTTGGTTCTCCATGATGTAAGTGCTCTTTCTATGTAGATTTTAAAAATCGTTGGTGCCATGGCGCACCCTTGTCGAAGTCCTTTCGTGACCGAAAATTCCGGAGAGACCATATTTCCTTGCTTAACTACACTCGTGCAACCAGAATAATAGTTTTTAACTGCCTTGATGTATATATCCGACACATTGCTATTCTTCATGTTGGTCCACAACTTGTTTTGCGGAACTGTGTCGTATGCCTTCTGCAAGTCTACAAATATCAGATGGGTTCCCAGTCCTCTGGCGGTGCGTTTCTCCATAAGGTTGCGAAGGGTAAATATCCCGTCTATACACGACCGACCCATCCTAAATCCATTTTGTTCTTCTGACTCCACAATTTGTTTTTCAATTTTTTCTTTCAAGATTCGACCATAGATCCAGGCCAATGTTGGTAATACACTTATTCCTCGATAATTATTGCAATTTCGTCTATCCCCTTTCTTATATATGGAGGTAATTATTGCTTTTTTCCATTCGTCTGGCACCATTTCACCCATTAAAAACTTAAACATCGCAAAATATCTCTCTTAATTGATAAAAAGAGAATAAGAGAATTTGTGGAATTTTTTCATAATTTTAAGTAAACCCATTTAAAAAATCACCTAAAAGAATTTGGAGATTTCTCACACGGTTATTTTAAAGAGATTTTTTTTTTTTAAATTAAAGAGATAACCCATACTTAGTTTTTATTTTTGACCCCACAAAAATTCGATCCACCCCAAAATATTTAATTGATTAAAATTTGAATAAAATTTTTAGTTTGGGGATAATAAATAATAATTTGTAAATGTTTAACATTTATCTTATATAGTTTACGAAATACATTGATCTGACATACGGACAGCCAGCTAATCAGGCAGATAAAATGTGGCAAAATTAATAGGGTCCCGTTATACTTTTAAACGGAACTCTTAAAATTAGACAACATTAAAAAGGCACAACTATATATACAGGGTATGGTCAAGTATTGTAATCGTGCATGAAAAAAGTGATTTTTGTCCTTCGTTTTTTCGAAATATCTCAAAAACGGCTGAAACTATTGGGATTGAAAAAATTGGACGAAACCATGGCATTTCGGTCTACAAAAAAGCTCTAATAAGTGAACATCGAAAAAATGATAGATTATAGATTTTAGAGCATATCGACCCAAAATTAAGGGGGAGGGGGAGTTAAAATTTAAAATTATAATATAAAATATATATTATATTTTCAAACTAAAAAACAAGAAAAATGAAATATTCTATAAAATAAACCTATAATAATGGAAATATTTTTTTTCTGGCGCCAAAATTGTGCGTGTGTCGGGGGGAGGGGGGGGCAAAAATAAAAATCTAGGCCATTTGAGAAAACTTCACCAAAATTTGTATACATAATCAGTGTGCTATCAGAAGACGAAAAATGCAAAAACTAACCGCCCAAAGGGGGCAAAAAATTAAAATCTAGGCCCTTGTACCAAACTCAACCAGAAGTGTATGGTAAAGTCAAGTGGATGGCCACATCAGAAAGTGTCAATTTATTTTTATTTTATTTATTTATGTTATGTTTTTATTTTTACTATAAAATTTTATTTATAATTTTCATTTTGATAAAAGAAAAATGATATACTTCGAATAAATGCAAAATTATTTAAGTAGGATTTAAAATACTGATTAATAAGCTAAAAAAACATAAGAAGATAAAAACTTTTGAGTAAAGTTTTGAAAGGAAATTACAAAAAGCAAACAGATGGTTTCTATACTTCTTAGTAGAATATAATTTCTATCTATTTTAGTAATTTGTCTTCTGCTTTTCTTTTGCCTTCTCACTTAAGCTGGCTGGTACGTCTAACTTTCATGTTTTGCAGTCTTATTTTAATATTGATCAATTTCTCGCTTGCTAGGTGAGAGATTAAAGGAAAATCGAAAAATAAAAATTCAAACCACAAAATTCAGTTTTGCCCTTAGCTGACAGTGAAAAGGGTTCAAACAGGGTAGGATGAGAAAGTGAAGGCGAGAGAGGACAGCCAAAATGAGATAGTAGAAATTTGCGCGATCAATATTCTCATATGCAAAATACTAATATCAATTATTAAATTAAAATTCTAATTTAAAAATACAATTTTAGAAGCGATTTTCACTTGGGAAGGCTCATTTGTCGTCACCATAGAGTAATATAAAGTGGAAGGCTACCGTATATAGAAAAAGCGCTCTCTAGCGACTGCGGGGCGAAAACTCTTAGTTCTTAAGAGCTATCTAAAGATCATAGAAGAGCCTTTGTCATAGATAAAAGATACATATCCTTTATGTTATATATATATATATACTAGCTGACGACCGGGCCTTCGGCCCGGCGTCACCTAGCCCCTGGCGGGGAGCGTCTCGTTCATACCAATTTAATAATTGAAATTTAAAATCTTACTGTAAGTATCGAAAGAATGTGCTGAATGAAATTGATTCAAAAATAAGGAAGAATAAGGAAAGATTTATTTAACACATTGCCTAAGCACGATCACTATCTGACCAATCAGAATCGTTCTAATAATTTAACGCTTTGGCATTGGCTATGCACTGGCCAATCAGATCGTTTCCACATACATATATATCCACATACTTTTCTATTTTATATATATATAGATAGATATATACAGGGTGTCCCAAAAGTCAAGGATCAACGTGAACACGAGATAGGTGAGTTCAGGATTGTCCAAAATAAAATAAAAAATTTAAATAAAACTCTCTTAGTTTTCGAGTTATGGGCATTTTTTTGAAAACCGTCAAAATCGCTACCCTGCTCTAAATATTTGAATGCTGTGGCTACGAATTTTCATATTTTATAATTCTAATTTTTGTTACGGAATCCTGAATAATACTGCTATCGATCACATAAGAGAAAATAACTAAGAGTATTATACTTTTTGAGAAAAAAAATATTTTTGTCAGATTCATGTGTCAAAAAATTTTAATCAACTAACTTTGACTCTTGATATCTTAAAAAAAACTGTGCCAAACAATAATGGCAAATTATCTAAAAAATTGACGCATTTAATCAAGATTTCAAAATGGTATAAAACATTCTATTCCACTTTTTTAAAAAACAAAAATAATATTTGCATTTTTATGCGAAAGAAACTAATTTCAAAACACAATTCGTAATTGGCTGAAGGGTAGAATTTAACATGAAAACTAATTTAATTTATTAAAATATTTTTATTCAATTAAAGATTTTTGAAAAAAATCTTAAATAGTTAAATAGTTAAATAAAACTTTCTTAGACGTAAAACGATGTAAAATGTGCATTCGTGCTCGTGGCGGACATTTTGAACAGTTACTTTAATTGAATAAATAAATAAATAAATATTTTATTTAACTATTTAAGATTTTTTTCAAAAATATTTAATTGAATAAAAATATTTTAATAAATTAAATTAGTTTTCATGTTAAATTCTACCCTTCAGCCAATTACGAATTGTGTTTTGAAATTAGTTTCTTTCGCATAAAAATGCAAATATTATTTTTTGTTTTTTAACATTTGAACATCTTGATTAAATGCGTCAATTTTTTAGATAATTTGCCATTATTGTTTGGCACATTTTTTTTTAAGATATCAAGAGTCAAAGTTAGTTGATTACAATTTTTTGACACATGAATCTGACAAAAATATTTTTTTCTCATAAAGTATAATACTCTTAGTTATTTTCTCTTATGTGATCGATAGCAGTATTATTCAGGAATTAGAATTATGAAATATGAAAATTTGTAGCCACAGCATTCAAATATTAAGAGCAGGGTAGCGATTTTGACGGTTTTCAAAAAAATGCCCATAACTCGAAAACTAAGAGAGTTTTATTTAAATTTTTTATTTTATTTTGGAGAATCCTGAACTCACCTATCTCGTGTTCACGTTTGATCCTTGACTTTTGAGGACCATTTGTAATATATATGTATATGCGTATTTTTTACTTTTCATAATGTCACCAAAAGTTGCCCCTAAGAGAGAGGTTTCCTCCATTTTATTGCCCAATGGTTTCGCCCTTGTCTCGCCAGAGAGCTCTGTAACTCGTATACGCTAAAATACATTGGCTCCTTATGGAGCCTTCCACTCTATATTACTCTATGGTAGTCATTTTTAAGTAAAACGGGACCCTATGAGTGCCAGTACAATGTCTCTCAGAGCATTTTGACTTGTTAACTAAATAGGATACAAACGTTAAATTACTAGTTATTTATATGTTTACTTTTTCCCCAAAATCCAAAATTGTATTAAAAATTTAATCAAATCATAAAGAGAAACAAAGAGGTTGTCCACTGCTTGATGCAAATAAACATACACACATATATGTTAACTACTAGCTGACGACCGGGTCTTCGGCCAGACGTCACCTAACCTAGCGGGGAGCGTCTCGTTTTATGATTAAAATTTATATAGATAATAGCTGACCCGACCATGCGTTTATCAAAAATTTAAATATATTTAAAAAATAATAATAGTTTTGAAAATAAATTGAAAATGCAAATAATTAGAGAATAGGTATTAAAACAGTAAATGAATTATATATTACTTGTCAAAATTGTTCCCTTAACCAAAAATAATATTGACAGTTGAAAGAATTCCAAAAAGCTATTATCGGCCATCTTGTTTGTTTGCTTTTACCCCCAGAGAGGCGCTGGCGTTGTTTCCTCGGGGAAAAAAATATTTTTTACATGCCACAGGTGGGATATCTATAAAAACACTATATATAAAAACACTCGTGTATTTGAATGGAATGTTGTGTGAAAATTTCAAAGAAATCGGTGAAGAACTTTCGGAGATCCTTCAACGTATCACTTAAGCGTAACAGTACATTTTTATTTATATATGTAGATAAATATATAGGTATATATGGGGCATTCCACGCCAAATCGGACTGTTTGAAAAATTTTAATTTTTGATTTCCAACATTTTTTGACATTTTTTAGTACCCATCAAAAAACTCTTCCTGGTAAATTTTGAAAGTTTTTTGACCACCGGCTTAACAGATATCGAATTTCGGTTTTTTTCTCATATAACGTCTTCAAAAATGGTCTAAATTCAATTTTTTTTTTTTTTTTTTTTGAAATTTTTGTTTTTTACATACTTTTTATAAAAAAAATAGAAAAAAAAAATATTTAAAGGGTTTTTATATGCGATTTTTGAGTTTGAAAATTTTAATCTTGTATTTGAAACTGTATGTGCTCTTCGATTTTTTTCGATAATTTTTGATTTTAAACTTCTATTCATTCTACAAATTTTAAGACCGGGTTGATAGTAGTCCTATGATAATTACTACTTTTTTCGATTTTTGAAAATTTCGAAAAAATATTATTCGCCATTAACCATTATTAAAACCATTTTTTGGTATTGTATTCTCTTTTTTAGTTGTTTTGAATTGATTTTTATGGTTAACAGGTGTTAAAATAAATAATTAGTATTTTAGTTTGTTGGAAGAAAAATCAAAATCAAAAATCGAAAAAAATAGAAATTATCATTGGCCCACTCAAATTTGTAGAAGTTTAAAATAAAAAATTATCAAAAAAATCGAAGCGTACATACATTTTCAAAAACAAGATTAAAATTTTCAAACTCAAAAATCGCATATAAAAACAATTCAAATAATTTTTTTTCTATTTTTTTCTAAAAAGTATGTAAAAAAAAAATTGAATTTGGACTATTTTTGAAGAAGTTATTACCAGTTTCTTTGCTTATCATCTAAAAATAAGAAATAGTTTGATATATCAAGAATATGGAGATTTTTGGAATGAAAAACCCTCAGGCCGACTGTCATTTGGCCGACTTATTAAGGTTCTGAAGTAACTACGAATCCCTATAATTTCTATATGTGTCAGTCAGTCCGTCTGTCAAAACCTTTTAGCTTCTTCTATAAATTTTAAAGGTGTATTTTGAATATTCGAGATGTCAAATGTGTAGAGATTTTATATGGAAAAAATTGAAGGGAAAGATGAAAACTTTTTCGCGACTCAAGTACTTTTAATCTTTGCAAATTATGGTGATACGGGGAAATTTTTAAGTTAGCGAAGAATTTGAGCTAGAAAGTTGAAACTGGGTTTCTAAGCTGAAGTTTATTCATGCAAATATGTTTGCCAAATTTCAACTCATTAAGTACAACCTTTCATCTTGCCTGTTCAAAACAGGTTTAGGTAGAAACTATTAACTCATGGTTGACTTCGTTAGTGAAAGAAGCCACAGAGCAGATAGGTTGAAATCAAACATTTTTTAAAAAATCTGGGTGTAAAAAATTAGATGAAAATATTTTTATATCGTATTCAGATTCGATCGACGATTCAATTTTTTGCTGGCTTTCTGAATTTTTTACTTTACCATACAGGATATGGTCAAGTATTGTAATCGTGCATGAAAAAAGTGGTTTTTTCCTTCTTTTTTTTAAAATATCTAAAAAACGGCTGAAACTATTTCGATTAAAAAAATTGAGCCAAACCAGGGCATTTCGCTCTACAAAAAAGCTCTAATAAGTGAACATTGAAAAAATTATATTTTTCGAGATAATAATTGTCAAAGTGTCAAAATGTCTGTTAGTTAGTTAGTTAGTCAAAAACTAGTTTGAATATCGAAACCAAATTTCACACTGTGTTTTGGTCCATTGAGATTAAGAGCTGATTAGATTTTGGTGCATATCGACCCAAAATTAAGGGGGAGGAGGGGGTTAAAAATTAAAAATCTAGGCCGTTTGAGCAAACTCAACCAAATTTTGTATACATAATCAGTGGACCCGCAGAAGGCTAAAAATGCAAAAACTAACCGCCCAAAATGGGGGAGGGTCAAAAAATGAAAATCTTGGCTATTTACCAAACTCAACCAAATTTTGTATACATAATCGGTGTTTCCCAAGGAGTTTAAAAATGCAAAAACTACCCCCTCCCCACCCCTACATGATTATAAATAATTTTATTAAATATTAATGTAAGTGAGGGGCCAGGTTGTATGGTAAAGTCATTTGGATGGCCACATCAGAACCCGTCAGCTTATTTATTGGAAAGTTTTGAGCCTAAATTGTATTCAAAATTCAGTAAATAATCATCTAAGTATTCTGTTTAGTCTTAGTAGGTAATATCGATGTACGATCGGAACTGAATTCTATAGCAAGAGCTCATACGGAACCAGTTTAGCTATGGCGAGTCTGCGAACGGTTTGAAACAGAAAGTGGAGACTTGGCACAATGATGGAGTATCTTATTAGAAACTTTTGTGACAAATTTTAGCTCATTAGTTATAACCATTTAATATTTCAATTTTTTTTTCTTATTCCAAGAATTTCTCAGCTGGAAGTTCTGAAAATGATGAATTCAAAATTTAATAATAATAAGTTCATCGTAATGAAAATTTTCAGAATAGTCTTTATACAAGCCTCCTTATAGTTATTGGAATAGAATTATTAAAAAATCACGACGGTTTCTTCTACTGAATCAGAGTGGTTGGGAATATTTTTACTACCAAAGAAGAAGAATACAACCCTTCTGAAATGTAATAAAAATTAACCATAACAAATTGAATTCAATAGAAGACACCGGTCATGATTTTTCTAAAGAAATTTATTTTTCAATCTTCGAGTGCCATACCCGAAACGGGTGTCGGCTTCTCTCCACATATACCTGTGCTGAGTGTGTTTAGTTGTTTTACACACATATACGGGACCTACTTTTTAACGCCGGTTCCGAACGGCTAATTTGGAGAGGTCACTTGGCAATTATACTCTTTGGTAGGTCAAGAGGAGGCGACTGCAAATATCTATCTGCCGAGACTCGGTCTCGAACCAGCGATCTCCGAGTCAGCGACCCAACACTCTAGCCACTGACCCACAGTCGCCTTTTACTATCGGCAAAATGAGAATTTTATAGAAATGGAATATGTGTGTTTTAAAATTATTTTTCTTAATGGGCTGCTAAGTGGGTTAAGGATCAAATAAATCATGCAAAATCTCAGCACATTATGAAACGTGAAGTTTCACTTTTACTCAAAGCAGCCTACATACATAGCTATACTATATTAATTGTTTTCCTCACACGTTTAAGGAAAACAATTGATGACAGGACTATGTATTATCTATACCGAAGTATATATAGTGTATATAGTGTAATATTAAGAGCCTGAGGAAGATTTGATTAAAAGTGAAACCTCTTGATTGATAACACGGCTCAAAATAGGTGTTTTTTTTTTGTTTTTTTTTGTTTTTTTATAATGATATTGATGTGAAAAAAAGAAACACCAGAAGATGGATCCCCTAAATGCCTGTATGGGCTGGCCCCTCCATCGTGAAAAGAACAGACTAGAAGGAAAAGAAGCCGGGATCACGAGCCAATCTCAGAAACTTAGATACAATTCAATATCCAATTTACTAAGGTTTTAGGGGCTTCGAGTAGTGGTAAATTCTCCGCGCGATAAATTCGGTTAAATTTATCTCCCACTTCTTATGTATTTCCAAAAATCACCATAAAAATGACCGATTTCAAATTACCACTTGTTTGTAGTCCAATTAGATTTCTAGTTATAACTATAATTAAGATCTTTTTACTTTATTTTTTATTTAATGTCACCGGGAACAAAGCCCATTTAGACAGCACATAAGTAGAGTGTTAGTAGGGTTAGTGAGGGAGCCGAGTTTTCAGCCGGTAGAAATTTTTATTTGCCAGCCAGGATCGAACCCCGGACCAACACTCCAACATCGTCATAATCGATCGATGCCGAAGTGAGGCCAGCGCGTTAGCTGACTGAGTTACCCGACTCCCCAGAATTAAGATCATATGTTTTTATCTGTTTTCTATCCTTTGTAATCATGTAGTTTTAGTTTTTTTAGTTATAACTCGAGTTCTAATTGAGCTAAAAACAAGGGGTAATTTGAAAATAAAAGAGGAAGCTGTTTTGTATTACTTCAACAAAATATTTTGATTTCAAATATTGCCGTTTAATATCAAATGGGACTCGAAAATAAGGTCAAAATGGCCATTTTCGTCGTTTTGACCGATAATATCTCAAAACTCTGACCTGTTGTAAAAATTCTACTGGAATCCAATGTTAGGTTTACGGATACAAATTTTTGTTTTATTTTTGTTGAGCTAATTCTGCATTTATTTAGGTATTTGATCATTTACGGCCTTAAAAGCCCATCATCATTAATTATTTATAGGCCTGAATCGATAAAAAAAATATTTATCTTCACATTTCTATAAATACAAATATGCAAAAAGTTAATTAATTAATTAATTAAAAATGTCCATTGAATCCAATTACTAGGATCGGCCAGCGAATAGGACGTCCCGAGTGGCTAAGTCTATATTTATAATCCTTTCAAGGGCCCATCATATCGTGATAGATGGAAGCTATGTTAAGGTCGTTTTTATGTTCTACAATCTACACTAAATGTGATCCCTCCCCTGAGATGAAAGTCTAAAGAGATAATGACTTACCCCTACAAGAAAAAGATCTTTACAACTCTCTCAAAATAGACGAATAAATTAATGTCTGTTCAATCCCACATTTAAGATAATGCAAGCAATCCGTTTGAAACTTTAATTGACCTCAGTGCTATAAACTAATTAAGTTCTCAAATTGGATAATCTTAAAAATAATCGATTTATGTGAGCTATTGTGCCTCAATAGGACAATATTACTATTATATTCAAATAAAGTTCAGTTTTAGACATCCAACTGAGCTAAATTATTTTATTATCGTTGCTACAAGCCAGATTGCCCGGAGTTGTTGTTCTTAATTCATCTGAAATTATATAGGAAATTTATTGAAAACAATTAGGAAAGTTTTCATTTGATATTAGATCGAAGTATTATGATAATTTCATATTTAAAATGTTCATATCAGTGACATAGGGTCCATGGATTCGGCGCATCCCTAAAATTTCAAACATTTACAGGTCTATTCTCTAAGGAAAATAAGCTGACGTGTTCTGATGTGGCCATCCACTTGACTTTACCATACAACCTGGCCCCTCACTTATATTTAATATTTAATAAAATTATTTATAATCATGTAGGGGGGGGGTTAATTTTTGCATTTTTAGATTACTATGTGGCCACTAATTATGTATACAAAATTTGGTTGAGTTTGGTAAATGGCTAAGATTTTCATTTTTTGACCCCCCCCCCCATTTCGAGCGGTTAGTTTTTGCATTAAATGGCCAAGATTTTCATTTTTTGACCCTCCCCCGAGCCATTTCGGGCGGTTAGTTTTTGCATTTTTAGACTTCTGGGGACCCACTGATTATGTATACAAAATTTGGTTGAGTTTGTTAAATGGCCAAGATTTTCATTTTTTGACCCCCCCCCCATTTCGGGTGGTTAGTTTTTGCATTTTTAGACTCCTGGGGGTCCACTGATTATGTATACAAAATTTGGTTGAGTTTGCTCAAACGATCTAGATTTTTAATTTTTAATCAGCTCTTAATCTCAATGGACCAAAACTACGTGTGAAATTTGGTTTCGATATTCACACTAGGTTTTGAGCAAGCTCGTCCACAAAAATGGTAACGGACAGACTAACTAACTAACTAACAGACATTTTGATAAAACAATTATTATCTCGAAAAATATAATTTTTTCGATGTTCACTTATTAGAGCTTTTTTGTAGAGTGAAATGCCATGGTTTTGCTCAATTTTTTTAATTGAAATAGTTTCAGCCGTTTTTTAGATATTTTGAAAAAAAGAAGGAAAAAAAACATTTTTTTCCTGCACGATTACAATACTTGACCATACCCTGTATGGTAAAGTAAAAGTTATCTTTTAACATCCGAAGTCAGCGTTAATTCATTTTAACAGCACCTTGCCTATTCTGTAAGTAAAAACTTTAACACCAAAGAGGTAACATTTAGTCAAAAGTGTTGAAAATTAACGTCATGCCAGAGGGTGCCTTTAATATTTTAACGCCGTATTTAATGCACAAACATGTCGTCTTTAACCAATGTAAATTGTAAATCAAACGAACTTACCTGTAAGTGAAGTTCGATTGTAATTATATGAAAGCCTCTTACGAGATAATTGGACGAGGCTTGAAATATAATGTATGATTTTGACAGCTTTGAGATAAAAGCAACACATTTCAGATCCATTTGAACTGCGATTGTATTAAGATTTCTATTTGTTTTTTAATAGTCCTTGTACTTCTCAGCTTTTTGCCTTCAAAAACTTTTGCTGTTATAAAACCGACTTTAAAAAACTTAAATGCAACAAATAAAATAATAATAGCTTAAAAATCAAATAAAATACACTAAAAGGTATAAAATAATTATCTTATTTAGTTACAACTAAACGACGAAATATTAACATGAAATTACTTTTTGAAGTCGGTGCCAAACAAACTATACCTATAAGCGAGCTTATCCGCCAAACGTACTAAGTAAGATCCATCAAGTGCGATTAATAAAATGTAAGTTTGGCACCGACTTCAAAAAGTAATTTCATGTTAATATTTCGTCGTTTAGTTGTAACTAAATAGGATAATTATTTTATACCTTTTAGTGAATTTTATTTTATTTTTAAGCTATTTTTATTTTATTTGTTGCATTTAAGTTTTTTGAAGTCGGTTTTATTTTATTTTTTTATAAAAATTATTTTTATTTTTCTCTTTTTAGTGATGTTATTAATAGTGACTTAATATAATATCCTGCATGCATCTCGTAAGAGAAAGAGTCGAGCGAATGAAAAATTCAATTCATAAATATAGAAATTCTCTCGAAATGTTTGCGGGTTTTAAATGAATGTTATAAGATTTTTTTTATAAAATATTTTATTTATCATAATTTCGATTATTTCCTCATAATAAGTGGAGATTTACGTTATTTCGTCATTGATCATATCTTCTGAACTTGACCAAATTAAAATGATGCCACCCCTAAGGTAACCTATTTCCAATATAAAAGAATCATTATAAGGTTCATAAACAAAGAAGTTAGGCCTGAACAAACCTAACAAAAAAAGGTCTAATACCAATGAAAAAAAACTGGACCAATCGGAAGCTAGACTGAACCCAATGCAAAAAAACCCATCAAAATCGGTTGACATTGGCGGAGATATAAGGTAACATGGACACAAAAAAAAAAAAAAAAAATTTAGCTCAAATAAAAATCGACCTTTTTATCAGAATTTTATATTAAAAATAATATTAAAATAAAGGTTTTAACTGAAGGAAGAAGTTACCGAGCATCGCTCGGTGCCTCCAGATACTAAAGTATTATTTGTCCCACAAACTTATAATACTAGATATAGATGTTTATAAGTTTTATGTTAGGAAATCTCAAGAAATATATAAAGTTTTTTTATTGATGGTTCTTCGGAGGCTTCGTTTTGTGTGTTTGTATTATCCCTAAATTCCCTAGGCACGTGACATTCACAATCGCCCTTAATCCTTGCCCTAAGGGTACGTCACTGATGCCTTTAATCTCGTTCCATCTATCTTTCTGTTCATTCCGTTCAATTTGGCCGAGTCAGAATTCGATCCTGGCATTCAAACAAATCCTGCCTCAAGGTCTGCTTTTTCGTAATTTAAACATATAAGGGGAAATTCTTTTCGATTAAATCGTCATTAGTTGTTTAAATAATCAATGAATTCAAAATGACTGACCTTCAATGAGACAAAGATTTCACGTTAAAATTATGGAAATCTTCCAGGTAGTTTTTAAAAATCGAATGACTACAAAATTAGATTGCCTTACTTGTTTAAATATAGAGTACCCGGAGGCACCGAACGATGCTCGGTAACTTCTTCCTTCAGTTAAAAGCTTTATTTTAATTTTATTTTTAAATTAATTTAAAATTCTGATAAAAAGGTCGATTTTTATTTGAGAGCCGCTTTCAAATTGAAAAAAAATACAAAAATATATAATATTCGCCCACTGTACCCCCCCACCTCCACCCCGCTCGACCCCACCCCCGAAACCTCGCCCTACCCCCGAATCACCCACCACTGCACCCCACCTCCTGCACCTGTTTTGATTCAACCATATGATTCATTTTTATTCATCCAATTGTTAATAAATAAAACCTATCAAAATGTGTTGTTTTTTCAGAAAATTGAAACCTGCTTATGCGAAATATATTTTTAAATAAATTCTTGATTATTTTTATTCTATTAAATAAATAAAGTTCATTATAAAAACAATTATAAAACTTTTATTAATATTTCTAACGTTTAGGGACAACAAAATATGTTAAAATCCACAATCACAATACTTCTTCAAGGCCTTTGAGAATAAAGGATTTACCCGACCCATTGTCTGCCTGAGCACAAAGGGAAAAGGGAAACCTTTTTTTAAAACCCTAAGAATGGGATTTTTCTATCTGAGAATAATTAATTTTATTACGAAAAAACCCATCAAAAACAATTTTGTCGAAGATGAGACCATGACAGATCGAATTGTCACCCTAAAAACCCCTAACCCGTGAATTTCATCAAAATCGGTAAAGCCGTTTTCAAAATAGAACCAAGATACAAATATATAAACAAATATATAAATATACAATTTTTGCTCGTCAATAAGAGTAGATATAAGGATTGTGAGAGTTAAATAGTCCAGGCAAATTACGATTTTAACAAGAAATAATTCCCGGTTAAGATTTTATTGCTGGAATGACTTTATTGGTACTCCAATATTACTATCCTAAGTTTTTCCCCAAATCTGTGTTAGGGAAATTTTCTACGCGGCTCAAAATGAGAAAATTTCGAAGTTTTTTGAGTTTTGGGGATGGAAAATGGTGGATATCTATAAATCTTAAGAATTTTATCAAAAAAGTGGTCCAAGTAAACGTTCAAGTCAACAAAATTTACTAGACAATGAAATAAGAATCAAGTTTCTAGGTTGAGTGTTTTCATTTTATGATGGAAAAACTGCAATTTTTTGCAAAAAATTGCATTTTTTTCAAAACTTCAACCTCATGTTACCATTATCCAATTAAGATGAAACTTTATTTAAATTGTATCAAATTTAATCTAGTTTAAAAATGTATAGAGTGGTCTTTGTCGAAAACGTGCTCCTTCATGGGAAAAATCGAAAAAAGTAAGAGTTTTAGGGATATTCAAAAATGACCGCGGGGACTGTTTATTGACAGGCGCTAGTACCGATTCTACTGGATCTAAAAGATGAGATTTTCATCATTTTACGTGTAATTTAAAGAGCTTTAATTTATCAAATAATTATCTTTTTGATTTGTTAAGCTGTTTTATAGTTATTCAAGAAAAATTGATAAACTCCGAAATGTTATTTTCCACAATACAGATTTGGGGGAAACTTAGGATAGTAATATTGGAGTAATAAAGGTATTCCAAGAATAAAATCTTTATGCCATTTTTTCATGTAATTTGCCTGGACTTTTTTTAATAAAGAAGATTAATTTTCTATCTATGTGTAGAATTAATATAATGACGCTAGACCGGTTTTATTATATTTTAAACAATTTTCGGTGCTTTTTTACTCGGTCTTTTAAATTCTCCAGATGGACAGTGAGTATATGAATAAATAAATTGTTATTTATTATAAGAGGTATTTCAGCAGAAGACACACTCTTTTATTGTCTCCTTCAAAAATAAAATTATTTATTAAAGGATTATTTATTCATTTCATGACAAGTGAACACAAAAAAAATGTGTGTGTAAAATGATGAATTTTATTTTATCTTCAGTCAATGTTCTCCTGACGATGAGTTAAGAGCTCGAAATATATAGAGTAAACTTAAAAAAATCTTTGTATTTTTAATTTTTTTCTCCTTTTGAAACACCACCAACTCCAACCTAATTTAAGTGAGGTATTAATTAAATTTTTATAATTTTTCTAACTGATATAACAAAGAATAATTGACCTATCAATGAGAAGTGTTTTGACCGCGCTTTATTTGAAAAAGATATTTTATCACGAGACTACTGCGGATTATGCTATTAAAGTCTGTGGAGTCTTAAATCTGGACCAAGAGAGAAAAAAAGATGTGATCCACTTAGCTACAATCCAACTTCATTTTGCGTATAGCCCGCTAGACATTCGGATGGATCACCATGGTGATCACAATTTCAATCAAATTTTAATTATTTTTTTAGATCCTTTGATAATTATTTCTTTATTTTTTTATTTTTTTTAATGGACTTTGAGAACTATAGCCTATTTTGGCCAATGAGTGTTCGTGTGTGGAAGTGTGAGTAAATTAGTATAGGAATCAGATTATAGCGAGTCGGGTTTGAACCTGCGCTAGCTTGATTAGAAGGCATGCTCTACAACCTGACCCTCAAAATAAAAAATTAAATATCAATTTAATAATTTGTCTAATTTACAGTGTGACGTGTACAATAGTCGTCTGCTCTGCCGATGCCGGAGCGTCGTCTCCAGCTCGTATGCACTGCTACATTTAAAATATGAATCGATCAAGACTTGCTGCTGCAAGTGATGTAGCGTCAACACGTCGTTACCAGCTGCCTCTTGTTAGCTTTGGGTCATATTCAAATGCGATGGCTTATTAATAACTTAACAAATTAAAACATTGTTAATGTAAAGATTTAAGCATCTTTTTTGAGTTTCTTTTTTTGAAAAAAGATGGAATTTTTTCAAAAATCAACCCAATTATATAATATTGAAAAGTGAATTTATTTTTATTTAGGAAACAAATCAAAGATTTTAGTAGAAATATTTTTACATTGCATATCAGAGGGTTTCGTCCCCTTGGGAATCGAACCCAAGCGCTAACTAAGCTTGCCGGGCTGTTAGCCAAACCCTTAAGACAAATCTCTCTCTGATATGCAACATATATAAGAAATAAAGCTACACATTTTTCACTCCTTTCAACTCGAATGGAATAGTAAAAAATCAGGCTAAACTGAAAAAAAATTTCTACTAAAATCTTTGATTTGTTTCCTAAATAAAAATAAATTCACTTTTCAATATTATATAATTGGGTTGATTTTTGAAAAATTCCATCTTTTTTCAAAAAAAGAAACTCAAAAAAGATGCTTAAATCTTTACATTAATCATTTAAATATAGGAACCGACACTGAAAACTTTTTCAGTTTAGCCTGATTTTTTACTATTCCATTCGAGTTGAAAGGAGTGAAAAATTTGTAGCTTTATTTCTTATATATGTTGCATATCGGAGAGAGATTTGTCTTAAGGGTTTGGCTAACAGCCCGGCAAGCTTAGTTAGCGCTTGGGTTCGATTCCCAAGGGGACGAAACCCTCTGATGTGCAATGCAAAAATATTTCTACTAAAATCTTTGATTTGTTTCCTAAATAAAAATAAATTCACTTTTCAATTAAAACATTGTATTTAATATGGTTGATCCATAGGAGGCCTTTCATAGTATAGAGGAAAATTAAATAAAAAAATGCTATGAGCTCTTTTCCTCATAAATAACTTTAAAATAAAATTTCATTCAGTAACCAATTTTGAAATATGGTTAATTCATCCCTTTCAAATTTTCATTCTTATACTGACTATAATTTACGATTTTTCTTTATAAGTTTCCCGGTATTATACTCCAACCAGCTGCAAAGCCCACCTTAAGCGAGCGTCTTGCTGTCCAAAAAGTTTCTTAATTTCTTGACCCTGAATTCGTGGGTTTTAAAATAATAATTTAAATTTTCTAATTTTAATAAATTTGACATAAACTATTTCTGGGTTTCAAATGAGTGCCTCGCGGCGAACAGCATAAGCTCTTTATAATTATACTCCAATACTCGAATAAGTAAAATTGTAATTATTAATCAACAACTTTGATACTCTCAGCAAAACAAAATATTTTCATTTAAAATTTCACTCACTATTAAGCTCGTCAAGATATTAGTCGTAATATTCTTCTTGTTTGTACAAAGCCTGTCTCGAATATGGCTCTCATCTGTGGAGGGGTGCATCCAAGCATTCTCTTGCTACACTGGATGCAATTCAGAAGCGAGCAATTAAACTAATAGGAGACCCGGCTCTAACCAACTCACTCGACTCCCTGGCTCACCGAAGAACCGTTTCTGCCCTTTCCCTGTACTACAGATACTATCACGGTGTCTGTTCAGTCGAGCTGAAATCAATTATCCCCCCTAATGCCCTCTTTACGAGAAACACGCGGTTTTCTAACGCTCAGCACCCCTTCGCTGTCAAATTGGATAAAAGTCGAACAAGCGCTTTCGCCAACTCTTTTATCCCTATGATCTCCAGAGACTGGAACTCGCTCACTGCCACCATCTTTCCCGCGACTTATAACCTTCAGCTATTTAAGACCCGTATCCACAGATACCTTCGACCCCCGCCCAACCCATAAAATTATTTCTTCTTCTTTTCCCGATGGAGGGGCCAACCCAGGCCTTTAGGGGTTGCACCTTTTGGTGTAACTCCTTCTCTCATCAGTATCATAAAAAAAAGGCTTCATTTGCGCGAAATAGACGATTTTCTAGGACTCAAAACCCCTAAGCGCTTAAATTGGATACTAACTGAACAAAAGCATTCGCCAACTCGTTTATCCCCGAGGGGTGAACCGCGACCTAAAATCGTGTACACTTACTTCCACTTCCACTTTCATTTCCAAGTAGAAGACAATAGATGACAATAGATTATCTAATTAATTCCAAAGTAATTCCAAAGACGGTGTACACCTAATTCCAATCGCGATTCACCCCTCGACATCTAGAGACTGGAACTCTCTTCTTCCGACAGTCTTCTCAGCAACATATAACCTTCAATCTTTCAAGACACGCATCCACGAGTACCTTCAACTCCGATCCAATCCCGAAATCTCTTCTTATTTCCAAGATACAGGGGTCCATCGGGGACTACATAGATTGAACCTTTTTGGTGCAACTTCTTTTTGTATCAATATAATTATTAAAAAAAAAAATGAATTTATCTAGATAAATTAAAAAACTATTTGAATATTTACAAAATTATGCTAGTATGAGTATAATACAATTTGTATATAAAATCTTATTTAGTTTTAGTTTATCAATATGTTTGAGGCGAGGGGTGAACCGCGACCTAATATGCTGTTCACCTACTTCCACTTGTACTTCCAAATATTTCCAAGTACTTCCAAATATTTCCAAGTATTCCAAATATTTCCAAGTACTTTCAAATATTTCCAAGTACTTCCAAATATTTCCAAGTACTTCCAAATATTTCCAAGTACTTCCATATATTTCCAAGTACTTCCAAAATACTTCCAAAGAGGTGTATACCTACTTTCAATCGCGGATCACCCCTCGGTTTGAGGCGACTGTGGGTCAATGGTCAGAGTGTCGGGGCTTTGACCTGAAGTATGCTGGTTCGAGACTGAGTCTCGGCGGATATTTGCAGTCGCCTCATTTTGGAAAGCAATGACAAACTACCAAGAGTATAATTGCCTAGACAACCTCTCCAAACTAGCCGTTCGGAACCGGCGTTAAAAAGTAGGTCCGTATATTTGTGTAAAACAACTAAACCCACTCAGCACAGGTATATGTGGAGAGGTGCCGACGCCCGCTATAAGAAGAATATATTTAAAGATGTATTAACACGTTGGGAAATAAAATACCACTTAGGTATAATCTTTTTTTTTTTGATAATTTAAAGTTGGCTTCTGCAAATTAAATATATATATATATAATATATATTAACAGACTTCTAACGACACGTGTCATATCATTGTTTCTCGTTTCCCTTTAAATTTTAAATTTTTGATTGACTTTAACTTTTATATTTTTAAATAACGAAAAATGCACTCAATATTTTTAATTAAACTCTCTCTACATATTTAAAACTCTTTAATTAAAACTCTCATGCTGACAATTTTATTTTCTCGTAAACATTGTTTTATCTTAATTATTGTTTTATCCGTTAATCAGAAATTATTCAAAACATAATTTCTAATCAGAAACAATTTTTTTTCATACCTCATTCATTAGTCAGTCACTCCTGTACCTATGGAAAATACAACAGCATATGTAATTGCATACAAGGAGCGCGCCATATCCCCCTTTTTGCACCGTCTGGCGAAATAATGATTGGTGCCTTTATACTCCAATATGCACTGAGTCCAAATTACTGCGGCAACAACATTTTTTCACATTTCAAGGTTTGTTAAAAATAATAAATAATAGGGCAAATAATTTCATAGTACAGTCAAAAAAGACAAAAAAATGCTAAGCTTACAATAATTCGCATAGAGCTGAAAATTGGTAGAGGTCTTAAATACACTATTACAAATGAAATATCAAAAATCCCCATCCTCCCGAGCTCTGCAAAAAAAATTTTTTTGGATCCTCTATATACTGGACTATACTTCATAGGTGGTGCGGAAATGTGTGTATATTATGTGGAGTACGACGTCTCCAACTGTTGGAATCGCGATATCTCAGGAATCGTGATTCGTAGGAAAAAAGTAGAATAACCATTTTTGTAGATATTTGCAAGAACTACAACTTTTATCTGGCCCATTTTAACCATAACACTTACCGTTTACGAGAAAAATGCGAAAAACCGATATTTTTTTACCTTTGACCTTGGATAAATTTTTTCACAGGTGTGGGGAGGATGGAGATTTTTGATATTTCATTTGTAATAGTGTATTTAAGACCTGTCCCACGTTTAATGATATAGGGCAAAGTTCACGTTCACTAAAAATTAGGGTATATGAACATAAATTAAATGTTCGAAATAAAAAGAGCAACACAGCACTCTCCACCCACGCAGCTGAACATAGTCATTCTTTTGATAAAAAAAAAAAGATAATGTAATATAAAGAAAAAATTTATATAAACTCATTACTTTCATTCTGAAACTTTTGGGTCCAGGCACGTTATAAATTCTCATGAAGCTAAAAGAATTTTTATTTTTGACAAGACTTGGTTCGATCACATATGTGTACCGCATTTTGTGTATAACTCCTAATTGACTGAAGATGGCCAAATAAAATTCAGACCGAAATGTCTTATTAAAGGTGTTTTATTGAAACCAGTGATTCCATCTTTGGCTGATACCTCCTCCTTCATCTAGTACAGTTTCATCACCGCCACGAACTCTAACAATATTCATACAACTTTGATTTATTACGTTGGCCCGCCTGTATTTAGGCAACATATTGCGCGCAGAAGAATGAAAGCTGCGTATGAGCAAGGCGAGTCCAGTCGTTGAATGAATGCTCCAGAGCTTATGGCATGGAAGCCATCAATTATGTATGAAAGAATAATTTTTACATAAGCTTTAAATAGGTAGAGAATAGAAAAGGTAGAGTTTACCATATAAACATTTGAGTTTTCTCGAATTGCTGCCTCAGTTCCATTTTATAAATGTGATTTTGCTTTTTACTTTATCCAATGACAAGCAGATAAAGTATTGGAATCGGTCTCACTCCAAATTCGAATCAGGTAAAGGCTACGGAGCCCACTACTAAAGTTTTGTGAATATTTAATTTTTCCAAGAATAAAAAGAATGTCTTCAATAATAAACGATGTAGTAGAAAGAATTAATATGTGTCAGCTAAAGAAAGATAAAAGAGGCAATTTATTTAAAATATGAATAGTAGGGCCGTAACAGGTGTTAAAAGGTGATTATATTATACATTTATTATACATAATATTAAACATATTAAGCTATAGCGAAGGGAGTATAAAACGATTTACCTTGTTTAGATAAAATAAGCTGACGTGTTCTGATGTGGCCATCCACTTGACTTTACCATACAGCCTGGCCCCTCACTTACATTAATATTTAATAAAATTATTTATAATCATGTAGGGGAGGGGGGTTAGTTTTTGAATTTTTAGACTCCTAGGGGCACACTGATTATGTATACAAAATTTGGTTGAGTTTGGTAAATGGCCAAGATTTTTATTTTTTGACCCCCTTCCCTCCATTTTGGGCGGTTATATTTTGCATTTTTAGACTTCTGGGGGTCCACTGATCATGTATACAAAATTTGGTTGAGTTTGCTCAAACGACCTAGATTTTTCATTTTTAACCCCCTTTAATTTTGGGTCGATGTGCACCAAAATCTAATCAGCTCTTAGTCTCAATGGACAAAAACTACGTATGAAATTTGGTTTCGATATTCACACTAGTTTTTGAGCTACCTCGTACACAAATTTGGTAACGCACAGACTAACTAACTAACAGACATTTTGACAAAACAATTATTATCTCAAAAAATATAATTTTTTCGATGTTCACTTATTAGAGCTTTTTTGTAGAGGAAAATGCCATGGTTTAGCTCAATTTCTTTAATCAAAATAGTTTCAGCCATTTTTGAGATATTTCGAAAAAAAGAAGGAAAAAAACCACTTTTTTCATGCACGATTACAATACTATGACCATACCCTATATGGTAAAGTAAAAATGTTATTTATATAGTTTAATTAATTATGCATTTGATCGTATTGGAATTAGAAGAAGACTTCAAAAAGTACATTTTTCGACCCGATTCCAATACTTCCCTTATTCTATTAAAGGAAAAAGAAAGATAATATTAAGGGACTGAATTTCATCGACAACTATAAATTTGAGAAGTTGATACGCTGTTCCCAAATTTAGGTTATTTTTGGAAGCGAACAATTTGAGCTAGAAAACTGAAACTTCGTGAAGAAAGACAGTTGAATAATGTGAATTATAAATAAGAAAGAAAGATAGTTTTTAAGGAATTTGGTGTTGGTACTTGGTGAAACATCTTTTAAAATTATTGGATAAAAATACTTGGTAGGTTTCACATTAAGATATAAAAAAATAAAACGAATTTATTTTTGGAGAATCTTTAATCTCGATATATATATTTCGGGTGACTAACCCATCTTCAGGAGAAACAGAAAGTAACTGACCTGGATAAGTCGAAATTGAATACAAGTCAATGGTAAAATTTATTTTTTAAAGATAACAAAAGGGTAAATATTTAAAATTAGTGGAGGGAGAAAAGGTAGGGAGTCTACTTTTGTTTAATTTTGAGTAGCCTTTTGAGAAATGAGGATTTCGAATTTGAATACAACTCAATGGTAAAATTTATTTTTAAGATAACAAAAGGGTAAATATTTTAAATTAGTGGAGGGAGAAAAGGTAGGAAGTCTACTTTTGTTTAAGTTAGGTTAGTCACCCGAAATATATATATCGAGATTAAAGATTCTCCAAAAATAAATTCGTTTTATTTTTTTATATCTTAATGTGAAACCTACCAAGTATTTTTATCCAATAAGAAAGAAAGAGATCTGTTTTCTCAATTTTATTTATCTCAGGTTTACAAAAAATCGCAGTTTTTCCTTCATAAAATGAAAACCACTCATCTTAGAAACTTGATTCTTTTCTCATTCTCTAGGAAATTTTTATTGACTTGAACGTTTACTTGAATCACTTTTTTGATAAAAGTCTTAGATTTATAGATATCTAGCATTTTTCATGACAGGATATGATCCGAATCCTTAAAAGTGTTAGTCGGAGAAAAAACCTAAATGATGAAGTTTGTAGGGAATTTTACGAACTTTCATTTTGAATAGGAATGTTATTTACTAAAAGTTGATATATTTCGAGTTATAAGCAAAAACCCGTCAAAAAATGAGATTTTTTACCTTTTTTTTATATATTTTTGACAATGTTCCGTCACGAAATTTTGTTAGCAAATATCAGATTCGGATTCAGTACACCCGAAAACATAAAGGGTCGAAGAAATTACAACTACTCCAAAACTTTCTGGGTAAAAACAGAATTTAACTTCCCTTGAAAGTAGAAGGGAAATTTTTGATCTCAGATTTTTCATGGAGGCACTCCACGGTAGTCTGGCGATCCCAGGGCTGGATATCTTTTACAGAATTCCTCGCCCTGGTTTGAGACGGTTCGAGAGTTTTTACTCCGAGCGACCCGGAGTGCTATCGCCGATTGCCAGATGTATCGTGACGGCTAATAATAATGACCACCTTATTGATTTCTTCTGGAGAGATGGCCCAGCCCAACCCTTTTTTCAGCGTTGATCTATTTATTTAATTTTTTACCCAGTAGCCTATATTCTCAGTCAAATATTTATTTTTCTTGACCATGGTGGTTTCCTGCCTATTTATTTTTTTTATTCCTTGACTACAACTTCCCGTCTACTTATTTATTTATTTGTTTTTTAAATTATTTATTTTTAAATAATTTAACAACAATTTCTTTAAACCCAGTGACATATTTTATTTATTTTTTGTTTTATTTATTTGATAATTTATTTATTTATTCTTCCCAGTGTATTTATTTATTTATTTTTATTGTTTGGACGACGCGGTATTCCCTTTTTTATTGTTATTATTATTATTTTATTCTTGGTCGCAGCATACTAAGGTTTCACACCGTTCTGCTGTGGCCACACCCAGAGCCACTCAACCGGATCCTGAGTGGGAGGATCGGAGTGCTATAAGGGGAGATGTGGAGGCCTAAAAAAAATCCCACTAAATATTTTGTGTTGTGGATTGACCCCCATATGAAAATTTTCTGGCTACGCCACTGCTGGTATGTAAAATTACTAAAAAGATGGACATACCATTTTTTATAGTAAAATTATATAAGAAATAGTAACAGTAAATATGGCATGAATTTTAGATTTTTTTAATCATGAATCTCTGATTTTTCATTTGAAACGTGAGTAAAATGTTCATTTCTAATTATATTACGAGCCATCAAACGAAGTGTTTTGTTTTGAACTCTAGATAAGATCAAAGATAAAAGGGGATTGATGACTGTGGCTCGATGCTTCAGGGAAACAGGTCAAATTACTGCCGTTGATAATACTAAAAGGCTGTTCCAATTTTCACAAAATGAGATTTGGCCGGCAAGCCGCTCCGCTCGGTCATCCGATCCATTTAATCCAACTTGGGCTCTCTTTTAAGAGACTAAATAATCTCCCAAGCTCACCTTCTGCAAGTTATTTTGCTCTAATAGAAAATGTATCATGAATTTATATATAACCAAACCTGCTCATTTTATTTTCATTACTAAACAACAAATTGAAACGACTTTTCTAGATTTACTAAAGGGAATCTTGTTTTCGTAATATAATTTAAAGTCAGGATTTTTACAAATCCTTACTCCCCTGAGTTAAAAATTGTTTTTACAAACTTTTATCTAACATTGTTCCTGTATTTGTTTCTCTGTACTTACGTCTGAATAGAAATTTTTAATTGAATAATGTCTTACTTAAACAGAGCCGATCTTCTAAAAAAAATTTCAGATATCAAAGCGCACAAGGTGCGCAAGCCAAGTGCGAGCATTGGCTTGGCCGTATACGCTGTACACTATTTACATGAAACATTTCGAGCCAATATCGACCCTTCTGTAGCTAGGAACCCATTTGAGATACAAAACTGAAATTATACACATGTAATTATGTAATCCATCTTGAGGAGAGTAGCAAATTTCAATAATATAGCTTAAATGGATTCTGAGATATTGACCTGAGAAAATAGCTAATTTTGGCACTCACTGACTGACAGGTCATCAAAACCTATAGGGTACTTCCAATCATTCAAGCATCATGAAATTTCGCCTGATAGTAGAGTCTGTGACACAAACAAAGGAAAATTTTCAAAAATCCAAACTTTCTATCTTTCAACCCCTTCAAAATGCGGAGGAGGGTCAAAAATAAAAATTCTAGCCAGTTGGACCAAACAATACCAAATTTTGTATACATATTCTGTGGTCCTCCTGAAGGCTAGAAATGCAAAAACTAACCACCTAAAATGGGGGGAGGGGGGTCAAAAATGAAAATTCTATCCCGTTGGGCGAAACTCAACTTAAATTTTACATGGCGCTTTTCATGTAGCTTCAAAAAGAAGAGAAATCTCAACAAAAACATTCTGTGAAAAAACAGACCAAGTTTGAAAAAGTAGTGAAATCTACTGTGCATCCAAGTTATATTCGCCATGAATAATTAAGTTGAGAAAATAGTACTTTCAATTAAAACGGATTCTTTCCATTTTGAATGACAATCTAAATTTATGGATTCTAAATTTTTAATTTCATGAAACTTGGCTGTAACGAATTATATTATAAACTAAATTTGTGATCACCCAAGTTTCATGAAAATAATCTAAATTAATAAGCTGACGTGTAATGATGTGGCCATCCACTTGACTTTACCATACAACCTGGTCCCTCGCTTATATTTAATATTTAATGAAATTATTTATAATCATGTAGAGGAGGGGGTTAGTTTTTGCATTTTTAGTGTACTTTGGGCCCACTGATTATGTATACAAAATTTGGTTGAGTTTGGTACATATATTTTCATTTTTTGACCCTACACTCCCCCTTCCATTTTGGGAGGTTAGTTTTTGAATTTTTAGACTTTTGTGGATCCACTGATTATGTATACAAAATTTGGTTAGGTTTGCTCAAATGGCCTAGATTTTTAATTTTTAACCCCCTCTACCCCCTTAATTTTGACTCGATATGTACCAAAATCTAATCAGCTCTTAATCTCAATGCACCAAAACTACCTGTGAAATTTGGTTTCGATATTCAACTAGTTTTTGAGCTAGCTCGTCCACAAAAATTTGGTAATGCACAGACTAACAACCAGACTAACAGACATTTTTACAAAACAATTAAGTACTATCTCGAAAAATATAATTTTTTCGATGTTTAATTATTAGAGCTTTTTTGCTAAATGCCATAGTTTCACTCAATTTTACAAAATACATATGTGTTAAAAAATATTTTTGACCCACAATGAAATTATAAAAATTATAATTTATAGTCAATCATGCTATTTTTTTTCATGTTGTAAAAATACACTTTGTGTGGTCTGGTTCCACGCCCCACCACTCAAATGGTCTGGGGTGAATATATTATGTTTATAATTGACTATAAATTATAATTTTTATAATTTCATTGAGGGTCAAAAATATTTTTTAACACATATGTATTTTTTACCGCACTCACACCATGCGCAGTACCTGGTCCACCTGCTTAGGCCAGCCAGACTGGCCATTCCCTGTACAACTATCATAGACGGTACTATTACGCATTATTTCTAGTTGGGTCAAATCCGTAGTCAAAATGTGTCACCAGCTCTTGGACTAATATACTTAATTTCACTGGAGATATAAAGAGAAAACTAAAATTGTTAAATCGTCCAAAATGCATTCTGATATGGATATTCGTCACTTGCTAGGGACCACCTTTTTTTAATAAACTCTTCACTGCTGATTTAATATCTAGAATACTGCCATATTTTTTATCACTTCTTTAATGTGGAAAGATCGAGAATGACTTTTTCCCTTTATTTTGATGAAATATTTAAGGCGAAGTTTTTTTATGAACCAAATTCAATAGCTAATCGAATCTTTTTGATGGCCCTTTAAGCTCCATCCACGATGCGTAACTTAAATCGTTCCGATTTCATTTGCGTCGATAACCGTCTTGTTTATGTCCCTATAATCCGAAGCTTTTCATTGATTAAACTTTTATAACCAGAATTTAATGTTTTTTGATATCTAAATAATATGTAGAAACGTAGGCGGAAATCTTTTGTCTTTATTATCATCCGAAAAGAGTTTATTCTTGTGTGTTGTTTTTTTTTTGTTCCGTCGTTTTATTCAGACTCCAGCTCAGTTTATCTTGAAGAATAATATTCCATCTCGATGGATAAGAGAATATTTAACGTCCTATATTTGTGCGTGTTAGCATTGTCTTTGTTCTGTATAAAGTGAATTGAATTTGAATTTATTTCCAGGTTAGATAAGCTTTCAAAAAAAATGGTTCCGTTTCTAGAAATCCAGGGGCCCTGGAGAAAGAATTGAAATATAAATTTCGAGCAAAAATTGAAAACTTTTTCAAGACTCGACACTAGGGTGGGTCGAAAAAACTGAATTATTTTTTCGCAAGCACAAAAGTTGCCTATTCTATGTAATAAGAAGAAAAAATTAAGATCGGTTAAAATTTTCCGCTCGCGCTTTCTGCCACCGTTTTTCTCACGAACTATAACTTTAAGGGCCGGTTGTATGTCGCAAAGTAAATGCTTTTTACCACTAACCAAGCGTAGATGGTAAATGGAGGGCCTGGGATTGCCAATCAGATGACAGGCACTGAAAGTACCGTTTGGTAGTGGTAAAAAGCATTTACTTTGCGTCATACAACCGGCTCTAAGCTGTTTAAGACCTACATCCAAATGTACCTTCAACCTTCAACTCGAACCCAGCCCATAACATCTCTTCTTTATTCTTTTCCCGATACACGGGCCAATAGAAGCTGCACCTTCTTCGGTGCAACTCCTTCTCGCATAAATATCATTTGAAAAGGTACAAAATAAATAAATAATCAACCGGTGTGGTCATCACATGACTTTCACATTCTCACTTATTTGAAATCATTACGACACTTCTAATTTACACCCCCTTTCTTTATTTCAATCGGATTAAAATTTATACACGACTAATAACTCATGACACTTGATAAGTACACCAATTTAAAAAAAAAATCATTCGTGCCGTTTTTGAGAAAATCAAAAAAAAAAAAAACGAAAAATATTTCATGTAAATGTGAACTTCCGGTGTTTCGATTTCAATGACTAATGACTTATTGCGTCCCGCAGAGGGGGCAGCCCTTTACAGAAAAGAAAAACAGATTTTTTACAAATTATAATACAACTCCTCATCAGCCGACCAAATAAAAACGCCAGATGTTGTGGCTATTAATAATTAGAATACACGCATATATGGGCGCCAGTAGATCACAACTCCAGAACAGCGGACAAAGTGTTGGGAGCGCCAACAGCGCCCCACAACTGTGCAATGCAACTATTAAGGATATCGAGTTCTTCCATCTAGAAGTTATAAAATGAAATTAGCTTTTTTCATCTCTGAGATAGAAACTCTCAAAGAGTCAGGAACCAGGCAGGCGATCGCAATACTCCACATTACTATATTCTATAGAATATAAATGTGAAATTACAAACTTACAGAAAAAATATGATCTCTTTTTGTGCCATTTTATTATTATAGTATTTTATAGGACTTGGAAAAAGTGTTAATCAGAATTACTCGTTTTTGACGTGACAACGTCTTATAAATTGGTTTGCCGGGTGACACTTCAAGAAACTGCGTTACGCTCCGCTCACGTTATGCGCTCACAATGAGAGCGAGTGAGAGGAGGATACAGGAAATTCCGCACGTGCGATCCAATGTGCGATCCAATCAGAAGAAGTGGGCGGGCCACTTAAGCCGCCAGATTCGAACATGAACCTGCTTTATCGAAACTAACTTCTATTTTATAATGATTAGCCTTAATTATACCTATATATATATATATATATATATATATATATATAGATAGATAGATAGATAGATAGATAGATAGATTTAGATAAAAGCAACAATTATTTTTTAAACCTTAAAAGATATCTATATTCATTGAAAAAAAAATCAATTTTCAAGTTTCAATTTTCCATAGATTTAAATTTAATTTATATTTCATTTATTTCTTTATTTTTCTAAAGCTTTTTTAATATGTATTTTATAATGACAGTAATTCCAAAAATTATTGAGTTCTTTATTCATCTTTTCAAAAAAACGCAAGATATTTGAATTTGGTTTGACAGTTTTTCAAATTAACGGTTCTCAATCAGATGTCTTTAAACAGTTTAACATAAAACATACTGTAATATTGTACCAAAATATATATTGATTTAGTAACATATTTAATATAAGGTAAGCTTAAAATTATATTATTTCAAACATTTAAATACTGTCCACCTAAAATAAAATTATGATTTATTATTATTTTTTAGGCTTACAAAATTAAAAAGTTTTTTCTGAGAAAAAATATTAATATTTTCCTATCATGGATGCTAAAATTATTTGTGAATTATGCATTAAGACATTTGGCAGGCAATCTGAAAAGAATAGACATTTGAGAGATATTCATAAAGTTGTCGATATAAATAAATCTAAAAAAAATCATATTTTATGTCCATTATGTCCTAACGAAAAAAATGGTTGCCTGTAAAGTCGGTATACGGGCGAAAGTTTTACGTGACAACGACTTTGAGTGGTAAAATAATTTTAATGTGAATATTCATTCGTATAGTAGGAAGAAGGATGAAATAATAGTAACAATTTAAAACATTTATTTATACAAAGAATTATATTTAAAACATTAATTTATACAAAGAATCTCGCACTGAATTTCATATTAACAAAATTTTATTTTTACCTTTACACATACATACGTATTTATATACAAATATACATACAATAACTTGCAATACATTTGCGTTCTACTACGTTAAAAGGAACAACCATTGACTTGACATTTTCTAGGCACATTACAGCAGAAACACTTCCTTTCATTTCATATTTCTCCTATCATCGCCCTATCCTCAACAAAATCACTCAGATAGGAACAAGTTAAGTTGTAGTAAACGCTGTTTCATTGTACGCAAATGTATTGCAAGTTATTGTATGTATATTTGTATATAAATACGTATGTATGTGTAAAGGTAAAAATAAAATTTTGTTAATATGAAATTCAGTGCGAGATTCTTTGTATAAATTAATGTTTTAAATATAATTCTTTGTATAAATAAATGTTTTAAATTGTTACTATTATTTCATCCTTCTTCCTACTATACGAATGAATATTCACATTAAAATTATTTTACCACTCAAAGTCGTTGTCACGTAAAACTTTCGCCCGTATACCGACTTTACAGGCAACCATTTTTTTGTATTTTTATTCAATTTATTAGAAAATATTCCAGCCTGAATGAAATTGAAGATTTATGGTAAACATTTTTTGGTAATTTCATTTAATTGTGATACACAGTGATTAAATATATTTGCTTCAATTAAGCGACTACGTCAATTATGAGAGAATTTTAATGTAAAAAGCTACTATCTGTATCCGTCGTTCAATATTTGTCCCATACCAATGTCTGCTTTTATTAAACGATGTCCCAATTATTCAACATCCATTTAATATAAAAAAATTATTATAAAAGATGTGAATCATCAATCAAATTCTATACTAACTAATGATCCCATTTAATGAGCCCAATTATTTTGACTCATCTTCTCTCGCTGTTAATTTAATTTGATTTTTTTTACCTTGAGAGATTTATTTTTTTATTTAAAATCTTTCCCTTCAATTCGAAAGAGTTTACTCATTCAACGAATTTTTTTAATGTTTAGGCGAGAAGCAATCGCCTCAAGCCAACAAACTCAACATTTTCAACATCGTTTGTTTGTATTAGGAAAATTTGTATACATTGGGATAAGAAAAATATTATTATTAGTATTTATTCTTATTCAGATAAATAGCACAGTATATAAATGACTGTAAGCTCGAATTTCAAATAATTCAGGATTGTTTTCACAGAGAAATTATTTTCACTTAAGAGCGCTCACTGGTAGATTACCCGGGGTCGAGTATAAGATATTTTGGAGGCAAACATATTTTTACTTTACCATACAGGGTATGATCAAGTATTGTAATCGTGCATGAAAAAAATGGTTTGTTTCCTTCTTTTGTTCAACATATCTCAAAAACGGCTGAAACTATTTTGATTAAAAAAATTGAGCAAAACCATGGCATTTTGGTCTACAAATAAGCCTTAATAAGTGAACATCGAAAAAATTATATTTTTCGAGATAATAATTGTTTTGTCAAAATGTCTGTTAGTCTGTGCGTTACCAAATTTTTGTGGACGAGCTAGCTCAAAAACTAGTGTGAATATTGAAACCAAATTTCACACATAGTTTTGGTCCATTAAGATTAAGAGCTGATTAGATTTTGGTCAATATCGACCGAAAATTAAGGGGGGTGGAGGAGGGGGTTAAAAATTAAAAATCTAAGCCATTTGAGCAAACTCAACCAAATTTTGTATACATAATCAGTGGGACACCAGAAGTATAAAAATTTCATGCAAAAACTAACCCCCCTACATGATTATAAATAATTTTAGGGGCCAGGTTGTATGGTAAAGTCAAGTGGATGGCCACATCAGAGCACGTCAGCTTATTTTAATGATATTATCGTAAGACTGTGTTATACGTTTTTAACTATCAAATTCAGGATTTTAAAAATCAAATTAAGAGTTTTCCATATCAAATTCAGTATTTTAAAAATCAAAATCATAATTTTCTATGTAAAATCCAGGATTTTAAAAATCAAAAACAGACTTTTTCAAATCAAATTCAGAATTTCTATAAAACCATGCATATTTTACATATTAAATTTTAACTTTTTACCTGAAAAAGTTTCCTGAGAATATAAAATGCTAAGCTTGAAAGGTTTTAGTTAATGAGCTGAAAATTGGTACGCAAATATCTTAGAATGCACCAAATTATAGCTTTTTACTTGAAAAAGTTTTCTGAAAGTATAAAATGCCAATCTTGAAAGGTTTTAGTTAATGAGGTGAAAATTGGTACGTAAATATCTTACAATGCACCAAATTTTAGTTTTTTACCTGAAAACGTTTCCCGAGAATATAAATTGTCATTTTAGAATAGTTTTAGCTAATGAGCTGAAAATTGGTTCGCAAATATCTTACAATTCACCAAATTTTAGTTTTTTACCTGAAAACGTTTCCTGAGAGTTAAATTAAATTAAAACTTTTTCTTAACTATAATTTTTTTTCTAATTTTTGAACTGTTTATTAATAAATTCTAAATTTGATTTGAAAAAGTTTGATTGTGATTTTTAAAATCCTGAATTTGATATGGAAAATTCTGATTTTGATATTTAAAATTCTGAATTTGATATTGAAAATTGTGAACTTGATTTTTAAAATCCTGAATTTGATATGGAAAAGTCTGAACTTGATTTCAAAATCCTAAATTTGATATGGAAAAGTCTGAATTTGAAATTAAAAACCTATATATCAAGAGACTACAGATTGACCCATGTAACTTGAAAATAATAGTGAGAAATTTTCAAATTTTCGTTGCTGGACTGAAGTAGAAGGTGGGAGTTTTTAACACCTGGTTGTAGGTAGATGCAAAAATGGGGATAAAAAGCGAGATTCAGTTTCCAGAAGTCATAGGGATAAACGAGAGTTTGTAATATGTATCTACGAGTAATTAAACAGCAACAGGAGGTGAAAATTATGTTTCTTTCATTTAATGCACTGCTTCAATGGTTTTCATTAAAAGAACTGTGATTTAATTATTTTTTTTCCCATTTTATTTATTAAATCAATATAATAAAAATGAATTTCTGTTTCTTTGTAAGCGCAGATCTCTCAAATTCCTGGACCGATTTGGCTAATTTTTTTTTAATGTTCTTAATAGTCCAATTCAGGTTAATACGTAAAAAAAAATTGGAAAAGTTGCCCGGAAAATTGGAAAAATCGGGAAAAACTAAAAAAAATCAGGTTAGCCAACATAGCTTGCCAAACAATAAAAGAACTAAGCTAGCAAACTAAACAAGTGTTGGCGGCCCTGTTTTTAAGATTTTTGAGTGTCATTCATTCTTAATAGTTATAACCACATTATCGTTGAAGAAGAATTTAATAATGCAACAAAGATTTAAAAAACTATCTATTTTTTTAAAGTACATTTAAAAACAAAAATTAAAAAAATAAACTGCAACGGATCGTTGCTAAACTTTATCCAAATTCATTTGTAATATTAATATGTTTATTTCTTTATTATTAATCAGATATCAGTTGCAATTTGAAGTTCATGTTGACTTTAATTCAAAAATAATGATCGATTCCCATTTAACAGTCGAGGAATAACCATTCTACATTCGATTTTTGACGTTTCGGTTTTAAGAGAATTTTTTATAAATAGATTGTATATACTTTTGTGTCTAGCATAATAAATAATAATTGTAATTTTCAAGTCTTCTTATCTATAATAATACCTACATATAATATAACTTTTTTTTTATTTTCCCCTTAATGATAACAAATGTCCGCCTCCCTGGTGTAATGGTCAGAATAACTGGCTGGCAACCCGGAGGTCTCGGGTTCGATTCTCGGCTATACCCAGACATTTTTCTGTAAGTATAGGGTCTGGTAATAAAAATTAAGTGGGAGATAAATTTAACCGAATTTATCGCGCGGAGAATTTACCACTGCTCGAAGCCCCTAAAAACTAAATTGGACTATATCTAACTTTCTGAGATTTGGCTCGTGATCCCGGCTTCTTTTCCTTCTACTCTGTTCTTTTCACGATGGAGGGGCCATCCCATACAGGCCTTTAGGGGATGGACCTTCTGGTGTATCTCCTTCTCACATCAATTTCATTATAAAAAAAAAATTAAAAAAAAAACAAGTGGATTTTAAATACATTTTAAATATTTGTTTCATCTTATTTGTTATGAGTGTATATTGCAGTTAAATAGAATCTCAAATTATATCTATTTAAGACTTTATAATAAAACAATTATATTTATTCTCTCTAACTAATAAAACATCAATAAAGCAGCCACGTGGGGGTCCAGGGGCGAAGCCCCTGCCTTAGTAAAAGGCCCGCCTAAGGCGGGCCTTGAAGCTAGTCTATAATATTTCTCACACCCTCTGCTTATATTTTCCATCTCAACCCTCTCTATTTCATTTGCTGAGTAAGATAACAACTTGGTCATATAACTTGAGTTAACAAAGCTCCGAGAAACATTGAGATAAGGTCGGATTTACCGCAAGAAATTTACGAAACTATTTCGAAACTTTGCTCTAGTCTTATCCTGTTATACTTACCTACCCTATCTAGTAGGAAAATTAATTTGTTTTTTTTTTGTTAAAAGGTGTAATCTCATTCCATATTTTAGTTATTAAGCTTAATAACACCATCATGTAAGAATCTAATTTTCCTGAATTTGATTAATTTAAGAGATAAATAATAAAATATTATCACTCGAAGAGAAAAATTATTTATTTTTACCTGTTATTTGCTGAAATTAAAAGCTGGTTAGATTTTGGTTTGACGTTTATTCTTAAAATATTTCTATTGTACCATTGAAAATATTATTTTTACTTTACCATACATATTGTAATCGTGCATGAAAAAAGTGTTTTTTTTTTTTTTTTTTTTTGAAATATCTCAAAAACGTCTGAAACTATTTTGATTAAAAAATTTAGCGAAACCAGGGATTTTCAGTCTACACAAAAGCCCTAATAAGTGAACGTCGAAAAATTATATTTTTCGAGATAATAATTGTTTTGTTAAAATGTTTGTTAGTCTGTTAGTCTGTGCGTTACCAAATTTTTGTGGACGAGCTAGCTCAAAAACTAGTCTGAATATCAAAACCAAATTCCGAGTAGTTTTGGTGCAGTGAGATTAAAAGCTGATTAGATTTTGGTGCATATCGACTCAAAATTAAGGGACCGGGGGAGGGGGCTTAAAATTTTAAATTATAATATTTTCAAACTAAAAAAAAAAAAGAAAAATGAAATATACTATAAAATGAACCTATATTAACGAAAATATTTTTTTTCTGGCGCCAAAATTAGGGGGGGGGGGTCAAAAAATAAAAATCTAGGCCATTTAAGCAAACTCAACCAAATTTTGTATACATAATCAGTGGGCCCCCAGAACACTAAAAATTCAAAAATAAGCCGCCCAAAATGGGCGGACAGGGCGGGGTTCAAAAAATGAAAATCTAGGCCCTTGTACCAAACTCAACCAGAAGTTTATGGTAAAGTCAAGTGGATGGCCACATCAGAACAATGCGCGGATCCAGGGGGGCGATGGGGACTGCCCCCCCCCCCCGAAGCATTGGAGATCAACCATTTTTTATGTTTATTAAATTTTTTTTTACAACATGAAAATAAAGTTCTATGTGGGGGGCGTCTCTGCCCCCCCCCCCGCTTGGACAATTCGATCGCGACACACTTTCGAGATAAAAAGCAGATCTTATATATTAGGTTAAAAATAAAATGAGAGAGTCTTCTGTTTTTTAAATAAAATAATTTTTAATTATTTCTAGAGACTATAGTTTCGAAGGCATTGCCTTCATCATCAGTCTATCACAAATATTTCAAATTAGTTACAAATTAAGATTTATACATTGAAAATTTTGAAAAATATATAATGTCTTTTTCTTCACAGATCTTATATACATCGACCACCCTGAACTATATAGTTCAATTGAACTAGTTCCATATAATGAACGAACTATAAAAGAACTATTCCCTAAAAAGAACGATTTTTCCCATCTCTATTAAAAATGTTGACAAAGGAAATGAATTTAAAAATATGATGCTCTTTTTATTTAGTTTGAGATAGGATCTATTTTTCATTAAGGGGGGGGTAAAACTCAGTGGCTGCCGGCCGCCCCCCCCCCAAATCAGAGGTCTGGATCCGCGCATGATCAGAACGTGTCAATTTATTAAGGTTATTAAGTAGACTATTTTGTAGGCTTTAAAGCTATGATTTTTTAGGTCTTTTAGAGAAATCTTAAAATACATGTTTGTAAAAAGTACAACAAATTAAAAATTTAAAAATAAAATTCAAAATATTAGCCACACTTTCTAAATTGAAGTTTTTTAAATAGTATGAATTCATTTATAATTAATCTATTATATGTTTAGAAATGTTTAAAAGATGGAGAAAAATCATTTTCAAATCTGGATTCCGATATCAATGATAACTAGAATACAGAGCTCTTCGAAAGCTTTTTCTGATTTGTAATTCGAAAACAAAAAATAGTTTAGATTAGGGACTTTTAAACTCAGAACTGATTATCAAATTTGACTAAAATTTTAAACGATCAACATAATGATACACTTATATTGATTAAATCTATTTATGTATCACTGGCGGTTGGAGACTTTTCAACCAGGGGATCCTGTCCAAAAAAGAACCCTTCATTTTTTGAAATTTTTTTTATTCTTCGATTTTTTTTTCAAATTTCATTGAATACGGCATCATTTTTGTTATTTTTCAAATTTAACATTAGATTAAAAATATGTTTTAGGATCTTCGCCCCAAATGGATACTGCTTTGTATGAGTGAGGGTAGGAGTCGGAAATTAATTATTGTGACTTAAATTCTATAGTCCCTGAGATGCAAATCGATCATCTTCCACAATGAATCAGCCTGTCCTATAAGAAAATCTTAAATTTGAAACTTGAAACTATGCAACAATTTATTTCATTTCAAGAACCAAAATATTTTTTCAAAACAACAAAATGTTGTTTATAGAAATATTTGAAATAACGGAAAATAATTTGAAAATTTAATGATCCTCTTGAAATTTTGAAGTCGACCTTATATATTTATGAAAATACTACTAAAATTTTAGGGATGCGCCGTATCCACAGCATCCATGGATCGCACGCCACTGGTATATATATTACATAATCAAGAGAAAGATATTGAGGAATAAAAGTTAAAAGAATTGTCTATAACTAGAGATGGTTAATTATTATTATTCGAGATTCAATGCAGTAAATATATTGTGAAAACAAAATGCTAATATTTAATAATACTATATATATTTGTCTAGATTAATTTGCCGCAACGCTGACGTAATGCTGCCGAGAGAGAGCGCCATCGGTATATTTGCGGCAAATTTGAAATATAATCGTAATTTGGACTCAAATTTCGAAATGAAAGACTCCAATTGATTTTAAATTAAGAAACATTAAATATATTGATAATTATTACCCCCCCCCCTTCACCACTCAAAAACTAAATATTCAATTCGCTTTTCTTTGCGCACAGAAAAAGAAATCAATCACATCTTATTTGATTTATATATTATTTGTTTATTTTTTAATAATTTGCCACTTTTTTTATAATTTTTTAAAAATCTAAATTTTGTTATTCTTATTTGTTGATTTTTACAAAATTAAACGACTTAAGACACGCATGCCCATATGAGTTTCTGCAATACTGGAGGAGCAGCCTGTCATACAAACAACACATGATTTCTTTTAAATATTTGGAGCCTTATATCGATTATCGATCCCAAATTTTAAAAAGTGATATAATATAATTCTCCTCCTCACACGATACAACTTATTTAAATAAATCTATTTCCACACAAAAAATATCACAATGCTGTAGATTATAGAAAAAAAATACTTCCAGATTCATATCTAGAGCCTCATTTCTGTAGCTGTGTCAGGACGAAAATGAGGCGAAACTTTTAAGAGACTATGTATTTTCGGGAGTTTACAGGTATGACATTTGGAGTGTGGTTTTTTAAGAGGAATAAAATTTTTTGGACCAAGACGCTGCCCGCCAGGGCTCCAGCCGGAGGGCCGAGCTTCGAGGGCGTTGCCGAAGGCACGCACGAAACGCTCGCCAATAATAATAATAAAATAAATAATGAACTTTGCTGACTACCTTTGGAGATAGAGAAGAAGCCCCAGGGCAGGCAGCCTGCTTTGAAATATACAGACAATCAGATGAAAATATAATCGTTAAATATAAACGCGGGGTGAACCGCGATTGGAATTATCTGTATGCAGTCTTTGGAATTACCCATATGTGGAATTATTTTGGAATTCATTAGAAAATTCCCCTTCATCTATTGTCTACTTGGAAATGAAAGTGAAAGTGGAAGTAGGTGTACTCGATATTAGGTCGCGGTTCACCCCTCGTATATAAAGCTTTTGGTCAATTCAAGCTAATGAGGGAAAACCCCAAATTTTGAATAGATAAGCTCTATTAATTTTTTTCTTCAATTTTAATAAATTATTTTTTAACTACCCAATTTTTAACAAAGATATATCCTTCATCTTGAAAATACTTTTAAAAGGCCAGGAAATAATTAAATATGATAAATAGGAAATTTAAATGATAATAATCATCCTTCCGATGTCATTAGTTCATTATATAATTCTCATAACTTTTGAATAATAAGAAGAAGAAGAAAACGAAGTAGAAAAAAAAATCGTTAGTGAGAGTTTGAAATCTAAGAAAAAGAAATAATTTCTCGGGGATATGTTGAAAAAGTTCTCGAGCATACCTTGAAAAGCACTTGGGGTTATATTGATTTCAATTTTCTCGGATCCCGGGTCGAAGGAATGCGGGAAAGCATATTTATAGATTTCTACTTGTTTTTCGAAATTGCATTTTTTACTTTATCCATAGCGAAGGAATGGGAAATTATTGTAATCGGTCTCGAGCCAAGTGCGAGTCCGAGAAACTCCTCAGGTAAATACTACGGAACCCATGGTCTCAAACAAAGTGATAAATTGTAGTATTCATTTAGGTTGAATTTTTAAAGAAAAAAATCGCTCTTTTTGGGCTCTGGGCGGAACCCCATTTATAGGTTGATGAAACCTTCAAGTCCTACAATTTACAATGGGTGGTCAAATCTATATATATATAAAATTCTTTGCCCGATACACTCACTCGCTCACCATCAAAACAGCCAGAACCACTGGATATAGAAACATAAAAATTGGAGAGGATATTACATCTATGACATAGGGGCTCACTAAGAAAGGATTTTTCGAAAATTGCGGGACCCTAAGGGGGTCAAAGGGGGCAAAGTGTGTTTTCACTGATTATTCAATATCTCTTAAGGACGATAAAATATCTACTTGTTTTTTACTTATAAAAATACTAAATTAAAATATCTAAAAATTGATTTCAGGATTTTTTGAAATTCGACTCCTAAAGAGGTCGAAAGGGCTAAATATCTTTGCAATGTGTTTACACTAATTATGCACTTTCAATTAAGAACGATAAGATATCTCTTGATTTTTACTTAATAAAATTCTAAATACAAATATCTAAAAAGTAATTTCAGGATTTTTTGAAATTCGCCTCCCAACTATCCAAAATGTGAGTGGGGGCAAAAATTAAAACTCCCTCCAATCTTGATCAAATTTTGTAGAGTTACTACTTTATTGCTTTGATAACTATTCCTGTAAAAATCAACTAACAAAATTGACTGTATGGGGGCGAAAGGGGGGGCGACAAAGTAAAAGAAATTTTTAGCTTTTTTGTACATTTACTCTATAGAAAACTGAGAGTTATTTATTTGCAAATATCTAAAAATAATTCCAACCTCCCAAAATGTGAAGTGGGGGCAAAAAAAAATTACTCTCTACCGATTAACAGATACAAATTTTGTAATGTTAGTTTTTAAGACTACTCTAAAATGTAAGCTGCAGCAGAAATCAATAGCCAAAATGAGTGCATGGGGGCAGAAAGAGGGGACAAAATATTACAAACTTAATAATCACATGCCGGGACGCTGCCGTCCGCCAGCTTACCTGCCCGGAGGGCCGAGGCTGTAGAGGGCGTGCCGAAGGCACACCTGGAGCAGCACGTTATTATATATAATCGCCAGATGCCTGGAGCACGGAGCGATGATCGGTAACTGCTTGCCTCTAAATAGCTTAAGTTTCAAATTTCAAGTCTCTGCGACTTACCGAAGACGATATCTGAATGATTAAAATATTTATTTTACGACACTCCTAATTTACACCACCTTCCTTTTATTTCAATCGGATTAAAATCTATACACGATTAATAACTCATGACATTTGATAAGAATACCTATTTAAAAAAAAATTTGTGAGGTTTTTGAGAAAATCAAAAAAAAAACGAAAAATCTTTCATGTAAATGACCACTTCTGGTGTTCCGATTTCTAGCAAAAACTTGCTGTACTTCTTCTAGTCTATATGGAGCTTAAGTTTCGAATTTCGTAGCTCTGAGATTTATGGTTGCGAAACGCGGGGGGTACATTCTTACGTACGTAAACATCAACTTCCGGTACTTCAATTTTAGCCAAAATCTTGTGGTACTTCTTATAGCCTCTCGATAACCTAGTTTCAAATTTCAAGCCTCTGCAACTTTCCGAAGACGAGATATGAACGATTAAAATATTTATTTTACGACATGACTAATTTACACTCCTTCCTTTATTTCAATCGGATTAAAATTTATACACGACTAATAACTCATGAGACTTGACAAGTACACCAATTTTTTATTGTTAAGGATAAATAAATTGAATTTGCTTCTTTCCAATAATTTACTTTGTTATTCAAATGGTTAATCCAAATATTTCGAGAGCGTTCTCAGCATCTCTTCCTCAGTGGAAGCTGTGGGACCACACAATAGGCAAGTCAGTGCAGTTATTATTAATTACAGGTGTCAAAAAGTACTCCCCCACCAATGAGCCGACCCCATCAGTTTGTACAGAACAATTGATAAAAGCTCGATCACACAACACACACATACATATATATATATATATATATATATGTCGGAGGTAGAGTCGACCAGGGTTTAAAGAGGCAGCTGAATTATCTGTCACCCAAAACAGCGTTCGAGAATCGCGCCACTTCAGTTGACATTTCAGAGACTAGAGTTGTTCCGAAAAAGCTCCACAGGCTCTCGGAGGGGGGGGGCGGCTGCCGAGGACAAGGGATTCTCGAGGAGCAGCATTAGGTTGGCAAGGAACGACACGGGGAGTCTTGTGTTTGGTGTCAGTGTGCGTGCCGCGGGACTTGATGGCCTCTTCTAACCTTGAGATGATTAATTGAATGCTGAGGACTGCCTACAACTACGAAATCAGAAGTGGAATAAAGATCGCCATGCCCATATTCGGATTCAAGCGAATTGAAATCGGGTGAGGAATTTCCATTTTTTTTCCGCCCCTTTGTTTTCCTTGTTTACATAAGCAAGTGAATATTATTGAAAAAAAAAAAAAACAGCAAATTTTATAATTTTTACTTGTTTGAATCTGATTTTTCTTCATGATAATGAATAAAATCTGGTATCTTTTGAAAGTAGAGTAAAGAGATTATTTTTGAGGTTCTTCTTCGCGGGAAGTTTTGGATTCGTGATCGCTCTGTGGGTGTATTTTTTTTGGCGTGGCTGTCGGCTCGCACTGCTTTTGTGTCCCTTCCGCTGAGGATCGTCGCCCGGATGTGTTTTTGTTTTTTTATCAAGACTGTTTGCTGGTGTTGTCGCGAAGCAATTGCCTTAAATTAAATAATATTTAAATAATTTTAGGAAAGCCTGAGTTTGCTTTGGCCAATATTGAAAAAAAAAAAAAAAAAGAAAAGAAAAGAGAAAAAGGAAATTAATGGATTTGTTTGTATTAAGTTTGATAGTAAATTCTCTTTTTTTTTTTCTGTTTTTTTTGTTGGTGGATGAAGGATGGGGAGGTGGTTATGAATGTGAATATCAGGTCAAAGGCGACATAGAAAAGTTTGGTCATTATTGATAATTGTTCATAATAGTGATTGTCTAATTGTCTAATTGTTGTGGAGGTTTGGCAGTGGTACGTTGGAGAAAGACGTATCAGGTTGAATTGCACTCGACTCTTTGGGTCTGTTGCCTGACAGTCGTATCTCAGCCGAACTGGATTCCTATTCATATTGAAAGAGTGGCCTGGCTGAGGTGAATTGACTAATCTTTAAGTTTAAGACTTTCGAGAGTTATTGACTGCTTTGGATGTCTGCTTCGAGGCGGAGGATCGCGTTTTCAGCCAGTTTGCGAGAGGAGAAAAGTAGACATCTGTGCATGAAGTAGATGGAGCTTAGGCCTAGGCGCATGTAATGTAGAGTCAAGCTACAATTTAGAAGCTAAAGTAGATATCAGTGCATGATGCATGTAATAGATGGAGCCCACCTAGACACCCGCAAACGTCAAATTAAATGACGGTTTAGAAACTCTGTGTGTATGATATGATGAATGTACGCGGATGCTGTGGTGTCCTAGTGGCACGTGGTCTGTGTTTTCGGCGTTATGGTGTCGCCGTAAATACGACTGCGGTGGTGTCACAGGGCAAGCATTGATGAATGTACGCGGATGCTGTGGTGTCCTAGTGGCACGTGGTCTGTGTTTTCGGCGTTATGGTGACGCCGTAAATACGACTGCGGTGGTGTCACAGGGCAAGCATTGATGAATGTACGCGGATGCTGTGGTGTCCTAGTGGCACGTGGTCTGTGTTTTCGGCGTTATGGTGACGCCGTAAATACGACTGCGGTGGTGTCACAGGGCAAGCATTGATGAATGTACGCGGATGCTGTGGTGTCCTAGTGGCACGTGGTCTGTGTTTTCGGCGTTATGGTGACGCCGTAAATACGACTGCGGTGGTGTCACAGGGCAAGCATTGATGAATGTACGCGGATGCTGTGGTGTCCTAGTGGCACGTGGTCTGTGTTTTCGGCGTTATGGTGACGCCGTAAATACGACTGCGGTGGTGTCACAGGGCAAGCATTGATGAATGTACGCGGATGCTGTGGTGTCCTAGTGGCACGTGGTCTGTGTTTTCGGCGTTATGGTGACGCCGTAAATACGACTGCGGTGGTGTCACAGGGCAAGCATTGATGAATGTACGCGGATGCTGTGGTGTCCTAGTGGCACGTGGTCTGTGTTTGCGGCGTTATGGTGACGCCGTAAATACGACTGCGGTGGTGTCACAGATGGGCAAGCATTGGCGTTTTCAGATGGTCAGGAGTGACCGAACGGTAAGGTACTACATCACACGAGGACGTGTGAAAACGTCAGGAGGCCGTGTCGGAGGTAGAGTCGACCAGGGTTTAAAGAGGCAGCTGAATTATCTGTCACCCAAAACAGCGTTCGAGAATCGCGCCACTTCAGTTGACATTTCAGAGACTAGAGTTGTTCCGAAAAAGCTCCACAGGCTCTCGGAGGGGGGGCGGCTGCCGAGGACAAGGGATTCTCGAGGAGCAGCATTAGGTTGGCAAGGAACGACACGGGGAGTCTTGTGTTTGGTGTCAGTGTGCGTGCCGCGGGACTTGATGGCCTCTTCTAACCTTGAGATGATTAATTGAATGCTGAGGACTGCCTACAACTACGAAATATATATATATATATATATAGATACAAATTCAAAATGAGATAACATACGAATATATATAATTATTTACACTCTGTATAATGAAGTCAATGAAATTTAAAAAAATTAAAAAATAATCAGTGCTCGAGCTGGTTTAAATTTAACATGAACTACTTAATGTTAATGACCAGTCAAAGGGAAGGTCAACGACCACAAAATTGTCGACATATATATCGAGATGATATATACATTCATCACAGTGAACCAAAAGAATGTATTTAGTTCTAGGCTGACCACCAGTGAAGAAGGAACATCAGAATTTTCAATATCCATACGATATTGACTCCATGAAAAACAACATTTATAATTAAAAAGACTGATGATGAAGACCAAGTCTTCGAAACTATAGTCTCAAACAAATAAATAATATATATATATATATATATATATATATATATACAGATATCATCTCGATATATATGTGTGTATGTTTATTTGCATCAAGCAGAGGACAACCTCTTTGTTTCTCTTTGTGAATCAACACTCTGCTACTCTCGGAAAAAACAAAAACTTTTCAATTAAATCAAATATTGCTGTTTAATATTTAATGGGACTCGAAAATAGTGACCTATTAAAATGGCCTTTTTCGTCATTTTGACCGATAATATCTCAAAACTCTGACGTGTTGTAAAAAATCGGGAAATTGCATGATAATCAGCGTATAAAAAACTCTATGGAATCCATTGTTAGGTTTACAGGGAGAATTTTGTGTTTATCTAGCAGTATTATCTACAACCGTTCAAGAAGATTTCTATATAAAACAATTAAATTTTTCCAATCAAAAGTTAAGAAGCTAAAAAAACCCTCAAAATCCCATCAAAAAACAAAGAAATTGCCAAATCAACAAAATTCTCAGAAAGCATATTAAGTCTTGAAAAAGGTTTTTCTCCTAATTTTATTTAAGTACCTGGAGGCACCGAGCGATGCTCGGTAACTTCTTCCTTCAGTTAAAAGCTTTATTTTAATATTATTTTTAATTTAAAATTCTGATAAAAAGGTCGATTTTTATTTGAGAGCCGCTTTCAAATTAAAAAAATACAAAAATATATAATATTCGTCCAATGTACCCCCCCCCCCACCTCCACCCCGCTCGACCCCACCCCCGAAACCTCGCCCTACCCCGGATTCCCCACCACTGCGCCCCACCTTCTGCACCTGTTTTGATTCAAACCATATGATTCATTTTTATTCATCCAATTGTTAATAAATAAAACCTATCAAAATGTGTTGTTTTTTCAGAAAATTGAGACCTGCTTATGCGAAATATATTTTTAAATAAATTCTTGATTATTTTTTATTCTATTAAATAAATAAAGTTCTTTATAAAAACAATTATAAAACGTTTATTAATATTTCTAACGTTTAGGGAGAACAAAATATGTTAAAATCCACAATCACAATACTTCTTCAAGGCCTTTGAGAATAAAGGATTAACCCGACCCATTGTCTGTCTGGGTACAAAAGAAAAAGAGTAACCTTTTTTAAAACCTAAGAATGGGATTTGTCTACCTGAGAATAATTAATTTGATTACGAAAAAACCCATCAAAAACAATTTTGTCGAAGATGAGACCGTGACAGATCGAATTGTCACCCCAAAAACCCCTAACCCTTGAATTTCATCAAAATCGGTAAAGCCGTTTTCAAAATAGAACAATGATACAAATATATATATATATATATATATATATATATATATATATATATATATATATATATATATATATATAAATAAATAATAACAATTTTTGCTCTTTTAATAAGACTAAACCTTGAATAATAAATTGCTTACCGAGTAATTTTAAAAATTATCTCTATAATCGCCGAATACTCAAGCCCTCTTTAAAAAGCGAGTCTCAATGTTACATCATCCTTTAAATAACCCTTTCCGCTGCTCTGCATATATATTAACAACCCCTGTTGAATTTCATATTTACTATTGCACTATTTACATCATAACAAACCAGATATACCTTTTAACAAGTAGAGTAAAGCATCCTTTCAATACAAGTCATGGCCAGAATACTCTATATCTCTCGGCTGAGGTCTACAATTTCTGAGAATTATTATTCTCCCATCTTTTATAACCATCCAGTAGAGCGTATTAAGGTTTTGCCTTTCAACTTTGTTAATAATAGAAGGGGAGGTTATTTATTGATCGAGCTACAAGTAGGTATGTATGAATGATTTTATATAATTTTTTTATTTCGAACACTTCTCGAAAATTTAATTCAATTTAAGCCTCTGACGTAAACATTTCAATAGTATACCATAAGTTGATTCTAATTGACGTGGAACACCTGGAAGATAGCAAGTATTGAATTGACCCACAAAAAATGATTAGCTTATTGTACTTAAAAAGTCTGTAAACGTGGAGAAAAACTTGTTCATCCTTGATGTGTTTTCTGTATGTCTGTGTGTTTGTAAGGATAACGATACTCCACGGCTAGAGTATTTATGTAGGATACAAAATATTGTGCTTAGTATCACCAGGAAAAATGACTTTGCCGTCTAGTTAAGCAAATTATATTATGCTTGTTTATTACTTTACCAGACAGGGTGGTCAGTATTGTAATCGTGCATGAAAAAGTGTTTTTTCTTCCTTCTTTTTCAAAATATCTAAAAAACGGCTGAAACTATTTCGATTAAAAAAATTGAGCGAAACCATGGCATTTAGGTCTACAAAAAAGCTCTAATAAGTGAACATCGAAAAAATTATATTTTTCGAGATAATAATTGTTTTGTCAAAATGTCTGTTAGTTAGTTAGTTGTTGGTTAGTTAGTTAGTCTGTGCGTTACCAAATTTGTGGACGAGCTAGCTCAAAAACTAGTGTGAATATCGAAACCAAATTTCACACGTAGTTTTGGTCCATTGAGATTAAGAGCTGATTAGATTTTGGTGCATATCGACCCAAAATTAAGGGGGGAGGCGAGGGGGGTTAAAAATTAAAAATCTAGGTCGTTTGAGCAAACTCAACCAAATTTTGTATACATATTCAGTGGACCCCCAGAAGTCTAAAAATGCAAAATCTAACCGCCCGAAATGGAGGGGGGAGCGGAGGGTCAAAAAATGAAAATCTTTGCCATTTACCAAACTCAACCGAATTTTGTATACATAATCAGTGGGACCCAAGAAGTCTAAAAATGCAAAAACTAACCGCCCGAAATGGAGGGGGGAGCGGATGGTCAAAAAATGAAAATCTTTGCCATTTACCAAACTCAACCAAATTTTGTATACATAATCAGGGAGTCCCAGGAGTCTAAAAATGCAAAAACTAACCCCCCCCCCTACATGATTATAAATAATTTTATTAAATATTAAATATAAGTGAGGGGCCAGGTTGTATGGTAAAGATAAGTGGATGGCCACATCGGGGCTGCGATCGGCTTATTTTTAACCGACTTCAAAAAAGGAGGAGGTTCTCTATTAGACTGATTTTTTTTGTGTGTCTATGTTACCTCATAACTCCGCCAATTGTGAACCGATTTTGATGATTTTTTTTGCATTAGGTTCAGTCTAGCTTCCGATTGGTCTCGTTTTTTTTTCATTCGTATTGGACCTTTTTTGATATATTTGTTCAGGCATAAATTCTTTGTTTATGAACCGATTTTAATGATTCTTTTTTTATTGGAAAGAGGAAACCTTAGGGGTGGTATCATACTAATTTGACCAAATTCTGAAGATATGATCAATGACGAAATAACGTAAATCTCCAATTCTTATGACCAAATAATCGAAATTATAATAAATATAATCTTTTATAAAAAAAATCTTAAAACATTCATTTAAAACCCGCAAACGTTTCGAGAGAATTTCTATATTTATGAATTGAATTTTATTATCATTTTCTGATTCATTCGCCCGACGCTTTCTCTTACGAGATGCATGCAAGGAATTATATTAAGTCACTATTAATAACATCATTAAAAAGAGAAAAATAAAAATAATTTTTATAAAAAAAATAATACCGACTTCAAAAAAATTAAATGCAACAAATAAAATAATAATAACTTAAAAAATAAAATAAAATACACTAAAAGGTATAAAATAATTATCTTATTTAGTTACAACTAAACGACGAAATATTAACATGAATTACTTTTTGAAGTCGGTGCTAAACATATACATTTTATGAATCGCACTCGACGGATCTTACTTAGTACGTACGTCGCTTATATAGTTTGTTTGACACCGACTTCAAAAATTAATTTCATGTTAATATTTCGTCATTTAGTTGTAACTAAATAAGATAATTATTTTATACCTTTTAGTGTATTTTATTTTATTTTTAAGTCTATTATTATTTTTTAATTTTTTTAAGTCGGTTTTATTTATTTTTTTATAAAAATTATTGAAGTGAAATTTCTTTAGCGACGTATCTGTTTGTTTGTTTTTTGTTACAATAAAGGGAAAATTACTCAATAGAGGAGAAATATTTTTTTTAAAACAGACTAAAAATTAGGAAATTTAAATTATTTAGCCGTAGATGTTAATTTTACTTTAACATATAGTGCATGGTCGGTATTGTAATCGTGAACGAAAAAAGGTTTTTTTTTGCTTCTTTTTTCGAAATATCTCAAAAACGGCTGAAACTGATTAAAAAAATTGGGCGAAACCATAGCATTTCGGTCTACAAAAAAGCTCTAATAAGTGAATATCGAAAAAAATTATATTTTTCGAGATAATAATTGTTTTGTCAAAATGTCTGTTGGTCTATTAGTTAGTCTGTACGTTACCAAATGTTGTGGACGAGCTAGTTCAAAAACTACTGTGAATATCAAAACCAAATTTCAGACGTAGTTTTGGTGCATTAAGATTAAGAGCTGATTAGATTTTGATGCATATAGACCCAAAATTAAGGGAGAGGGATTAAAATTTAAAATTATAATATTTTCAAACTAAAAAAACAAGAAAAATGAAATATACTATAAAATGAATCTATAATAACGAAAATATTTTTTTCTGGTGCCAAAATTACGGGAGGGGGCAAAAAATAAAAATCTAGGCTATTTGAGCAAACTCAACCAAATTTTGAATATATAATCAGTGGGCCCCCAGAACTCTAAAAATGCAAAAACCAACATCCAAAAATGGGGGGAAGGGGTCAAAAAATAAAAATCTAGATCCTTGGACCAAACCCAAACAGAAGTGTATCGTAAAGTCAAGTGGATGGCCACATCAGAACGTGTGAATTTATTATATAACAACACCACAATCCCTATTAATTATACTGGTGTCCTGGCGGGCAGCGTCTCGGTCCAAAAATTTTATTCCTCTTAAAAAACCACACTCCAAATGTATACCTGTAAACTCCCGAAAATACATAGTCTCTTAAAAGTTTCGCCTCATTTTCGTCCTGACACAGCTACAGAAATGAGGCTCTAGATATGAATCTGGAAGTATTTTTTTTCTATATTCTACAGCATTGTGATATTTTTTGTGTGGAAATAGATTTATTTAAATAAGTGGAATCGTGTGAAGAGGAGAATTATATTATATCATTTTTTTAAAATCCGATAATCGATATAAGGCTCCAAATATTTAAAAGAGATCAGATGTTGTTTGTATGAGAGGCTGCTCCCTCCAGTATTGCAATGAGAAACTCGGGGATGCGTGTCTTAAGTCATTGAATTTTGTAAAAATCAAAAAATAAAAACAACAAAATTTAGATTTTTAAAAAATTATAAAAAAGTGGCAAATTATTAAAAAATAAATAAATAATATATAAAATATAAATGAAATAAGATGTGATTAATTTATTTTTTTGTGCGCAAAGAAAAGCGAATTGAATATTTAATTTTTGAGTGGTGAGGGGGAGGAATAATTATCAATATATTTAATGTTTCTTATGGCAAAAACAATAAATAATTTGACATATAGGGCGATGAGGGGATCTATCCTTAATTTTTACACTTTCAGCAGAAGAACATATAGAGCGGGTGGCGTATGATTATTAATTGTAAATACAAAAAAAAAGAAATGTGAAATGTGAGTCAGGATTAATCCTGGCTCTCTCATCCACCCGCTCTGAATCTGAATTTATTTGTTCTGAAGCTGAAAGTGTGTATTTTGTGTAATAAACTTTATCTTTGTAGAGGCGGCCCGCTCCTCGGAGGCCCAATAAACAAAATTAAAGGTAAAATCATAAAATCAATTGGAGGCTTTCATTTCAAAATTCGAGTCCAAATTACGATTATATTTCAAATTTGCCGCAAATATACCGACGGCGCTCTCTGTCGGCAGCATTACGTCAGCGTTGCTACAAATTAATCTAGGCTCTTATATATAGTATATATAACAAGTTTCACTTCCCCCGTGGGCTTATTGTTCAAAAATACTTTTTTTTTATCTATCATTTACGTTTTTTTCTACAGAACAGGCCTTATACCAGGTTTTCTCAAATTCTGGCCCGATTAACTCATAGTTCTAGGGTCTTCAAAGTCCATTCAATGGATTCCCGAAACTTTTCAGTATTCAGCAAATGGGTTAAAGATTAAGCGCCGCCTGGTTAGTAGTTGGATATGCATTAATTTAGACCGTTCTGTGCTGATGGTTGCATCATCAGGCGTTCACTATTAAAAATCTTTCTTTTTTAATAAAACTTAGGGAACGCGGTATTGGTTTATAGTGAAACAATATAAAAATTATATTAGGTTGGAAATGGTAACGACCCTTTTTGACAGATATTCCCTACTCACCCCTCTGATGACTCCTCTCTCTATTTTCGTGTCATTTGTTTAACCACAGAGCTTAAAAATAAAAATAAAGTAATAAAATATATATATTCTTTTAGATGTTTATATTTATGTACGGGTTTTTTCCAATTCTATACCATCCTATTGGCTGATAATTCATTTAAGACCACACAAGCACACTGCCAAATAATAAATAATTTCCCGTTTTCTTCACTGATGTAGGTACACCTGATGATGCGAGAGTGGTAACCCCAAAATATATTGAAATTATTTTTTTAAAAAATTTTAATTTATTTTCCTCTTTATAAAACACCACCAACTCTAACCTAATATAATTTCTTTTTTTTATTTCTTTTCTCTAAAACGGCACTAATTTAAGGGGGTCGGGACTGTTTATCATTTTTATAAGAAAATTCTCAAATTTTTACCATCGATCATTGATGCATTCAATATTTATTCCCGAAATTTGAAGTTGATCGTCTTTCCCATTACCGAGAAATAAATTATTGAAAATTGTCCTTTAACATGGAAGTAAATGGACCGAGCTTTTATGCTAAAAGGGCTATAACTTCTATACAAATTATACCATTTTCAACAAACTTATCCAGATCAATAATTCAACTTTTTATGAATCGAATGATACAATTTTCAATAGATTTGACAGTCTAGTTAATTAGTTATTGATAATAATAAAAAATAAAAAGTTATTTGCAGCCAACAGAATATAACAAAAGCACTAGTGTAGAATTCCAACTCTATTTCTTGAAATTGTTTTTGTGTTAAATAAATGTTTTTATAATGAGAAAAAATTTACCTCAATATTCTTTTTATTTATATTATCAAAACAAGATTTATTCGAGATTAACCTCATATGAAAGTTTATATTGGGAAAATAAGGACAAGTTTTTTATGTGTGACTTCCCCCCCCATTTTGGGCGGTTAAGTTTTGCATTTTTAGACTTCTGGGGATCCACTGATTATGTATACAAAATTTGGTTGAGTTTGGTAAATGGCCAAGATTTTTATTTTTTGACCCCCCCCCTCCATTTTGGGCTGTTAGATTTTGCATTTTTTAGACTTCTGGGGGTCCACTGATCATGTATACAAGATTTGGTTGAGTTTGCTCAAACGACCTAGATTTTTAATTTTTAACCCCCTTCGACCCCCTTTAATTTTGGGTCGATGTTCACCAAAATCTAATCAGCTCTTAATCTCAATGGACCAAAACTACGTTTGAAATTTGGTTTCGATATTCACACTAGTTTTTGAGCTACCTCGTACACAAATTTGGTAACGCACAGACTAACTAACTAACTAACAGACATTTTGACAAAACAATTATTATCTCGAAAAATATAATTTTTTCGATGTTCACTTATTAGAGCTTTTTTGTAGAGGAAAATGCCATGGTTTAGCTCAATTTCTTTAATCAAAATAGTTTCAGCCATTTTTGAGATATTTCGAAAAAAAGAAGGAAAAAAACACTTTTTTCATGCACGATTACAATATATGACCATACTCTATATGGTAAAGTAAAAATGTTATTTATATAGTTTTTTTAATATATGCATTTGATCGTATTGGAATTAGAAGAAGACTTCAAAAAGTACATTTTTCGACCCGATTCCAATACTTCCCTTATTCGAAATTTCGTGAAGAAAGACAGTTGAATAATCTGAATTATAAATAAGAAAGAAAGATAGTTTTTAAGGAATTTGGTGTTGGTACTTGGTGAAACATTTTTTAAAATTATTGGATAAAAATACTTGGTAGGTTTCGCATTAAGATATAAAAAAATAAAACGAATTTATTTTTGGAGAATCTTTAATCTCGATATATATATTTCGGGTGACTAACCCATCTTCAGGAGAAACAGAAAGTAACTGACCTGGATAAGTCGAAATTGAATACAAGTCAATGGTAAAATTTATTTTTAAAGATAACAAAAGGGTAAATATTTAAAATTAGTGGAGGGAGAAAAGGTAGGGAGTCTACTTTTGTTTAATTTTGAGTAGCCTTTTGAGAAATGAGGATTTCGAATTTGAATACAACTCAATGGTAAAATTTATTTTTAAGATAACAAAAGGGTAAATATTTAAAATTAGTTGAGGGAGAAAAGGTAGGAAGTCTACTTTTGTTTAAGTTAGGTTAGTCACCCGAAATATATATATATCGAGATTAAAGATTCTCCAAAAATAAATTCGTTTTATTTTTTTATATCTTAATGTGAAACCTACCAAGTATTTTTATCCAATAAGAAAGAAAGAGATCTGTTTTCTCAATTTTATTTATCTCAGGTTTACAAAAAATCGCAGTTTTTCCTTCATAAAATGAAAACCACTCATCTTAGAAACTTGATTCTTTTCTCATTCTCTAGGAAATTTTTATTGACTTGAACGTTTGCTTGAATCACTTTTTGATAAAAGTCTTAGATTTATAGATATCTAGCATTTTTCATGACAGGATATGATCCGAATCCTTAAAAGTGTTAGTCGGAGAAAAAACCTAAATGATGAAGTTTGTAGGGAATTTTACGAACTTTCATTTTGAATAGGAATGTTATTTACTAAAAGTTGATATATTTCGAGTTATAAGCAAAAAACCCGTCAAAAAATGAGATTTTTTACCTTTTTTTATATATTTTTGACAATGTTCCGTCACGAAATTTTGTTAGCAAATATCAGATTCGGATTCAGTACACCCGAAAACATAAAGGGTCGAAGAAATTACAACTACTCCAAAACTTTCTGGGTAAAAACAGAATTTAACTTCCCTTGAAAGTAGAAGGGAAATTTTTGATCTCAGATTTTTCATGGAGGCCCTCCACGGTAGTCTGGCGATCCCAGGGCTGGATATCTTTTACAGAATTCCTCGCCCTGGTTTGAGACTGTTCGAGGTTTTTACTCCGAGCGACCCGGAGTGCTATCGCCGATTGCCAGATGTATCGTGACGGCTAATAATAATGACCACCTTATTGATTTCTTCTGGAGAGATGGCCCAGCCCAACCCTTTTTCAGCGTTGATCTATTTATTTAATTTTTTTACCCAGTAGCCTATATTCTCAGTCAAATATTTATTTTTCTTGACCATGGCGGTTTCCTGCCTATTTATTTATTTATTTTTATTCCTTGACTACGACAACTTCCCGTCTACTTATTTATTTATTTGTTTTTTAAATTATTTATTTTTAAATAATTTAACAACAATTTCTTTAAACCCAGTGACATATTCTATTTATTATTGTCATTTCCGTCCATAATTTAATTTATAATTTGAAAGTTTATATTGGGAAAATAAGGACAAGTTTTTTATGTGTGACTTTTTTATTTATCCACCAACGTTTCGTCGACTTTGCCGACTTCTTCAGGGCTTCAAATAGTCATGTCACACATTCGTCTAAATTTTCTTATTACCTTCGTTACCATTGAAGGCCATCAGAATACAATTTTCAAAAGATATTTGGCACATTCACAAAAAACACAATTTTCCTCTTTATAATAACAACCTTATCAATACAAAACAGAACAGAAATCACTTCTTATAAAAATAGAATAGAATACTTTTCTTTTTCTTCTCCGTTTTATCCCTATATAAACTTTCAAATTCTATTTATTTTTAGTTTTATTTATTTGATAATTTATTTATTTATTCTTCCCAGTGTATTTATTTATTTATTTTTATAAAAATAGAATAAGAAGATCGGGGTTGCTTTATTTTGTATATATGTGATTTCTGTTCTGTTTTGTATTGATAAAGTTGTTATTATAAAGAGAAAAATTGTGTTTTTTGTGAATGTGCCAAATATCTTTTTGAAAATTGTATTCGGATGGCCTTCAATGGTAACGAAGGTAATAAGAAAATTTAGACGAATGTGTGACATGACTATTTGAAGCCCTGAAGAAGTCGGCAAAGTCGACGAAACGTTGGTGGATAAATAAAAAAGTCACACATAAAAAACTTGTCCTTATTTTCCCAATATAAACTTTCAAATTATAAATTAAATTATGGACGGAAATGATAATAATTAACCTCATTATTAAAAAATTTGTCACTCTGCAGAAATACAAAAGATTTTTTGTAGATCAACCAGATAGACCTGCTGTCCCGAACCTTCTTAAGATAAATTTGCTTTAGTTTCGGTTGATTGAATTGATTACAAAAATATTTTTTATAAATCACATATAAATAATGCCTATACAGGGTTGGTGACTTGGCCGACGCAGCATAGTGATTACAATGTTAATTTTTTTGAATGTGCATTTATTTGCTCCCCTAATTATTTTAGAGTTAAAGTTCTTATAGGTTTTTTGTAGAGAAAAAAATACTGAATCCGAACATATTTTTGTTTCCAAATTTTGAAATTTCAGAACCGTAATAATCAACATTATAAATAATTGTATTTTTACAAAAATCACTGAGGCCATTGAATTATTAAAACAAACAAGGCATTTTCATTTGTTGTTTCTAAGTGACGTTTGTTATAATTAAACTTTTTAAAATCAGTTTTTATTAGAATTTATTGATTACCATAATGAGAAACTCGTTAAATTTGAATGGGCTGAGTTTTGTATTCGTCATTGATAAATAAAAATAGTAGATTCACGTAGATGAAGTTTAGAACGAGCTTTTAAATTTTCACAAGAATAATCAACCAAATTATAAGTAATATAAAGATAAGAGTAAATAAATATTATATTTATGTGATTTACTATGAGTTAAGGATACTAGGTCACTTATTTCACATTAAAATGTGAAATCACATTTAATTCACATTTAATGTGAAATAAGTGACCTAGTTGTCCTTGAACTCATAGTAAATCAATATTAAACTCATAATATTTACCTTTATCAAAGATGTTTCACCTTGCCCAACACTAATCTACTAATTATAAGTAATATTTTTAAACATAATTAAAACAATAAAATTAAGGTATTGAGGTAAAGCAGAATTTAACTTTTTAAGCATAATTAACAAATCTATAAAATTATAACAAAAATAACAATCATAGCAAATGTTCGAATAAACCACCATTTACCACAAAACAATGGCTCAACCTCGGACCAATTATTTTATTCTCAAAATTATTATTTAAAAGTTGAGAAAACTTATGAATCCATTTTGAGACTAGTATAAACAATAAAACTTAAACAATCGACAACAATAAAAGTTTTGAATTTAAATTTTTTAAATAAATATCTCCATTTTTAAAATCGTTTTTTGGACTTTTAAATTATGAATTAGACAAAATCTGATGTAAATATCTTTTAGGAATTTTAATTCTGCTCAGTTTTTTGTATTCTAATTATGCTCTAAAATAATCACTAAAGACTACTATTAAACGTCAAATAGAAACAACAAATGAAAATGCCTTGTTTGTTTTAATAATTCCATGGCCTCAGTGATTTTTGTAAAAATACAATTATTTATAATGTTGATTATTACGGTTCTGAAATTTCAAAATTTGAAAACAAAAATATGTTCGGATTCAGTATTTTTTTCTCTACAAAAAACCTATAAGAACTTTAACTCTAAAATAATTAGGGAGAAAATAAATGCACATTCAAAAATTAACATTGTAATCGCTATGCTGCGTCGGCCAAGTCACCACCACTGTATACTGAAAACTGAAAAAATAGATACTTGATAGATTGATAAAAAGTTGAATTAAAACAATTATTTAAGAAAATTTTGGATTTTCCTCTATCCATCTACTAAATATCTATTTTGAAAAATTTATGATGACGCCCTAGTCGAGAGTTATGTTCCTTGAAATTCACCTGGAGAGCACCCCTCTTGTCCTCTTTCTTTGGATTCTTTGCATTTGTAAAAATACAACATCCTAAAATTAACCTTCCAAGTGAGAGTCAAACTGCATATTAAAGGTTCAATACCTTAAAACTTCCAAACTACTTCTTGTTTTTCATTAATAAGGGTGAGATGAAATATATTTGTAAATTTTTTCATAATTCATGTCATTTCTAAACGACGATAGGGACAAAAATCACCTAAAATTTGGAACTTTTGAGCTCTTTTAAATAATCACTTCACCACCAAATAAATTTTAAAAAAATTAAAACATCTTCTACTTAAAGAGAGATATACATGGTTAAAAATTATTTTATTTTACAAAAAAATTTGACCCTTCCTCAAAAACATTCAATTAATTGAAATTTTTAATTTTATTTTTGATTTTTGAGGAAAATAAGTAGAAATAGCTTGTGAATTTCAATTTTGTATCATATTTGTGTGACAGCCTATCCATGTTGGGCGTCTCTGTCGCATCTGACCTGTCTTGGAATGAACACATCTCCTCTGTGGCGAAATCTGCAGCAAGGAAGATTGGCTACTTATTCAGGTCCAAGCGATTTTACAAACCCCACAACTTCTCACCATCTACAAGGCCCAAATCAGCCCCTGTCTCGAATACGGCTCTCATCTATGGAGAGGAGCCTCTAAATATTATCTTGCTACCCTGGATGCAATTCAGAAACGAGCCGTCAGGCTAATTGACGATTCTACCCTCACCGACTCCCTCGACTTGCTAGCTCATCGAAGAAATGTCTCTGCCCTTTCCCTTTTCTATAGATACTATCACGGCAGGTGCTCTGATGAGATAAAATCAATAATTCCCCCAAAGCATGCTTTGCACGTAGCACGCGTTTTGCCGACTCCCAACACTCTTTCGCGGTCAAATTAGAAAAGTGCCGGACCACTTCATTCGCCAATACATATATCCCCATGACTTCAAGGAACTGGAACTCTCTTCCTGTCTCCATCTTTCCCAGCACTTATAATCTTCAAACATTCAAAACCGGAGTGCATAGACACCTACGTCTACACCCTCTTACTTAATCAACTTTCCCTTCTCTTCGATAATGCAAGGGTCTTTCGAGATCCATAGGGGCTGCATCTTTACTGGTGCATTCGATTGCATAAAAAAAAAAAAAAAAAATTTAGTTTACGAATGCTCGCACATACTGATAGACAGACATTGCAGTGACACTAATAGGGTCCCATTTTACTTTCTAAATGAACCATAAAAAAATATGAAAATCTCAGGTATTATGTTGTAAAATTTATTCAATAACATGTCATTAGAATAGGATTTATAATTTAATTAAGAATTTCTATTTATATTTTGTTTTTATTACATGTATGCCGTTTCGATTTAATAGAATACTTTAAACGTTTTTCCTTCACTAGCCTCTTTGATTTTTCTTTAACAGATATTGAGTTTCCATTTTCATTTACAAGAAGTCAATTTGTACGCCAAGAACTTTTTTAGTACATTCTCCGCTCGGGCCCAGTAAGCTTTGAAATTCTATCTGAACGTTTTCTTTTCACTCCACCTTTATATTAAAAGCCATTTCCATTTCAAATTACTTATTTTTAAATTCATTTTGTTTTTCAAATCAATTTTGTTTTTATGTTACGACGTTAAAAGCTTAACGGAGAGAATCTAATAGAAATTGGAATTAAGATTTTAACTACCGTAAGTTTAATGGTAAGAAAAAGTAAAATAAAAATCATTCCACTGAAAAAAGCAGTTAATAAACTAATTTGGTTTAAAACGAAACAATAGAGTTAACATGTGTTTGTTTTTTAATGAATGGATGCAAAAAGGTTCAATTTCTCTATGTGAGATTAAGTCATGCATTAATTAAGTTTAATCTAAAAAGCAAAAGGAGTAATATCACTGTGGGTCGATAAGAGGGTTGGAATCCCTCGAGTGTTCCTACACCCCACTAGGTTACCAGAAGAAACAGACACGTGCCAATTTGAAACCAATTTTTAAATTCAAATTACATTTTCACTTTGGAAGTAGGAAAAAGCGGATAATAGGATTAAAATAGTAGAGTAGACCGGGGCACGTTTACGCACGGGGTTTGTTTACGCAGTCCAGTTTCCTCGTAAAACTAGAGAACCACTAGTCAGGAAAAGCAAAGCGGAGACTCTCACAAACTTCTGAGTGACAGTCTAGCTCAGAAGAAGATTATTGTCTTTTTGAGCAAGGTGGGTAAATTTTGTTATGCTACTTTTGAAGCTCCTAGTGAGCTTACCTTTTAGAATAATGAATAGACAAATACATGTTCCTTTACAGAAGATTATGCTTCTTTACAATAGGCATTTGTTCGATTTAATAGCGCCATATTAACTCCTGTAGTTTGGAAAGATAAAACCATCATGACGACCGGGCACATTTACGCAGCTCTGTAATATTGGGAAAACATTCTCCTTTGTTTGCATTAACTGCGAATCAGATGGTGAAGATGAGTAGGCTGAGATCTGATAATATTAAGATTAGTTTTTGTTTTAGTCTATGGCCTGAAAATTATAATTTCTATAGTTTTTAAGGAATTTGGTGTTAGTACATGGTGAAACATTTTTAAAATTATTGGATAAAATACTTTCTGTTTCTCCTGAAGATGGGTTAGTCACCAGAATATATATATCGAAGTTAAAGATTCTCCAAAAATAAATTCGTTTTATTTTTTATATCTTAATGTGAAACCTACCAAGTATTTTATCCAATAATATTATAATTTCTACTTAATTTTTGTACTTTAGTTACCTTAACTAGCTTAGGAAAAAAATGCAATTGTTTTTGATGGCAATAAAATATTTCTGGGAATGTACATTGTTTAGTTACAGTTTTTTATCCTTATTGTACTAGTCTAAAGGCCGGTTGTATGACGCAAAGTAAATGCTTTTTACCACTAACCAACGGTAGATGGTAAATGGAGGGAGTGGGATGGCCAATCAGATGACAGAAACTTTCAGTGCCTGTCATCTGATTGGCCATCTAGCTCTCCATTTACCATCTACCGTTGGTTAATGGTAAAAAGCATTTACTACACTCAACCGGCCCTAGAAGATGCATAAACATGCCCCACACCCGGGGCATGTTTACGTACTAGACTTATTTTAATGTAAAATTTTTTCACACAATAAAATAAAAAGATAAAATAAATTTATATACATATTAATATTCTTTAATAACTAATACCTGGAGCCACCGAGCGATGCACGGTTACCACTGACCCCTCCCCCCCCCTCCCGAAACCACACACCTCGCCCTCACTACTGCACCCCTACTCCGCCCCACCCCACCTCAACCGCGCCTCCCACCCCGGATCCCCCAAAACAGCACTCCACCCCCTGCCACCTTCCACATCTACCCCGCACCCAGTTTTTGCATTTCTAGCTTTCTAATGGTCTACATATTATGTGTATATTTGTTTACTCGTACACCAATTTGTCCACATTTGTTCATATTGATAAACATTATAAAAAAATAAATAGGAAAATAATAATAAAAAAATAATCGTATAGGATCTGAAATAAAAACATAAAATTAAATAAGATTTGTTTCCAAGCTATATAAAAAAGCCACTTCAACCACTTTATTTGTAAACACACCTGTAATGTTATGATTTAGACACCTGTTAATAAAAAACAAACAAAAAATTCCTAATTTTAATATAATATATATATATTTTTTTTGGTTTTCGGCCTTTCTAGCAATAAGTCAATTTACGATACTATTTATTTCATTTAAATTTGTTTCTACCCCAGTGGTCAGATTTTAGCCGGATGCCTCGAGTCGGATTCGAACCCGGATCCACTTGGTTAGCAGGCTGAGACGCTACCAACTAGTCTATCCGACCGCCCCCCCCCCCATATAATATATTAATATTTGCTAAAACCTATTAGTGGGTTTTAATATTAAAAAACCAATTAATAATAAAAAGATAATTGAAAAAAATGTAAATAAACTTTTTTATTGAAATATTCATCTATCAATAATTACTATAATTAAGAAAAGATCAATTAAGATGAAATTTGTCGAGGTCCAGACATAGCCAGATCGTTTTCTCATTCTCCAAACTTGTTTCATCAAAATCTGTAGAGCCGTTTTCAAAATAGAACTAAGATACAAATATATATATATATATATATATAAACAATTTTTGCTCGTTTAATAAGAGTAGATAGATAGATTTATCACCTTAAACTGTTTTAAACACATTAAATCAAATGAAAACATTATAAAAAATAAAAAAAGCGCGTAAATGTGCCCCGGTCTACCCTAACCATAAATTGTTAACCAAGTTTTTATGTGTTTTTCGATTAACTTGTTTTTTATCTTAACGTTTATTTCTTATTTAAGGCCGGGAGAGATGGATATTTTGTATTTTAATTACATGTAAATTAACGAGAAAAGATTTTTTGATAAACCATATCTAAAGAAATTTAAGAGTATGATTGAGGAAATAAAATCGAAAATTATTAATGTAAAGATTTAAGCATCTTTTTTGAGTTTCTTTTTTTGAAAAAAGATGGAATTTTTCAAAAATCAACCCAATTATATAATATTGAAAAGTGAATTTATTTTTATTTAGGAAACAAATCAAAGATTTTAGTAGAAATATTTTTACATTGCATATCAGAGGGTTTCGTCCCCTTGGGAATCGAACCCAAGCGCTAACTAAGCTTGCCGGGCTGTTAGCCAAACCCTTAAGACAAATCTCTCTCTGATATGCAACATATATAAGAAATAAAGCTATGTGCAATGTAAAAATATTTCTACAAAAATCTTTGATTTGTTTCCTAAATAAAAATAAATTCACTTTTCAATCGAAAATTATATTTTGAAGTGGATGATTTTCGTATTTTCCATATTATTCTTGTGTTTGTGTATACGTGAATTGATATTAATCTGGATATATTCAAGAGACCTCTAACTAACTGGTAATAAAATTATCTGAACAAATAATATTGTTAGTCTCATTGATTATCAAATTCCATGAACAGTTTGTCTATTCATAGTTTTGTAATTAATTTGCATAATTTTCATATTATTATGCAATAGGGAAGACGAGACATTTCGGCCTCGCCATTAACGAGAACAGAATGACTTGTAGCAACAAAAGAGTAGCAAAATAAACCAAGTATAATTTAATAATAATTTCCCATTGCCCCGGGGCGCGAAACCAAAGTTTATGCATATGGAATTTGTTGGAAGGAAATCCCTTTTAAAACTAAGTTTGATAGAAAGGCATTAAAGATGGACAGAACATAAAATACGAGTCAACAAAAATTAATATAAATGTCATATTTCTTTCCAATAAAATATACATATTTCATATCCACTCAGCCTAATCATTTTTGAGAAGATCAGAGGGAGATAAGGATCAGTGCTGCCGTTACAGTACAAATGTATTATTTACATTAGTGGTTCTTTTTCCTATTGGTCGCGACCCAATTTTGGGTCGCGAAGCATATTCTTTGGGTCGCGCACAGTTATTAAAATATATATTTATATACTATATTAGGGTGGGTCAAAAAAATCCATTATTTTTTCTTTTAAAAGTGACGCGGAAAAATGAGTTGCTAAACACCTTAAAAAAATTATTTCTAAATATGAGCTCTTAATTTTAATAAGAAGATCCTCCGCATCGCAGTTTTTTATTTTTTCTCAGTCCAATAGAAAAAATTCATACCTCATCATTAATTGATTGTACAGAAAAGTGTTCTTGAAGAATTTCGTAGGAAATTTAATGCTCTACAAAAAAGGTATCTTATATTTTTTCCGTAAACCTCACCATTTGAAAGATATTGAAGATTTAAGTTTGATTATTTTAAGACAAATTTCATTTTTGTTTATGAATCTCATAACTCGACAATAAATGGCTATTATAAAATTCGCAATACAAATTTTTGTAGGAAATTAACTGCTCTATAAAAAGGGTGTCTTATGTTTTGGCGATTAAATTAAGCGTTCAATAGATATTCATCATCAAACTTTCATGTGTACTGACGTTTGATGATGAATATCTTTTGAACGCTTAATTTAATCGCCAAAACATAAGACACCCTTTTTATAGAGCAGTTAATTTCCTACAAAAATTTGTATTGCGAATTTTATAATAGACATTTATTGTCGAGTTATAAAATTCATAAACAAAAATGAAATTTGTCTTAAAATAATCAAACTTAAATCTTCAATATCTTTCAAATGGTGAGGTTTACGGAAAAAATATAAGATAACTTTTTTGTAGAGCATTAAATTTCCTACGAAATTCTTCAAGAACATTTTTCTGTACAATCAATTAATGATGAGGTATGAATTTTTTTCTATTGGACTGAGAAAAATTAAAAACTGCGATGCGGAGGATCTTCTTATTAAAATTAAGAGCTCATATTTAGAAATAATTTTTTTAAGGTGTCTAGCAACCCATTTTTCCGTGTCACTTGTAAAAGAAAAAATAATGTATTTTTTTGACCCACCCTAATATATATATATATATATGGAGAGGAGCCTCTAAATATTCCCTTGCTACCTTGGATGCAATTCAGAAACGAGCCGTTAGGCTAATTGACGATTCTATCCTCACCGACTCCCTCGACTCGCTAGCACATCGAAGAAATGTCTATGCCCTTTCCCTTTTCTATAGATACTATCAGGACAGGTGCTCTGATAAGATAAAATCAATAATTCCCCCCAAAGCATGCTTTGCGCGTAGCCGACTCCCAACACTCTTTCGCGGTCAAATTAGAAAAGTGCCGGACCACTTCATTCGCCAATACGTATATCCCCATGACTTCAAGGAACTGGAACTCTCTCCCAACTCCATCTTTCCCAGCACTTATAGCCTTCAAACTTTCAAAACCCGAGTGCATAGACACCTACGTCTCCACGCTCTCACTTAATCAACTTTCCCTTCTCTTCGATAATGCAAGGGTCTTTCGAGATCCATAGGGGCTGCATCTTTACTGGTGCACCCCTTCTTGCATTCGATTGCATTAAAAAATTTTTTTTTAATATTTTACTACATTTATTTTCAATAAGTTTGAAAATATATCTTAATTTTTTCAATACTTTTACTAAGTAAAAAGTATTCAAAATACGTCCTTTTTTATTAAATTTTCCTTGAAACGAACAGTATCTTTTTTATCTTAATTGTTTAAAAACAATGTACCTATATGTGAGTAAAAATAAAAGGTCACCATTGTAAAATTGAAGAAAAATTTCTCAAATATGAATTAAAAAAGGTAATGAACAAAATTTGGCTGTTTCTCAGATGTGGGTCGGGGCTTAAAAAGGTTAAGAACCACTGATTCACAGTACCAGGGGTAGTAGATACATATTACAGTTCTAAAAAAATAAGCTTCAAAATATCAATATATATAATAAATAATACGGATAGATGATGCTACACATAGTTCTTAATGTTCAACATAATATGAGTCCTCTGGGCGTAGTTAAGGGGGCAAGGGGGCAGTGCCTAGAAAATTCAAAACTCTATTATTACGAGGCATCACTTATATATTTCTCATTAAATTATTTCGTTACTTCCAAAATTTGACAATTCTACTAAAAAGTGACTTGCCGAAATTGAAACCTTGTGGTAGCTAATCAGCTGGCCGGCTGCCCCCTAAGAAAACTTCCTAACTATCCCAATGTGTATACTCTCCACTACACCCCTGCCTGTATTTCTTAGATAAACTTTCGGTTCAAAAATCCATTCAAAAAATTAAATTGTTTTGTGGATGATATCTATTAAACAGTGGTAGTTAGTAAGCTGACTATGGCATACAAGCTAGTATCAATAAACTACACCTGGATTCAACTTTTTAGCTCAAACTTCACTGTCAAAAATTGACAAATACCTAACTAATATTTGACAATGCCCTCTATACTTGAAATTTTTTACTTTACCATACAGATCGTAAACTAAATTAAATAAAAATTTACAAGTTATATATTTATATTCATTCCTCCTGAAACCAAATTTTAATCAAATGATTATTTTTGAAAGTGTCAAATTTGTAGTAGAAAATAAAAATAGAAAAATAAAAATCGACATTTTTATCAGAATTTTAAATTAAAAATAATATTAAAATAAAGATTTTAACTGAAGGAAGAAGTTACCGAGCATCGCTCGGTGCCTCCAGGTACTATTCACTTATATTGACATTACCATATTAATAATAATTTAACACAAAAAACTCCAGCTTATTGATTATAATGTCATTAACTGTAAAAAGAAAATGACATTCTACACAGATATATGTACTATATTATGAAAAGCTTAGACTGATGATGGCGTGAGAATATCCGCCAAAACATCTCAAAAGTTTTTCGTGAAAATAAATTGTTGGAATATAAGGAAATTTTAATTTTTTTTCTAACGAAGACATTCCATCTGTTTCCAAGGTTTTCAAGAGCCTCAAAAAATACCAAAATTGTAATTTAAAACATTAGTGCCCTATCTAATGAAAAATATCAATCGATTCAAAACTAACCGAAGAAAACTCGAATTACAATTTTTAGTTTAATGCAACATTTGCTTTAACTTTCTTTCTATAAGTGAAAATAAAAATAAAATATTTTATATGTTCATATAATAATTTCTTTTTTATAAAATAACCTCTGTATACAAATTTCCATATTGGTCAAACAGTCAACACAAGATAATCATTAACACAAATACAACTCCGAGATATTTTTTAAAAACTTTTTTGACTCAGGGGAAACTTTAAAAGTTGAATAAATCTAGTTAGCAAATATTTTTAGGAATAAAATATTTCTATTAATGCATATCTTCAATGACTTTTGTAAATACAATTATATAACTTCAAGTCATTCCAGTTTTTTTTTCTAAGTTATCCTCTTTTTTAGTTATTTAAGCTAAATTACGACCTTAATTTCATTCTCTTAGTTGAAAAATATTTTTCTCATTTAAATTATTAGTTTATTTTCATATTCATAAACTTTTACAACTTTATATTAACTAGTTTTGTTATAATGAAATTGAGCACTGGTAGGAGAATTTTTTGAAAAAGGAAAAAAAAGAGGGCATGAAAAAAGTTTTTTGTCAATTTCCATCTGCTCTGTGGAATAATGGAGGTGAGGTAGGGTCGATTTTTTGGATTCGCTATTAATGAATAGAAATGATTGATAGGTTGAGAGGGTGTCTGTGCAAGTTGGACTCAATAAAATTTACAATCATTTTCAAGGGCTACGAATAATGAATAAACACTTTAAATTTATAGCTATTTTTAAAGATATATCTCCCTTTGCTGATAGATTTATTACTTGCTACGTATCCCAGTGAGTTATTGTCTTTAAATCTCAAATTAATTCATTTAATAGCCGGGCGCGTGAAATTTACATAAAGCCAAAAATAATATAATCACACTATTGATTTCTAGTGTAGGATTAGAAGTTGAAATTAATGAAAAAACAAATATATAACAGGGGGAGGAGACGAATTTTTTGAATTACGAGTATTATATATCTATGTATAGTAGACATATGTAGTAAATACAGGCGGGGGCATAAAGACCACACATTTTGAAGGTGTGTAAAAAATGAAAAAAAAATTAATTAGAAAAAAACTGAATATATTTTTGAAAAGAAGATAAAATAAATTTTTTTAAAATGTGTTTTAAACATTATCAGACAAAAAAGAGGGGGGGGGCAAAAATGAAAATTCTAGCCCTTGTGATCAAATTTTGTATACATATTCTGTGGACCCCAAAAAGGCTAGAAATATATATTCACGCTTTAGAGCAGTGATTCTTAATATGTTCGTGTCGCGACCGCCCCCCCCCCGTCAAAAAAAATTAATTACTTTTTTTAGACGATTCTTGAGAATTTTTTTTCAATTTTCAATGATGACTTTTTTTTTAACTCACTATTAGTCAATATTATCTTGTAACAATTAAGATAACCAAAGGTACTATTCGATCTAAGGAAAATTTAATGAAAAAGAGAGCGAGTTTTTCATATTTTCATTTTTTATAGTATTGAATAAATCAAAAATATATTTTTCAACTTATAATATTAAGTAAAATATTTTATTATACTTTGCACGACCCATAGGTTAAGAACCACTGCTTTAGAGCATTGAAATTGACCCAGAATCTGCTAGAAATCATCTAATTAAGGAGAAAGTTAAATAAGGGGTAGTTACCCCTTTAAGGGGTGAAGGGATGTTCAGAAAAATAAATTCAATCTAAGTTCATGCTTAGAGGATTGGAATTATCCCAGAATCTGCTAGATGTCATCCATTTAAGCGGAAAGCTAAATTAGGCGTAGTCACCCCTTTAGGGGTGAAGGGATATTCAAAAAAATAAATTCAATCTATTTTCGTGATTAGATTATTGAAATTGTCCCAGAATCTGCTAGATTAATCTACTTAAGGGGAAAGTTAAATTAGGGTAGTCACCCCTTTAGAGGGAAAAGGGATATTGGAAAAAATAAATTCAATCCTTTTTCGTGATTAAAGCATTGAAATTGTCCCAGAATCTGCTAGATTCATCTACTTAAGAAGAAAGTTAAATTAGAGGTAGTCACCCCTTTAAGGGGTGAAGGGATGTTCAGAAAAATAGAGTCAATCCAAATTCGTGCTTAGAGGATTGGAATTATCCCAGATATCATTTATTTAAGCGGAAAGCTAAATTAGGGGCAGTCACCCCTTTAAGGGGGTGAGGGGATATTCAAAAAAATAAATTCAATCCATTTTCGTGATTAGAGCATTGAAATTGCCCCAGAATCTGCTAGATTTATTTATTTAAGGAAAAAGTTAAATTAGGGTAGTCCCCCTTTAAAGGGTGAAGGGAAGTTCATAAAAATGCATTCAATCCAAATTCGTTCTTAGCACATTGATGAAAGTGTCTCAGAATCTGCTAGATATCATCCACTTAAGGAGAAAATTAAATTAGGGGTAGTCACCCCTTTAAGGGGTGAAATGATGTTTAGAAAAATAAATTCAATTCATATTCGTGCTTAGGGCATTGGAATTATACCAGAATCTACTAGATATCATTCACGTAAAGGGAAAGTTAAATTAGAGGTAGTCACCCCTTTAAGGGGTGAAATGATGTTTAGAAAAATAAATTCAATTCATATTCGTGCTTAGGGCATTGGAATTATGCCAGAATCTACTAGATATCATTCACGTAAAGGGAAAGTTAAATTAGGGGTAGTCACCCCTTTAAGGGGTGAAATGATGTTTAGAAAAATAAATTCAATTCATATTCGTGCTTAGAGCATTGGAATTATGCCAGAATCTACTAGATATCATTCACGTAAAGGGAAAGTTAAATTAGGGGGTAGTCACCCCTTTAAGGGGTGAAAGGATGTTTAGAAAAATAAATTCAATTCATATTCGTTCTTAGCGTATTGAAATTGTCCCAGAATCTGCTAGATAACATCTAATTAAGAAGAGAGTTAAAATATGGGTAGTCACCCCTTTAGTGAAGGGATGTCCAGAAAAATAAATTATATTAGTATTTAATTAAATAAATAAGCAATTAGGACAAGAGAAAGTATGTTTTAGTAAACTAGAAAGTGCCCATCTCTTACCTTTGGCTGCCTGGTCAGAAGCCCACATGTTCTCTTTCTGCCTGCCTGGCTTCAACTGAGCCTTCATTCAAACGAACCAAATGGAAAATATTTATTTATTTCATATCAATTTCCGTGAATTTCGATAAATAATTTTTCAAAACAATTCCAAATGAACATTTCTATTCATTTTTTTTATTTTTTATTAATAATGTACACTCGAGAGATAAACCAAAATAGTAGTGATGGAATCAGAATTTTTTGGGGGGGAAGGGTGCCCAATTTTTTTATTTTTTTTTTTTTTTTTTTTTTATTTTGAAAATAAAACTAATTACAATATTCTTCATAACTCAAAAAAAGAAAAATCGTAGAAAGTTTAGTTTGGTGTCAAAATGTTTGTATTTCTAAAATCAATAAATGATAAGATTTTGGAATTTCTAGTTTAAGAACTTTTATTTCAAAAGTGAAATTTTTACTTTATCCAATGCGAAGCGGAACCCATGGACTCAATTAAGGTCACAAATTGTAGTATTCAATTAGAATGAATTTTAGCACGTGACGATTTTGACAAAAATTACCTGGGGTCTCGTCGAGAGGCCAAAAAGTGCCATTTTTGTGGAAGTGCGTGCGAATGGATGGATGTATGTTATCGTATGTTAAATTATATTTTAAAGTACTTTACCCTAGACTACGATAGTTCATTGGATAAAGTTTAGCAACGATCAGTTGCAGTTTATTTTATATACAATAGATTTATTGAATATTCATTTTTTTCAACACTCAAAAATATACGTTTCGGAGGATTTTCCCACCTTCTTCAGGGTTTAAAAGGATGCAATGCAGAAAAAAATCTAAGCTATTTCTCCCTTCTCTTCTTCAGCAGTGGTCGAAATTTGTCCTTTCAGTCATCAATAGAATTTTCAAAGAATGGATTTTTTTTCCTTAGTTATAGATAAAAAAAAATGACCCATTTTAAACCCCGAAGAAGGAGAAAAAATCTTCCAAAATGTTGGTTTTTGAGTGATGAAAAAAATGAATATGAAATAAATCTATTTTATTCAAAAGAATTTTTTCATTATCCTTGAGCTGCCTTTCCATCACTTATCAATTAAAAATTAATAGGGATTGTGGTGTGTGATTTATTTACTTTTATTAAAATGTCTACCAGTCCATCTCTGAAGAGAAAATTTCTTCTAGTATATTAAAATAGTACCTGGACCCACCGAGCGATGCACGGTAACCCCTGCCCCCCCCCCCCCTTCCGAAACCACACATCTCCCCCACAACACTGCACCCCCACCCCACCCCAACCGCGCCTCTCACCCCGGATCCCCCACAAATGCACCCCACTTCCTGCACCTCCCACAATCACTCCACCCCGCACCAAGTTTTTGCATTTCTAGCTTTCTAATGATCTACATATTATGTGTATATTTGTTTACTCGTACACCAATTTGCCCACATTCGTTCATATTGATAAACATTATAAAAAAATAAATAGGAAAATAATAATAAAAAAAATAATCGTATAGTATCTGAAATAAAAACATAAAATTAAATAAGATTTGTTTCCAAGTTATATAAAAAAAGCCACTTCAACCACTTTATTTGTAAACACACCTGTAATGTTATGATTTAGACACCTGTTAATCAAAAACAAATAAAAAATTCCTAATTTTAATATAATATATTAATATAATTAAGTAATGGAGAGGGATTCAGCCAATGGGTAGCCTCTGCTGAATAAAAAACTCCCAATTATAGAAAACGTTTCGGCTTTAATTAAATAATGCCATCATCAGTTCCTAAGAGCTGAAAAAAGCGATAGAGCACACATGTAAAATTACAATAAAAAATTTTTACAAAAAAATCCAAACTTGTTAATTACAAAATTATATCTTACAGTATTAGCGACACAATTAATATTATAAATAAATTGTCCGCAGGCAGAGTTGTTGTGGATTTTATCATAATATATACAAAATTATATGAATTACAAAATGGTACATAAATCTTGGTGTGCTCTCACTTGATATGGGCAACGTCTCAAGTACAAATATAGCAAATTTCAATTTCATTCAATTAATAATAATAATAATTATGAGGACATTGATCTAATTAGGATCACTGACCCCTCACAAACATCTCTTAATTAAAAGATTTCTCAAAATAATTAACAAACATTAAGAATAACAAAAATTCGAATTCAAAATGACAATATATAAAAATAAAAATAAAAAATAAATTTTTTCCTTCTCTACCTTTTTTACAATTCTTTCGCCCCTTTCTCAATGTTTATTATACCTGGGCATCAGTATTTGTCAATATTGACAAGTAAGCATTGCTAAGCCCAATGCAATCAGTTTGAAAATTAAGAGCCCTTTGCCCATATGTCTTAATAAATCATTTTTCGGCCAGCATACGCTTATAATTGTTCCCCAATCTCATCAAGATGACAGCATCATCAAACTCAAATCCATGGGAGGTGTCGATATGGTGTGTGCTCAGGGCTGTCGAAGCTTTTTTATTTATTACACTTAATTCATGCTCTCTTTTCCGCAAAGAAAAAATGCGAGATGTTTGACCCACATAAACACTTGTAGGTTTCGGGCAATCGCGGCACTTAATTAAGTAAATCACATTATGTTGTTCGTGGGGTGGAACTACATCCTTGTTATTAAATAAAAAGGACATATTACCAGTTGATGCCAAGGCCGTGCGTACATTATAGTTCTTAAATATTTTTTGAATTTTTTCGGACAACCCTGGCATATAGGTGAGAGAGAAAAATGGTCCATCCCTGAGAGGGGGTACAGATGGGGTAGGAGCAATAAGCTGCTTCTCCCTTCTTCGACGAAAATTTTTAATTACAGAATTAATGACCCGCAATGGATAAGAGTTCGAGGAAGCCACCATCCTAAAATCATCAACATTCCTCGCAACGTAGACGTCATCACAAAGCGAATAAATCCTTCTCAAAAAATAATATAAGGTGTTCATTTTATATACAAAGGGAGACTGCGAGAAGTAATTGATGAAACGTCCACTGTCAGATGGCTTCACATACAGGTCAAATGATAGAGAACCACTGGGATTTTTGATTATCAAAAGATCAAGGAACGATATTTGGCCATTAATTTCTATTTCATACGTAAAACTCAAATCTGGATGGAAAGCATTGAATTTCTCCAATATCATATCCATTTGATTATGAGGGACAATCGCAATCGAATCATCTACATATTGTAAATAGATCAATAAATTGAGAGGTTTCACGGTGGTATAATAAAATTTTCTGATCACGATTTCGGCTGCTATAGGGCTGAGAGATCCACCCATAGGCAAACCTTTCAACTGCAAATAAATCCTCCCCCAAATGAAAAATAATTAGAATATAGACAAAAACCCAGGGCCTCCTTAAACCTTTCTAGGCTAAATGTGGTATGCACACTTATGTCATTCCAATACTCATCCACGCAGGACATGAAAAGGTCAAGAGGAATCGAAGTGAATAAGCTTTGGACATCAAAAGATATCAAAACATGATCACTCGGAATAACAATATCCCTTAATTTATCCTTAGCCATTCTAGCATTTAATACTTTGAATTCATCAACGATGGTAATATTTTTAAGGATGTCAGCCAGGTATCTAGATAATTTGGAACTGCAATAATTAATAGTGGAGACAACAGGACGGTATGGATGGTCAGGAGCAATCCCTTTGTGGGTTTTTATTAATCCATATATTCTAGCCATGGCTGAATCCCTCTCCATTACTTAATTATATACATATACAGCCATCAAATTGTATCAATAATATATTAATATTTGCTATAACCTATTAGTGGGTTTTAAAATTAAAAAACCAATTAAAAATAAAAAATAATTGAAAAAAAATGTAAACAAACTTATTTACTGAGATTTTCATCTGTCAATAATTACTTTAATTAAGAAAAGATCAATTAAGATTAAATGTGTCGAGGTCCAGACCTAGCCAGATCGCTTTCTCATCCTCAAAACTTGTTAATAGAATTTGTTTCATCAAAATCGGTAGAGCCGTTTTCAAAATAGAACTAAGATACATATATATATATATATATATAAACAAACAAACAATTTTTGCTCGTTTAATAAGAGTAGATAGGTTATATAAATTATTTAGATAATTGATTAAAAGTGCTCTAAAGAGCGATTTGATAACTTGTTGTTTAATAATAGATTGGGAGAGTATTGATTGAAAGAGAGGGTCCATCTTTAAGATTTGATCAATAAGATGAATCAATATGTTGCTCATTTGGTTTGCTTGTGAATGGCAAATGGTGCCAAAGGCAAGAAAGGAACCAAGAAGGTCACATCGCCACCGAGAACATTATTTGCATCTGAGATCCCACTTGCACAAAATATATACTTATGTTACGAGTTTAAATCCATAACGATCAGATTTTATTTCCTTTTCCACGCAACAGAAATATGAAGACGCCCTTGTCGGATACTAAATAATATTTTTATATCAAACGCGAATAGTAAAAAACATCTTTAGAAGTAATAATATTTTAGGACATTATTTTTATGATTTGACATATTCTATTGGATTTTCTATAAAAATAAGGGGGAATCATTTTTGGATCGTTATTATCTAAAACGGTGGTCGTCAAAGTGGTCGATATCGACCCGCAGATGGCGATTTAACATTGTTAGGGGTCAATAGAAAAATAGAAGACAATGTAATTTTAGATTTTTTTACTTTACCATACAGGGTATGGTCAAGTATTGTAATAGTGCATGAAAAAATTGTTTTTTTTACTTCTTTTTTTCCAAATATCTCAAAAACGGCTATTTTTAACCGACTTCAAAAAAAGGAGGAGGTTCTCTTTCGACTGAATTTTTTTGTGCCTATGTTACCTCATATCTTCGCCAATTGTGAACCGATTTTGAAAAAACAAATTTGCATTGGGTCCAGTCTACCTTCCGATTGATCCCATTTTTTTCATAGGTATTAGACCTTTTTTGTTAGGTTTGTTCAGGACTAACTTCTTTGTTTATCAACCGATTTCGATGATTCTTTTTTTATTGGAAAGGAGGTATCTTAGGGATGGTGCAATATTAATTTGGTCAAGTTCTGATGATATGATCACTATTAATAACATCACTAAAAAGAAAAATAAAAATAATTTTTAAGAAAAAAATAAAACCGACTTCAAATAAATTGAATGCAACAAATAAAATACACTGAAAGGTATAAAATAATTATTATCTTATTTAGTTACAAGTAAACTACGAAATAATAAAATGAAATTACTTTTTTAAGTCGGTGCCAAACATATACCTTTTATGAATCGCACTTGACGGATCTTACTTAGTATGATTGGTGGGTACGCTCGCTTATAGGTATAGTTTGTTTGTCACCGACTTCAAAAAGTAAATTCATGTTAAAATTTCGTAGCTTAGTTGTAACTAAATAAGATAATAATTATTTTATACCTTTTAGTGTATTTTATTTGTTGCATTTAATTTTTTTGAAGTCAGTTTTATTTTTTTCTTAAAAATTATTTTTGATTAAAAAAATTGAGCGAAACCATGGCATTTCGGTATACAAAAAAGCTCTAATAAGTGAACATCGAAAAAATTGTTTTTCGAGATAATAACTGTTTTGTCAAAATGTCTGTTAGTTAGTCTGTCTGTTATTCTGTTTTTGTGAACGAGCTAGCTCAAAACTAGTGTGAATATCAAAACAAAATCTCACACATAGTTTTGGTGCATTGAGATTAAGAGCTGATTAGATTTTGGTGCATATCGACCCAAAATTAAGGGAGAAGGGGTTAAAATATAAAATTATAATATTTTCAAACTAAAAACAAAAACAAGAAAAATTAAATACCTATAAAATGAACCTATAATAACGAAAATATTTTTTTTCTGGCGTCGGGGTGGGGGGGGGGGGGTGGTCAAAAAATAAAAATCTAGGCCATTTGTGCAAGCTCAGCCAAATTTTGTATACATAATCAGTGGGTCCCCAGAACACTAAAAATGCAAAAACAAACCGCCCAAAATGGGGGTGGTCAAAAAATGAAAATCTAGGCCCTTGGACCAAACTCAACCAGAAGTGTATGGTAAAGTGTATGGTAAAGGTATTTAAAATAGCATTTTTCTGGCTTTAACGCCGCCAAGAGAGATTCTAATCTCTGAAGATTATCTCCCATCCAAGCCCGGCTCATATCCTTCCAACTAACCCTTCGAGCCAAACATAATAAAATCATCCATCATCTTAATCATTTCCTATATTATTATTGTAATGTTTTATATTGTATTGTATTGTTACATTACTTTTATGATTGTATATTGTTATTGTATTGAATATTATTATTGTATATGTATAGCTGAAAAAATTATTAAAATTATTTTTTTGCTTCATAATGAATGTATGAATAAATGAATATAGAATATTCATAGAAAAACACACATTTAGTTTCTACAAAATTTTAAATAAACCTATCTCAAATTCCTTTAATTAAATCAGAATAAAAAACTTAATAAATACCTAGTTCACAAAAATAATCAACTGGTGTGTGTATCACACAAGTTTAACTTACAACCTCCCTTTCTTTGAAATAATCCTACCAATTTTCCCTTTTCAAATTAATACTCTCACAGTGTTTCATTCGAGATAAAAATTGTAGGAATCTTTTTTGAAAAAATAAATAAAAACCACCCCTAATCTTCAAGAAAAGAGGTACAGTGGGTATCTGACGATTTGGGCTAAAATATTATCATGTCGTTGCTGCTTGATTCCTAGCTTAAGTTTCAAAGTACCTGGAGGCACCGAGCGATGCTCGGTAACTTCTTCCTTCAGTTAAAAGCTTTATTTTAATATTATTTTTAATTTATAATTCTGATAAAAATGTCGATTTTTATTTGAGAGCCGTTTTCAAATTAAAAAAAAAATACAAAAATATATAATATTCGACAACTGTACCCCCCCCCCCCCACCACCACCACCACCACCCCCGAAACCTCGACCTACCCCCGGATCCCCCACCACTGCACATGTTTTGATTCAACCATATGATTCATTTTTATTCATCCAATTGTTAATAAATAAAACTTTGATTATTTTTTATTCTATTAAATAAATAAAATTCTTTATAAAAACAATTATAAAACGTTTATTAATATTTCTAATGTTTAGGTTGAACAAAATATGTTAAAAACCACAATCACAATACTTCTTCAAGGCCTTTGAGAACAATGTATTAAGGCAACCCATTGTCTGCCTGGGCACAAAAGGAAAAGGGAAACCTTTTTTAAATCCCTAAGAATGGGATTTGTCTACCTGAGAATAATTAATTTGATTACGAAAAAAACCCATCAAAAACAATTTTATTGAAGATGAGACCGTGACAGATCAAATTGTCAACCCCAAAACTCCCTAACCCGTGAATTTCATCAAAATCGGTAGGGCCGTTTTCAAAATAAAACCAAGATACAAATATATAAATATACAATTTTTGCAAGAGTAGATTTAGTTTCTCTGTGACGCTAAAAGTAATAGAAGTGCACATACACAGACACTTATTATATTTCTAAACTCAGTTTCTATACTTGGAGGAGTCAGAGTGAAACTAACTTTTATATTTTTGAAGATAGTAGACTTCGAGAATTGAACCTCTAGAAAGTCTTTAACTTGCATGCTTCGCTGTAAGTGAAAGTAAATATCGTTAGAACTGTTTATACAAAATGCCTAATTGACTTCTCTCCTTTAATTTCAATATAGGGATAAAATTTATGGTCAGTAAAATACAGGGTGGGCCATAAAGATCTACCACATTTTGAAGAGGTATAAAAAATGAAAACTTGAAAAAAAAAACTGAATATATTTTTGAAAAGAACATAAAATAATTTTTTTTTAATGTGTTTTAAACATTATCGGACAAAAAAAAAGGGGGGGGGGGTCAAAAATGAAAATTCTTACCCTTTCGACCAAACTCAACCAAATTTTGTATACATATTCTAAGGGTCCCAAAAAGGCTAGAAATACAAAAACTAACCACCTAAAATGTGGGGGGGGGGGTCAAAAATGAAAATTCTAGCCTTTTCGACCAAACTCAACCAAATTTTATATACATATTCTGTGGACTCTCAGAAGGCTAGAAACGCAAAAACTAACCAAATTTTGTATACATAATTTGGTCGAAAGGAGCTAGAATTTTCATTTTTGACCCCCCCCCCCCTTTTTTCGTCTGATAATATTTAAAACACATTAAAAAAATTCATTTTATGTTCTTTTCAAAATAATATTCAGTTTTTTTCTAGTTAAATTTTTTTATTTTTATACCTCTTCCAAATGTGGTAGATCTTTATGCCCCACCCTGTAGGTACTTTAAAAAAGTTAAGTGGTTCGTTTTACCGATTTGATGTTCTTTTTCTAATTTACTCCTTCTAACTGACATCTAGCTTACATTCTGAGATTGACTACCATATTGTTGAAATCAAGTGGGTGCACACCAGAGGCACAAACTTTTGAGGGAAATTTCAGGTCAGCAATTATACAAGTTTAAAAGCTCTCAGATGACGATTCGATATTTTGCTAAATTTCATATTTTTTCATCTGAAAGTTCAAGAGCTTAATCTAAACAGAAAATACATGGCATTTTAGCATCAAAACGAACTTTCTACGTTACGTTACCGTTAGTTCTTGTCTAGTCTAGTGAAGATATCAGAAATCAGACAAAAAAATCAATATTGAACATAATTTTTTCTTCAGAAATTTCAAAACAAGAACAAAGAAAATTTAGTGAATATTTTTTAATTGATTTTGTTAAATTGTGGATCACTTCAATGAGAGAGAGAGTTCGATTTATAGGGGTTTATTTATTTATATATACATTACATTATTGGATATAGATTGCTGAGACACACACACAGAGTTCTCTTGATGCCTCGACTAGAGTTAAGTTAGGTATAACAAGTTGTCGACAAAGAGAAGAAGAGATACCAATTTGCCCGCTAAATATACAATTCAAATGTGTAAGGCTCATATATTCAACAAAGAAAATTTAGTGAACATTTTTTAATTGATTTTGTTAAATTGGAAGAATCGGAGAAAGAAGAACCTTGTGGAAGAGTCTGAAGAGAGAAGAGGTCAGATGATGGGGCACACACTGAGACATGGGGGACTGCTTAGGGATATCTTGGAGGGGAGGTGGGAAAGAAAAGGGGAAGGGAAGAACCAGATTAGAATATTTCAACCAAATAATTGGGGATATGGGATGCCAGACATTTAGAGAGGTTAAGCAGCTGGCGGGGGACAGAGTCAGTGGAGACGGATTGTTGCATCAAACCAGTCTTAGGACTGTATACTCAATGATGATGATTTGTTAAATTGTGGATCACTTCAATAAGAGAGAGAGAGTTCGATTTATAGGGGTTTATTTATTTATATATACATTACATTATTGGATATAGATTGCTGAGACACACACCCAGAGTTCTCTTGATGCCTCGACTAAAGTTAAGTTAGGTATAACAAGTTGTCGACAAGAGAAGTAGAGATACCAACTTGCCCGCTAAATATACAATTCAAATGTGTAAGGCTCATATATTCAACAAAGAAAATTTAGTGAACATTTTTTAATTGATTTAATTCCCGTGGTGTATACAGATCATCTGCCCAACAGGAAAATTAACAATAATTCTATCTAAACTACTACAAAAAGAATCTATGATTTTTTTTATAATTAAATATCATTTGAAATCATTTAATTTAAAAATAAAATCGATGCTACCCATCCAATCAAATTACTATTAAACATTTATCAAACGAATTTTTTTATTCAATTATATTTTTTTTCTCTTTTGATCATGTTGTATTTTTTATTTATTTATTTATTTATTTTGTTTATAATGAATATTACGTAAAAAGGTATGACTCTGATTAAATTACAAAAGAAAAAAAAATCGAGAGATGGATATGTAATGTAAATCCTTTCTTTCTGGCAGAGATGAAAGAATTTTTTATCCGCTTATTATATAATAATAAGAGATAATATAAAAATGGAGAGATGTCTTTTTTCACAGCTATTTTATTTCCATTTCAATTAAATATGTAAAAGACTCACTTATTCTAATTGAAATAATTGATGTCTTAGTATTTATTTGAAAAAAGTGTTTTTTAACTCCTGGGTGTATGTTAACCATTTTTTTGACTAGATTGTTTAATCAATGATTAAGAAATCTTGGATTTGAAGGTTTTGACTATACGGGTGCTTTAGGGCTGCGATAAAAACAGCGGTGAAAGTGCTAAATTTTTTATTTTTAGAGTTATTTTCAAAAGTAAAACGGTACCAAATTGGTATCAATACCATGTATCTGTGGGCAATAAATAGTAAGACTTTTTAATTTAAATTTCGCGCGGAAACCTATTCGTCGAAATATATTTTTTCTAGGTTGGTATGACTGTCAGTGACATCTGTGCCAAATGTCACATCAAAATAATCATTGGTGTTTAGTATACGCTTGTCTTTCTGAAGTACAAAAAGTGCATTCGGCGATTTTTACAATGAGTGAAATTATTCAACAAAGAAGTTCCATTCAATTTTGTGTGCGGAATCAAATTTCTGGTGCCGAAACGTTCAGAATGTTGCAAAAGGCCTTCGGTGATAATTGTATGTCGCGAGCAAGTGTTTTTGATTGGTACAAACTGTTCAAAGAGGGTCGAGAACGCGTTGACGACGAACAAGTAAAAAATCAAGGTCCTGTTGACTGTTTTCTTCGATTATCGAGGTGTGGTGCACTCCGAATTCCTTCCGACTGGCCAAACTGTCAACAAGGAATACTATTTGAGTGTTATGCGTCGTTTGCGCGAAGCTATTCGTAAAAAGATGTGGGAATTATGGGCCGACAACTCTTGGTTTTTGCACCACGATAATGCACCTTCGCTGCATTGATTATTCGTGAGTTTTTCGCCAAAAATTCAATCAATATCGTTCCACAACCACCGTATTCGCCTGATTTACTTCTGGCTGTTCAGCAAACTCAAACGACCGCTCCGGGGAAACCGTTTTGAGTCAATTGAAGATATTAAACGCGAATCGCTACGCGCATTGAAGGCTATTCCGGAAATTGGCTTTAACAACTGTTTCGAGGATTGGAAAAAACGTTGGCGCAAGTGAATTGAGGCCGGGGGGATTACTTTGAGGGGGACGAAATAGATTTGGAAGAATAAATAAAGAATTTTAAAATTAAGAACAAAGTCTTACTATTTATTGCCCACAGTAGTATGTCTGTGTGTCTGTAGGAGCATTGTATATTTTCCCTGTAATCAAAATTATAGATATCGAAATTTTATTCGAATTTTTTTTTTTAGAGTTAAAAATAAATAATATTTGTATCATAGGGTGTAAAGGTATCCTTGTACAGATCTCAAGTAGAACTAGACTTAATTTTTTAATTTATTTTAACTTAAAATGAATGTGTGGGATAACTCCAAAATAAGCATTTTTAGGTGTTTATTGTACCAGAATTCTGCGTTTAGAAATAGCTTAAATTAAAATATGTATGAGCTTCATCCACATTAAGCTCACGGGGGAAGTGAAACTTTGGCCGTAGATGCTATTGAAATAATTTAAATTTCCTAATTTTAATAAATTTTATTTATCATGAAATATTAGTGGGTTTTAAAATAATAATTTAAATTTTTTAATTTTAATAAATTTTTTTGTCATGAAATATTAGTGGGTTTTAAAAAAAATTATTTCCCTTATTGTAACAAAAAAAAATCAAATAGATACGTCGCTAAAGAAGTTTCACTTCAATTATATAAAAATTTCTCAAATTGACGCATGTTCATCTTTTCAACGATAAATTTCAATATATCAGTTATTTTGGAAGATATAAGGTACGAAACACTCGATATGCGGTCCGATTCATGATTGTCAGGTTTTTAATGTGATGTTTACATTGGAGCTGTGAAAAAATATAAGAGCCAGTACAAAGTGTTAAATTTAAAGAATTGTTAAAAAAAAATTAGTAATTCTGAAAAATAATACTTCTTCAAACATTGACGTGCGATCCATGGATGCTATGGAAGCGGCCCATCCCTAAAACTTCAAACATTTAGAGTATTTTCATAAATATATAAGATCGGCTTTAAAATTTCAGGAAGATCTTTAAATTTTCAAATTATTATCTATTATTTCAAATATTTCTATAAAAAACATACATATATTTTGTTTTGAAAAATATATTGGTTCTCGAAATAAAAAATTAAATTGTTGCATAGTACAAGGGGTAATTAAAATGAATGATTTTGCCGAAAAGGGCGCTGATATAAGGTTTAAACTCCCTGCCTGGTATATCTTCCAATTCAAGCATGTCAAAGACAAATTCACACGAGTTTTAGTAGAATAAATATTTTTCTCGCTGAGGAACTATTAAAATAGAAATAATACAAAAAAGAAATAAATAAAGATCAGACCAAAAGCCAGGAAGGGGAAAAAACTTCTCCTTTAAAAAAAATAAAAATAAATAAATAAAGATGATTCGAGAATCTTTGGACTAATCCATTTTTAAAAACTCTCAATATATTAGATCGAAAATAACTAAGGAAAGTCATAGGTTGCTTATAGCAATAGAATTACGAGAAATTTAAGGTTTATCTTATAGGACAAGCTGATTCATGGTGGAAGATGGTCGATTTCCACCTCAGGGACTGTGAAGTTCAAAGAATTAATTTCTGACTCCTACCTCTCACTCACACAAAGCAGTATCCATTTGGGGCGAAATCCCAAAATATATATTTTTTTTAATCTAATATTAAATTTGAAAAATAACGAAAATGATGCCGTATTCAATGAAATTTGCAAAAAAAAAAAGAAGATAAAAATAAAATTTCAAAAAGGAAGTGTACTTTTTTGGACAGCATCTCCTGATTGAAAAGTCACCAACAACCACTGTTCTTCAAGTGTTATTTTTATATTACTGTATTGCTAAAAGAGGGCAAATTTTCTGCATATTTTATTAATAGTCAAAGATAAATGTTCATCACCTTCATTAAGAATTAAAGAACAAAAATTAAATGAGAATATAGAGAAATCTTTGATTAAATCAACATTGTGAATTTAGTTTATTTGTTCCATATGGGGGGGGGGGTGAAAGCTGAAATAATAAACTTCACTTATTAAAAGCTTGACTTAGTAATAGTAGAGAAGTTATGATAAGCCTGCCTCCAGGGCGTATCAAATAATTTGAAAATTTTTAGTATAAAGATGATTATTTTCTTTTTTTTTAATTGATAGTATTAATGCTCTGTCAATTAAGCCATTAATAATAATCTAATCGTTGAAATACCATATATATCGAGAAATGCCTAGCAATCCTCTTAAGAGCTTAGTTGTAGGTCTATGTCTATTGTCTACACATATATATAGATATATATTAGGTAAATATTTAATTATTGATCAACTCAGCTACAAGACAGTGGAGTTGCAGAGAAATACTTAAGTCGCTGAGGGAAAAGAAATAAGTATAGTCATGAGATCGATGGCGGTTTAAGCTAATGGGTCTATCGAAACGCCCTTCCTTACAGGCCACGCCAAAGCAAAGGGAAAAGCATTTGGGTTCAGTTCAAGTGCAGATGCTGCCTCAATGATATAGTAGACGATAAAGGATTGAATAATAAGCTGACCAAGTGCGATAAGGACTGCATACCGAGGGATCCGTATAATTTCCAAAATCCTTGAGAAATCAAATTCGTTTTTAATCGTTCTTGATAAGGAGAAAATAAGAGAATTTGCGAAGTTTATTCATAATTGAGTAGATTTTGATGAGGCAGTCAAAAGTTCAAAAAAAGAGAGATAATTATAACTAGTACCTGGAGGCACCGAGCGATGCTCGGTAACTTTTTTCTTCAGTTAAAAGCTTTATTTTAATATTATTTTTAATTTATAATTCTGATAAAAAAGTCGATGTTTATTTGAGAGCTGTTATCAAATTAAAAAAAATACAAATATATATAGTATATTAATTATTGTCTTTCTTTCAGCTTAATTAAATTATACATATTTCAAATTTGCCGCACCGCTATTTATTCAATAAATTCTATTTATAAAATACATAGCTATATATAATATATTCAATTATTTTCACACTTATAATAAAGTCTAATTCAAAAAATTCATTTTAGTTAAAGGAATCGTAGGGAGTTGGACAAGACTTTAAATTAAATTAAATACAAGTTTTGATTAAATATGCCATACGTTTCGTTGCTGTTTTGCAACTTCTTCAGTGGCTGAAATAGCGAAACAAAGCCATTAGACATCTTTTTATTGATCATTTTTACAAAGTACAATGGTATGTTAGGTTAGTTTTTCTCACCTCATTTATTAAACTTATTTGTCAGGATTTTTTACTACGAGAAAAAACATTTCAAACAGTATTCTTTTTCTATCACAATTCATTCAATTCATCAACTAACATAAAATATAAACCTTTTAAACAAATTAATTGTTTTTTGTCAAAAAACTAAAAGAATCAAATTGAACAAAGAAATTTTTCATTATTATTATTATTATGTACTAAGAAGTCATTAAGGAGATTATTATGTACTAAGATATTTTTAAGAAGTGCATTTATTCTTTATTTTTTTCTATATTATTTTTATTTTATGATAATATATAAAAAAAATAAAGAATAAATGCACTTCTTAAAAATATCTTAGTACATAATAATCTCCTTAATGACATCTTAGTACATAATAATAATAATAATAATAATAATAATGAAAAAATTTCTTTGTTCAATTTGATTCTTTTAGTTTTTTGACAAAAAACAATTAATTTGTTTAAAAGGTTATATTTTATGTTAGTTGATGAATTGAATGAATTGTGATAGAAAAAAGAATACTGTTTGAAATGTTTTTTCTCGTAGTAAAAAATCCTGACAAATAAGTTTAATAAATGAGGTGAGAAAAACTAACCTAACATACCATTGTACTTTGTAAAAATGATCAATAAAAAGATGTCTAATGGCTTTGTTTCGCTATTTCAGCCACTGAAGAAGTTGCAAAACAGCAACGAAACGTATGGCATATTTAATCAAAACTTGTATTTAATTTAATTTAAAGTCTTGTCCAACTCCCTACGATTCCTTTAATTATTAATCATGGACACGAATAATGAAATATTCATTTTAGTAAAAGTAAAAAGCAAAGATTTTTAAAATAGTTCTATGGTTAACTGGTAAAGTCTATGCCTCTGATGCAAGAGGTCTAAGGTTCTAATATGACATGCGGCAAATCATTGTTTTTTTTATTGAGATTTTCATCTATCAATAATTACTTTATTTAAGAAAAAATCAATTAAGATGAATTTTGATGAGGTCCAGACCTAGCCAGATCGTTTTCTCATCCTCAAAACTTGTTAATAGATTTTGTTTCATCAAAATCGGTAGGGCCGTTTTCAAAATAGAACCAAGATACAAATATATAAATAAATAAATATATATATAAATAAATATACAATTTTTGCTCGTTTAATAAGAGTAGATATTTTTTATTCAAAGCCGACATTCCCTCCTTCTGCAGGGTCTCTAATCAATTAAATTGGGATTTAGCCATCATTATAATTGATTACTGACCCTGAAGAAGGATGGAATAAACCTCCGAAACGTCGGCTTTGAATAAAAACTATAGTTTAGTATATCTCTCTTTTTTGAAACTTGGACTGCTTTATCATAATCCAGTGAATTCACTTATCAGTCTGTGTCCAAAAACAAATTCAATTTTATTCATAATGTTGACTTATGCCATTTCGAAATGCCAACAGGTACAACAATTACCTAAAAATTATCATTTCGAGGCTCTTTCCTAGAGACATTTTAGAGCAAATAATTTTTCAAAAATAAACCTACTCTTACTTAAAGATCTTTGAAAAGAGCTCACATAATAATTTTTTTTTAAATATGACCCTACAAAAAATTTGACTCTATCTAAAATAATCATTCGATTAAAATTTTAATACGATTTTTGAGTTTATGAAATGAATATATAGATATCTTGAAAAATTACTTTGTATCCTTAGTTTACGAGTTACAATACTCTGACAGACGGATAGACATTCTAACTAACACATCCATCCTTTTTGTTTTTTTTGCATTTTTTATTATTTAAATTCATCTTATTACTTAAATTCAGTAAAGTAGCTTGTTTTAATTTCCATCAATTTCAGCAACAAGCATTGAGAGAGAGAATACCCTGAGTAACACCCGCCGCCATTCAAGAAACTAGTGTTTGAGCAAACCCTTGTTATAAGAGCAAACCCACGCCACCTCAGATCCAAGCCTCATATCCATAGTCAAAATCAAACATCCATCATCACTATACCCACTGGAAGGTGAAGAAGCTAAAGGTGTGAATTAGCCCCGCCATCGTTAAAATAGAAAGAGATTAGGTACGAGTGTCACGCTGAAGACGGTTTCAGTTTCTAGAGGTCATAGGGATAAATGATTTGGCGAAAGAGTTGGTTCGATTCTTGACTAATTTGACACCGAAGGGGTGCTGGTGTTCTAAAAGGGTTGATGGGGGGGGGGGGGATTATTGATTTCAAATCGCGCGTAGTCCTGCTAATTGATGTATATAATTTAAATAAATGTCTAATTTTTTCAAATATAAAATAATTATTTAAAAACATATTTAAATTTTTTCCCTATATTTTTTCATATAAGTATAAACATAAATATTTATATGTAGAGAAACTCAATTCCTCCACCTCTGACTCTCTTAGAAAAACACTGACCAAAATGTATAGTATGATGGATGTGTTTGACACAGATAACTGGCCATCAATATTCTGGATCAATCTCAAGTAGACCGCACTTATCTAGAAGATCTTAACGAGGCCAGCCAGCCCTTTCAGCACTTGTCATTTCTGTCCTTTAGCCCTCAATCCCACTAGGCTTGTTGCGAGGGTTGCGTTCAATGCCCCTTATCAGATAGTTCTTTGTGGTTAATATTTTTGAATTTATTTACTTTTTTTCATCTATACTATATATGTTTGTCTAGTCTAGATTAATTTGTAACAACGCTAAGAGAAATTTCTCTAAAAAAATTTCCCTCTTGCCTAGAATAGAACTCTTGAACTAAGGTCATTAGCTTTAACCACTAGAACCAATCTATCATTAATATTTATACCATGATTTCTGTTACTAAAACTATAAATTTTTGATTTAGACTTTGTGTCGAGATAATATTGTATTCATTTGAACTCGAATGAAAATGAAAAAACACCAATAGATTTTAAATTAAGAAACTTTAAATATATATTAATTAACGAGGCAAATTTGAAATATAATTGTCAGCTCGGATTTTAAACTGATGGATCCAATCGATTTTCTTTAACCAGGCAAATTTGAAATATAATTGTAATTTTGAAATGAAAGACTCCGATTCATTTTAAATTAATTAAGAAACATTAAATATATTTTTTGTAATTAATTAGATTAATTGAACCGCGTAAATTTGAATAATTTCCATGATTCAGCCTGCGAATTTTTTGCAGTTCATAAATCATTTCTATGTTTTTGTTTTGAAAAGGAAAAATGAAATTTAAATTTAAATATATTCATAATTGTTTCTCCCCCCCCCCCCACTACTCAAAAATTAAAGAGGCGAAACTTTTAAGAGACGATGTATTTTCGGTAGTTTACGGGTATACATTTGGAGTGTGGTTTTTTAAGAGGAATAAAAAATTTTGACCGAGACGCTGCCCGCCAGGGCTTTCAATGCCGGAGGGCCGAGCTTCAAGGGCGTGCAAAAGCTCGTATTGAATAAGTGAATAATGGAAATATATCTCCCAGAAATGCACAGTGTGCCTGATAGCCGGTACCCTTATTATTAAATTAATTTAAAAAAAAAAATTTTTGATCAATGTTTTTAAAAATGTCTGCAATGTGAAGAGAAATTATTTTAACCCAAGATTTGTTTGGATCTGTGTGTCTGTTTTTGTGTGTGTATTTCGATACTTAATAAATTGAAAAATACCTGTTTGTTTATGTTTGTATCATGACAAGACGTGAAAATAATTCAAAAAAATTTATTTTCTGCTTTTTTGAACCGGAAGTATTGAAGTTAGTCAGTTCAAAGGATAATAAGTTTTCTCCACATTGTAAATATAAATATTTTGACACCAGAATCAACTTTCCATTTTTGATTTATCATAGGTACCTATTGGAATACATACAGACAAACAGAAAATGAAGAAAATTGAAAATGATTTTTTCCATGTTTTAAACATTTTTAAACACAATGAGCAAATAAATAAATAAATAAATAAAATTTGAATGAATTCCATAGTAAAACCACAAGGTAGGCAGGTGAAACCAATTAATATCTAATCTAATTATATAATAAGTTTTGATATGCATCTTAAATTAAAAAAAAAAAACAATATTAGAATGAGTCCCACTAAAACATTTTTTATAATTTTCGATCTCATAAAAATCTTTATTAAAAATTTATAAATTTTATCTCGTCGATATCCCATATTTAACGGCATGGCTTATCTTATTGAAAAAGCCCAACTCGATAAGAAAGAACTTTCAAAGGTATAGTCCAGGGGTTCCCAAACTTTTCCGAGACGCGGTGCCTTTTTTTAATTAAAATTTTTCTATGGCGCCCTACTCTAAATAAAAGAATGTCTAATCGTAAAAGTAAGAGATAAAAAAAATAAATAAATTTTTAGCTCCTCACTTTGTTATTTGGCTGAGTTAGCCAATAGATAAATAAGAGAGAGATTTTTAATTTTTTGGATTTAAGGTGAAAAAAAAATCGAATTCAAATTTTTCACGGAAATGAAAAACTAAATATTTTTTAAATAATGAATGCAAAGATTTAAGCATCTTTTTGAGTGTCTTTTTTTGAAAAAAGATGGAAATTATTTTAAAAATCAACCCAGACCTATAATATTTATAAATGAATTTACTTTAAGGACCAATCATAGATTTTAGAGAAACAATTTTTACATTGCATATCATTTTCTCTAAAATCTATGATTGGTCCTTAAAGTAAATTCATTTATAAATATTTTTTATTTGAAACGCATCTGTGAAAAGGCCGCGCCTCCCGGGGTGCCGCGGCGCACAGTTTGTGAACCTCCGGTATAGTCCAAATAATAAAAAATGTATTTCTTTTTGTGATAATTATTTATTAATTGAGTAAATTGTTAAATGTTTAATTATCGTGTTTGAGGGGGGTCAGATAGGCTAGGCGGTAGCGTATCATCCTGCTAACCAAGTGGACCCGGGCTCGAATCCGACTCGAGGCATTCGGCTAAAATCTGACTGAATTTTAAAAAATATGTAATATCGTAAATTGGATTATGACTTGAAGGGCAGAAAAGCCAAAAAAAGAAAAATTATCGTGTTTAGGAGAGACGGCGAAAAATATCACCTTCAGGGGTCGAATTCTCATTGGCCTGTTTTAATATACATGTAGTACGTTTATATCAACCTTTTTGTTCATTTTAATAAATATAATAATACACTTTTGTAATAGCCACCCACGTAAACCCTGTAGGTATATTATAATATAAATATTTGAAATAAAATATCTTAGTTATTAACAAACTATTTAATTAAAATTGGTGAACCAAATAGAAGAGAAACAAAAAGTGTCATCAACGGGAATAGAAATATAAAATATATAAATGAATTCAACTTTTTTCAACCATCAAAAAAGCAACCACTTTGGCAAAATCAATAACAATTTATATACATATATTAGTTGAGTGTAGAAGAGAGAAGAGGAATCAATCAGGGGTCAAGTTAAAAAGAATTTTTTTATTTAGCAAGATATTGTACAATTAAAGGGTATTTGTTTATATTATAAATGAAGGAAATTATATTTGTAGAAAGAAAAATGAAGTAATTGTAAAAAGAGGGTGGGCAGCATTGGTATATACATTCATTAAAAGAACGAAATTTTTTTTTTTAAAAGACTGTTCATTAAAATAATATGCCAAATAATTGTCATAAAGGACATTTTCTACTTGAACAGAAAAGTTGAGATTTTCTAGATGAATTAATTCAACAAAATGAAGGGGTTGTTTTGAATTGTACTTTATTGCCTAGTGAACTATAAAAGTCGAGTAGGTTCGAATTTATTATTAAATTAACTAGATGTTCCCAGTCACTTTGCTCAGGGCAACAGCTAGACCCTGCGGGGATGTTCTTATCTTGATAAAAATATAATAATTTTATATTTAAAAATTAATGCGTGTTTGTCTGTTCGTCTTTTATGATGAGTTGGTGCAATGAAATATTATAAATCAAATTTAGGGAACGCGGTGTTGGTTTATAGTGGAACATTGTTAAAATTAAATTAGGTTGGAGTTGGTGGTGTTTCACAAGGAGAAAAATTAAAATACAAAGATTTTTTTAGTTTACTCTATATATTTCGAGCTCTTAACTCATCGTCAGGAGAACATTGACTGTCAATGTTCTCCTGACTATGAGTTAAGAGCTCGAAATATATAGAGTAAACTTAAAAAATCTTTGTATTTTAATTTTTTCTCCTTGTGAAATACCACTTCAACTCCAACCTAATTTAAAATATTATAAGGCAAATTACGATTTTAACAGGAAATAATTCCCGGTAAATAGTTTATTGCTGGAATGCCTTTATTGGTACTCCAATATTACTACCCTAAGTTTTCCCCCAAATCTGTGCTGTGGAAATTTTTCTACGCGCCTCAAAATGAGAAAATTTCGGAGTTTTTTCAGTTTTTCTTAAATAACTCTAAAACGGCTTATCAAATCAAAAAGATATCCATTAGATAAATTAAAGCTCTTTAAATTACGCGTAAACAATTTCATCTATTTAGTTTAAGTAGAATCGGTACTACTGTCAAAAATCAGTACCCGGGATCACTTTTGAATATCCCTAAAACTCGTACTTTTTTCGATTTTTCCCATTTTGACCATGAAAGAGGACGTTTTCGACAAAGACCATTCTATACATTTTTAAACTAGATTAAATTTGCTACAATTTAAATAATGTTTTATCTTAATTGGAAATGGAACCCTGTGCCGCAATGAGGTTGAAGTTTAGCGGTTTTTGCGAAAAAGCGCAGTTTTTCTTTCATAAAATGAAAATCACTCATCCTAGAAACTTGATTTTTGTCTCATTCTCTAATAAATTTTGTTAAATTGAACGTTTACTTGAACCACTTTTTTGATAAAACTCTTATTTTTATAGATATCCAGCATTTTCCATGACGCTTTTGAGGATTCGCATCATATCCTGTTTTAACAAAAAAGTGGTCCAAGTAAACGTTCAAGTTAACAAAATTTACTAGATAATGAGATAAAAATCAAGTTTCTAGGATGAGTGGTTTTCATTTTCTGAAGTAAAAACTGCAAAATTTAACTTCATTGCGGCACGGGTTACCATTAATCAAATAAGATGAAACTTTGTTTGAATTGTAGCAAATTTAATCTAGTTTAAGAATGTACAGAGTGGTCTTTGTCTAAAACGTGCTCTTTCATGGTCAAAATGGCGAAAAATCGAAAAAAGTATGAGTTTTAGGGATATTCGAAAGTGATACAGGGGGCTGTTTTATGACAGTAGTTCCAGTTTTACTTAATCTAAATAGATGAAATCGTTATCATTTTAGGCGTAATTTAAAGAGTTTATATTTATCTAATGGATATCTTTTTGATTTGATAAACCGTTTTAGAGTTATTCAAGAAAATCTGAAAAAACTCCAAAATTTTCTCACTTTGAGGCGCGTAGAAAAATTTCCAAAACAGATTGGGGGAAAACTTAGGGCAGTAATATTGGAGTACCAATAAAGGTATTCCTGCAATTAAATCTTTAATTATTTTCTGCTTATGCCATTTTTTCACTTAATTTGCCTGGACTACCTACATAGAAATACACATATTAATTTTTGTATATAAAAAGAAGATAAGTTTAAATCATAAGAAAATGTGATTAAAAACTTTTATTTTCGAATTTACTAAGAAAAAAACTAAATTTCCAGGGCTGGCCTAAGTTTGTCGATGATGGGGGAAAAAATAATCTAGTCGCCTACTTTATTTATATTTTGAACGAAAAATTTATAAATGAAAATACTTATAGACGATCGAGATGTTGTGTAGCTAAAAGAATTATTAGATTATGGATCACAATATTATACATGTATTTATAAATTTTCAGTTAGTTTTTATTTTGTATAAAATGAATCTATTTACTTTGACTGGAAAGTTAATAAGCAATCCGTGTGAATGGGATTATAATGATTCCACATTATTATTATTTATGTAACCAGCAGCTAAGGGCAACAAATTAATGTTAATTGTATTAATTAGGCTCATATTTAGACACAGCATCCAATAATAAAATGATACTACTAGGCATCAATAAATAATGATATTAATTAATAAACTAAAACTCACATTGAAAAATAAAACAAAAAGATCAAAGAATTAAAAGAAGAAAAATTTTCAGAAGAGGGGGTGGGGACAAAGCTTGGGGACAACACATTTTTATTATTATTTTTTTTAATATTTAATTATTCATATTTTAAAATAACATCAATGGATCATTTCATGTCATGGAAAATGCTGAATATCTATAAATCTAAGGCTTTTAACAAAAGAATGATCCAAGTAAACGTTCAAGTAAATAAAATTTTATAGAGAATGAGATAGAAATTAAGTTTCTAGGATGAGTGGTTTTGATTTTATGAAGGAAAAACTGCGATGTTTTTGCAAAAAACGTCGTCTCCAACTTTTGGAATATCGACATCTCAGGAATGATGATTCGTAGAATAAAAGTATAACAACAATTTTTGTAGATAATGACATGCTCTACAACTTTTGTCTATCCTATTTTTACGATAACATTTATCGTTTACTAGAAAAATGCGAAAAACCGATATTTTTGACCATGACCCTGGATAAATTTTTTTGCAGACTTGGGGAAGATGTGGATTTTTGATATTTCATTTATAATGGTGTATTTAAGACCTGTACCAATTTTCAGCTTTATGCGAATTAGTGTAAGCTTAAATGTCTATTTTGACTGGACTATTAAGACCAGGTCTGGCAGCAGCAAACTAATATAAATACATTTTTCTGAATATAGCCCAGTAAATAGGGGGTTTCAGCTTACATTAATTGCGGGAAAATATTTTTTCTAGGATCGTTTAGTATAGTGTGAGTATGCCAAGTTTTATCAAAAAAGTTGTCCAAGTAAACGTTCAAGCCAACAAAATCTCCTAGAATCAAGTTTCTAGGATGATTGGTTTTCATTTTATGAAGGAAAAACTGAGATTTTTTGGACAAAATTGCAGTTTTTCAAAACTTCAACCTCATTGCGGCACGGGTTATCATTATCCAATTAAGATGAAACTTTGTTTAAATTTTAGAAAATTTAATCTACATAGTTCAAAAATGTATAGAGTGGTCTTTGTTCTTCATAGTCAAAATGGGAAAAAAACGAAAAAAAGTATGAGTTTTAGGAATAGGTATTCAAAAGTGATTCTAGGGGGTGTTTTTTGGATCCTCATTAAATATCGAACAATTAGACCAATTTTGAATTTCTTTTTTTTTGTCGACGCGAAATTTTGTCCTCTTTAATTTACTATAGAACGGTTAATCTCAAAATATGAATGGTTTTCGAGTTATAAGCGAAAAACTGGAAAAAAGTTCAAAAATTTCGAGGCTTTTCGGGCATCAAAAGTTGTCCCCCACACTTTAGAGATCGCAAACTTAGATTTGGCATACCCACACCATACCAAACGATCCTAGAAAAAAATATTTTCCCGCAATTAATGTAAACTGAACCACTTTTTGGATCCTCTATTTACTAGGATAATAATTAAAAGTTAGTATTCAGAACACAAAATGCTAAACAAAGAATGAAAATGATCAAAACATCAAACAAAGTACTTTTTTAATTTATATTTCTTGGCTTGAATAAATATGGTGTAATTATAAACATAGATCTTAAGTTAAATAACAACGGTGATTATTCTGATGTCATCAACCGCCCCTCCAGGCCTTCTGTCATCGCTCAAAATCAGAATCGTTACGAAAGCTTATTAGAGTTAAAAACGTGCTTTTCAATTTCCAATTAATTCTTGGATTTCCATAATTTCCTTAAAAAGCTTCCCAGGTCTCTCGAGAGTAGATTACGTATCTTATTTAGTCCCATTTGGGTGATTCCCTTTAATTAATATATCGATTTTTAAGGATAGAAGAAATAAAATATATGAATGCATGTCACGAATGTGATTTCCTAGAGGAAGATTGAAATTTAATATATTAAACTTAGAATAACTATATTACTAAGGCCCGGTTGTATGTCGCAAAGTAAATGCTTTTTACCACTAACCAAGTAAGATGGTAAATGGAGCCACTGGGATGGCCAATCAGATGACAGCCACTGAATGTGCCTGTCATTTGATTGGCCATCCCAGTGGCTCCATTTACCATCTACCTTGGTTAGTGGTAAAAAGCATTTACTTTGCGACATACAACCGGCCCTAAGTAGCATTATGCTCACTCTAATTCCACTAATTAATTTCAGTGTCGTAGGCAAATAGTTATCTCAGACAAATAGTATTTGTCTTGATAAATAGCTTTCTGATGCTCATTTATAATTAAACACTATTTTCCTAAGCATATTATGTATTTGAGGGCCTCGTTGATTGGCCAATAGAACTTTTCATTTATTAAAAAAAAAAAAAAATGAAAATTCCTGAGTAAATTTTATACTCATTTCTTGTTAGTAGTAAATGTGTTAAGTGGACCAATTTACACACATAGAAACATGCCAATCCATTGATTCATTCAATGTATTAAAACAGGGCTGTCCAACCCGTGGCCCGCGGGCCTCAAGCGGCCCAACACTGCAATGAGTGTGGCCCAACATAAAATCATAAACTTCCTTAAAACATTGAATTTGGGGTTTCTAGAACAATCACAATTAATTATAATTTCTCTCCTGGACTAAAACTTGTTGAATATTTTATTATGTTGTTGAATTAGTATCACAGCTAAACAATATTTTTCAACAATAAACCTACAATAGAGTATTATTCACTGATTCTCATGTTGTTTTCAGAATGTTTACAACACGCAAGGCGAAGGCTTTGCGATATGTATTTTCGTTCAAAACTCTATAAAAGTCGACTTTGAACCATTTTTTAAACACTCTCGATATGGAACAATAATAATATTAATATTGTAATAAAATATTTTGTATGCTTAATAGAAAAAAGCTTTTTCTTTCAATTCCAATTTACTAGCAGCTTTTAGTTCAATTAGAAATTGATTTATAGCTAAAACTACAGTTTTAATCTATGGAATTATTTAACGGATTATATTGGTGTGAAACACCACTATAATCCGTTAAATAATTCCTGTGTTTAATATGTTTCACTATAAACCAACACCGCTTTCCTTAAACTTTATGTTTTAATTTATGTTTATAATCATTTAAAAATAGATAGTTTTAGTTTTTTGCACTAAAATCAAGCAACTAGTAAATTGTGAATGAAAGAGGGAGCAAAATAAAGTAGTTGAATAACAAATATTACTGTTCCATATTTATTAGCGTTTTAAAAATCTATCAAAATCTTCTTTTACGGAATTTTGACAAAAAATTTCTCAAAACTCTGATATAATATAAAAAATCTGAAAATACTTTAAGAATCAGCATAAAAATAGAATCAATTATTATACTTTCTGATGCAAATTTTATAAAGCAGTGAAATTAATTAATCTGATTAATTATCTGATTTTCTACAACTTTTACAGTAATGCATACCTATGTATGAAAATACAATATAAGCAAAAATAAAAGACCCAAAATTGGGGGAAATTTACAAATATTCAAGTTCTAGCCGCTTAGTCCGATCTGGACCAAATTTTACGAGCTTACTCTTTAGGATTCAGTGAAAATATTGGCGCATATATTAACTACCCAGAATTGGATTAAATGGGGGAGGAGATTAAAATTCTAGACATTTCTCCGATTTGGACCAATATTGATGTAAAAATAAACTACTTAACCGATATAATTTTTTGAATAGTAACATGAGCTCGAAAGCTGATTTGATTCTTTTCAGTTCTACCGAATTAAGCTGATTTACTAGAGGACACGCTCTGAAGTAGGTACTTGTTTTCTTAGTGGTCCAGAGGCCCATACCTCAGTTGTTTTCATTTTTTTTTATATCTAACATCTAGAGAAATCGGTGTAGGTTTATAGTGAAACATATTTAAAAAATTACAAAGGGTTCCAATGCATTCCGACCTTTCTCGGAGTGTTAGAACATAATTTGGCGAATATGGATATGATTTTCTAAACGCATTTTCATTAACTGAAGAAAAAAAATCAGTCGAATTGAGAACCTCCTCCTTTTTAACATAGTATGAAAAGAATTCAACAAAAAGCCAATTTTTAAAGAAAAAAAAGTCGTAAAAAAAAACCGCAATAATTATGCACCCACCCAATAGTTATAAATCACAGCTCTGTAACTTCTTGATAATTGGTAGATCGGAAACAGAGGGAATGATTGATGGGAACCAATCGACTTGATTGGGGAATAATGGAATTGAAATAATTATCGGAAAAAAGGGTTTTTTATCTAATTAGATTTTTCCTCTTATTAAAAACAAGGACTAAAGATGAATAAGGACACTCGATGGTGGAGAAGTAATCTCCGGAATCGAAGCAAAAAATACAATGTATACATTAATTAATGTAAAATAATTGGTTTAATAAAATTTATAAGAAAAAAAAACTTCTTGATAATTGTTTTATAGTACCTCTAGTTGTGTAATTATAGATATTTGTTTTTAAATTCTGCAAACATTTCTCTATAAAAATAATTGTTTACCTACTCAATTTAAATTAAATTATATAAAAATAATAAAAATAAATACATTTCATTCTGTTAAATTCCGTAAACTTATCTCTATAAAAATAATTAAGACTAAAAAGTAAAAAAATAAATTATATTTAAAAAAAAAATAAAAAACACGCTTCTAAAAAGTACAAAATAATGTAATAAACATAAGGTCAAAAAGCTTGGGCCACATTGTCGAAATTAATTAAAAGTACATGTTTCTGCGTCCCACACTTTTTGATTATTACATTATTTTGTACTTTTTAGAAGCGTGTTTTTTTTAGTATTTTTAAAATATAATTTTATTTATCTTTCGGCTGCCCATAAATTACGTCACAGGAATTTCAAGATTTTTAGACCCCCCTCGCTCTGTGTCACATTCTGTCACATTTTCATTGAGCCCCTGTATTCTGACGTCACACTATTACTAATATTAACCTGAAATCTATAATATATATGGTATATGAAAATTTTTTCATTTGACTTTTGAGACATCACAATTTTTAGTATCCCCGGGCCCCCTTGTCACATTTTGTCACAAATCTGATATATATATATATATATATATATATATATATATATATATATATATATATATATATAATTGGTTTCTCGAAAACGGCTCTAACGATTTACGGGTTAGGGAGTTTTTGTGTTGACATTTCGATCTGTCACGGTCTCATCTTCGGCTAAGTTGTTTTTGTTAATAGAAATAATTATTTACAAGTAGTTGTTTGAATAAAAATTTATAATTACATTTTTTTCAATTTTCTTTTAATAAAATTATTTTTTTTTTATTTTAAATTCTACTAATAGATCATTACAAATATTATTATATATTAGAATTTGCCAATTTAATTAATAAACGGTATTTTTTTATAAAATAATTTATTAGAATAGAAATTTCATTCTTTTCCGAAAATTCGAGCCACCTTCTTCAGGATTTAAAAGGGTCAACGAAAGAACCTCCGTGTATATTAATATTATTTTTGATTCCAATTACATTCAAAACTTTGTGGCCAGTGATACGTTTTGATGATGCCTATAGCGGGTGTAAACGTTGGAAAAAATATAAATTATATTTTATTTTGGCTGCGATTAAAAATGGACCTTTTTACCTGAATTTAAAATTAAAAATAATATGAATACATCGCTTTTAACTGAATCAAAAAATTGCCGAGCATCTCTCGGTGTTTCATTTACTTTATTTTTAGCTGTCCATCCAAATCGACTTAATCAATCTTATCCAATAGATTAGCCTAGCCACTAGACTGCTTGGTTTCGTACAAATGATTAGCTAGCTGTCAACAGCCAAGCCGTAATCATTTGCGGATATTTGTGAGCAAATGATCTCAATTTCAAAAACATTTGCTCGTCGTTGCGTTAGCTATAATACTTTTCCATTAGGATCGATGTCACATGTCAAGTGAATAGAATTCAGGCATTCATTGTGTCAAGCGATGTTTTCCTTTCAATGAAAGAGGGTTTCCTCTGCTTGATACAAAAAATATATACACATGTCATCAGCCTTCCGTCTACCGAAATCATCTAGCTAACAATTAAATTATTGTAAATGTAAATTCAAGAAAATCAATTATAAAATATCATTTAAAATTTGATTCATATAACATTTATTATCTTATCACAATCAAATACTATTAAGGGCAGAATTGAAAAAATATATTTTTATCTCACGAGACTATTGCGGATTACGCTATTGGAGTCTGCGGAGTATTAAGTCTGGACCAAGAGAAAAAGATGTGATCCACTTAGCTACAATCCAACGTCATTTCGCGTATCCATCCGAATGTCTAGCGGGCTATACGCGAAATGACGTTGGATTGTAGCTAAGTGAATCACATCTTTTTCTCTCTTGGTCCAGACTTAATACTCAGCAGACTCTAATAGCGTAATCCGCAGTAGTCTCGTGAGATAAAAATATCTTTTTTCAAATCAGCGCGGTCAAAATAATTCTTGTTGACGTATCAATTATTCTTTGATATATTAATGAGAAAATTAAAATTTATTTAATATCATTATTTCAAGTTAGAAATATATAAGTTCAAATATTATTTTCACTCAATATTTGACAAAAATTCCCTACATTAGATTCGCGATTGAATCAAATGTAGAAAACCTTCAGTTTATTAAAGGGCACATGAAAAATAATTTTCGAAATTTGGGTGAGATGATAATAAATGGTGAGGTGCTTAACAATAATTATATTTAATGTTATGGCAAGGAGGTTTTTTGAATTGTTGTAAAAATGATAGTGTACGATTAATATACATATATAATATTGTTTTTACACCGAAATTTTTAATCAATCACCGTCAAAATTTTAAGGGTGGTCCCTAAATTACGTGACGTGATTTTGGAGATTATTCTATCCCCTCTCCTCCCTTGGTGAGACGTCATGAGATTTGGCTCGAACCCCCCACCCCCTCCCTAATCTCACGTAAGATTTTTCGAAATGCGGATTTTTAGTGTAAATAAGTTAATCTGTGCTTGGCTGCGTTGGATTTATTTAAAAAACATAATTTAAGACTAGTATTATTATTATTTGAGTTATGACACTTACTCCGCACAAGTGCTGGTAAAATTTCACCTACCCCTGTTGTTCTTATGGGGTTAGGCTCGGACGATGTGGGAAGGGAATTCACCCTGGCCCACAGTTACTCTTCTTTTGTTCATTTATTATTATAATTAATCATTATTATTATAATTATTATTATTTAATTTAACCCAGTTTTCTCGGAATTTTAAACTGTTTCTTGAGGAAAAAAAATAAGTGATATTTTCTGAGACCCCCCTCTCCCCCACGTGAGATTGGGTGAGATTCGGCTCGAACCCCCCCCCCCCCCATCCTAAACGCCTCATGGAATTTAGGGACACCCCCTAACATGTATATCTCTTTAGCTAAAATTTCTTAGCTGTTTTTATTTTTCAGAAGAGATTTGTCTCAAAAGATATGTCTTATAAGATAATGCTAATTTTAGTATATTCAATTTTTAATTAATATTGTGACATTTATAAGTGATATTAGAATTTTTATCGAGCAGAAGAGACCCTCTGTGATTAATTCTTATTATATCAACGACCATGGGTGTAGTTATGTGAGGGGCAAAGGGGGCAGAACACCCCCTACAAAACTTATTGCCTCCCCCCCTAGAAAAATCGAAACTTCATTATTACGAAGCATCACTTATGTATTTCTCATTAAATTATTTCGTTACTTCCAAAATTTGTCAATTCTACTAAAAAGTTAGTTGATCTCTAATCGGATTACCGAAATTGAAGCCTTGTGGTGGCTAATCAGCTGGCCGGCTGCCCCCTCCTAGAAAAACTCGTTAACTACGCCAATGTCAACAACGCTGCCAGTCTCGGCAAAGAAGACTTTCAATTTTATGATGTTTTCCTTTAGTGTGAGAGAAACTAATAAGGCTGGGTTTGTTTGCCATGGGGGGGACCTGTTGCTCTGACTCACCGCTCGGGGTCCATCGAAGCAGCTGGACCATTCACGTCGAGTCCATGACACATTCGAGAGAGAAGCCGGGCACCACACTTGACCAGCAAATGTCACTTACACCACTTGCACTGTACACAGGACACAGGACACAGCACAGAGCACAGAGCACAGACAGCCGGCAAGCACACTGACTGCTTCCTCGGGTCTCGTGGGCTCTGTCGTCGTCCCCCGGTCCCCGGTCCTCTCCTGGTTCCCCGCTCGTCTCTGTGGGAGTCGTGGTCTCGGGCGCAGCAGGAAACAAAAGAAACACTTGATCAAAATGAAATAAAAAAAAAGACACCAACCCTAGCTGATGTCCTCCACAATCTCTTTTCAGGCATCCAACAAAAGATATCCGAAATGTCGCTTTAGATTTTTAATTATTTATTTAATTATTTGTTTGAAGGCCTATCGATCCAATAGGTTGGTCGGTTTACGAATGAGGGATGGCAGATCCTATACGATATCAATATATTCGGCCATTCCTCACAAGTCAAATCAGCTGGTGTGTGCATCAGCCACGGAGACCCTTTAATTGCACAGGCCCTGTTTGGCTTGAAACCCAAACCGAAGACCCCACCTTGGTTTAAAGTTTTACTGTAATAGCGTCGGGGTGGGCATCGAATTCTAATTATGCCCTGTTGGGGGGTGTTCGTGCGTTGGCTCAAACTATTTGTTATGAAGTATGAATTGGCTTTCATTTTGTTGTTTTTTGTGGGGTTAACGGGGACCTTTAAAATGGGAGATTTTCTTGAATTTCAACAATATGTATGTATTTGTATTTTACTTTTTATGTTATCCTTTATATATGGATAACTATAAATATATATATACGAGTATACAATGTTTTTTCTAAAAATTAATCACACGCTTACTAATGCCGATCTATCCCGATTCTATAACGTTTCTTCTCCATTATGTACATGTGCTCCGATCCCGGCTACTGCTGAACATTTAATCCTTTTTTGCCCAAATTTTTCAAACTTAAATAATCTCAGACTCAAAATCAGCCCTAATTTTCGCGATCCTCCAGTACTTGGAAAGCTGGTGGAGTCGCCAACAAAAGCGACAATAAAGTTAATTTCAGAATTCATAAAACTTTCCAAAATATTAATTTGAAAGGTGAAACTGCGTGTTTGTGTATATTTATATGTGTAAAATTGTTATTCTTGTAGAAAGATTGCTGTAGCGGTATTTATGTGTATTTTTATATTTGTATTTGCTTTTGTATTGTATTTGGTATTGTATTGTATTTTGTATTGTAATTTATTTTGTATTGTATTGTTTATGTATTGTACTGTATTTGTATTTTACTTTTTATGTTATCAAATCATTTTAATTGTAAAAATCTGTATCTGATGGCTAAATGCCAGGGATGATTAAATAAAAAAAAAAATTTGCAACAGGCCTGCGAAATTTAACTTTTGAAAAGTTGTTGATATTATTCAGTAATATTCTGATTCCTACACCCAAATTCATCAGAAATTCCTATCTAAAAAAATTCTATCACATCTTAATTTTTCTGTACGAGTTGAAATTTTTAATAGTGGGGTAATAGTCTATGGGAAGAGCTCCTGACCATTTTGGGAAATGATTTTAGAATCCAAATAACATATGTGATCAGCACACACCACGAAAGTCAAATTCTTATTCTTCAAATTTTTAAAATACCGTAAAATCACCTCATTGATTATAACTTCTAAACTATTTAGTCAACGACAAATTACATTGAAAGCAAAATTGTAGAGAATGTAATTTTTGACATTTTAATTTTAAAAAAAATTGAAAAAACAACGAATAATGTGGGGGGGGTCAAAAATGAAAATTCTAGCTCTTTCGATCAAACTCAACCAAATTTTGTATATATAATCAGTGGGCCCGCAGTAGTCTAAAAATGCAAAAACTAATCCCCCCCCTACATGATGATAAATACTTTTTTTTAATATTAATTATAAGAGATGGGCCCCACAAGGACTATGGTAAAGGCTACATTTAAAGATTCCCTCTTTTTTTAATAATTGGTTGCTATTTTCCAGGTCCCTGGAAATGTGCTAGAATAAGTATTTGTGAAAACACGGATTGAAATTGGTTAGGATTAGGGATAGCACATGATTCTCTTGATAAAAGAATCATGAGCTCACGAGGGCAGGGATGCAAGCACCTGAAGTAGGTCTGTACATCTTAATCTATAAGAACAAAGAAGAACATACCTACCCGTTAACCAAAGATAAAGGTTTTGGTTTTTCCAGAAAATAAGAAAATCAAATACTTAATCTAAATATTAATATTAGTAGGACGAGCACCTACCTGAAAAAAGTAAAAAAATATTATTAGTAAAATAATATAGTGAATTAAAAGTATTTTTTAATAAAATTATTAGCAATATAATTATATTTAATAAATTATTTATTTTATTCAATATTTTATTCATATTTTTGAAAAATCGAAAAAAGTACTTAATAATTTTATAGTATTTCTTACTTATATAATTATAAGAATAGAGTATTATAAAGATATCTTACCTTCTCAGCCAAAGTCTCGTGTCTGGACCAGGAATACTGTGACCCCACAGGAACGTAACACACTTAGGTACAATCACGCACAAGTAAAAATATACTCGCGAAACATTTCGAGGGAAGAAGGATTTGTGAAAACAAGGATTGACGTTGGTTAGGATTAGGGATAGGACATGATTCTCTTGATAACAGAATCATGAGCTCACGTGGGCAGGGATGCAAGCACCTGAAATAGGTCTCTACGTCTTTATCTATAAGAACAAAGAAGTACACACCTACCCATTACCCAGATATTAATATTTAATTCACATTCTCAAATTAATTTCAAAAATGCAACATGTAATCTAGGAATGGAATCACATTTGAAATCTCTAAATTTTTTTATCATAATAATTTGTGCGAGATGGGCTGGAGTAGACCCAGGTAGTGTCAATTTATACCTGTTGGACAAGAGAGAAATGAGTTATTTTTGGAAAAACTATATAAAATTTAGATTTTAATTTAATATTAATTATATAGGGGCAATTATTAAAATACTATGAATAATATAGGAAAATAATTGGATGTCTGACACAGAAACAGATATATTTTTTAAATAAAAGAGATAAATTTTATAAAAAATACTCACCGAAATGAAAAAATTGGATAGAGTGAGATGGGCTGGAGTAGACCCAGGTGCTGACAATTTATACCTGTTGGACAAGAGAGAAATGAATTATTTTTGGAAAAATTATATAAAATTTAGATTTTAATTTAATATTAATTATATAGGGGCAATTATTAAAATACTATGAATAATGTAGGAAAATAATTGGATGTCTGACACACAAACAGATATATTTTTTCGATAAATTATTTAAAAATACTCATCGAAATGAACAAATTCGAGACTGTGAGATGGTCTTCAGTAGACCAAGGTCTTCTCAATTTATACCTTTGAGACAAGAGAGAAATAAATTAAATATATATAAATAAATAATAATTAAAGGGAGATCATTAATATAATTTTGATCGAAAATTATAAAATATACTAATAGTGATAATTTTAAATTTTAAATATTTCTTTTATTTTCAAATCTAGAAAACATTTAGAAATACAATTTGAATAATATAGAGAATTTAAAATATTTTTTTTTATAAAAATATTTGTTGGAAATTATATTTAAATTATTATTTATTTTATTTCATATTTTTTTTTTTAAACTCGAAAAGAATAATTGAAAAATTTAGAATATTTGTTACTTATTTAATTATAAGAATAGAGTATTATAAAGATATCTTACCTTGACAGACAACGTCTCGTGTTTGGACTTGAAATACTCTGATCCCACAAGGAACCCACTTAAACTCGCGAACAAGTGAAAATATACTCACGAAACTTTTTCGATTTCGAAGGAATAAGGATTTGTGAAAACAGGTATTGAAGATGGTTAGGATTAGAGATAGGACATGATTCCCTTGATAAAAGAATCATATCATGAGCTCACGTGGGCAGGGATGCCAGGCTCTGATGTAGGTCTGTACATCTTTATCTATAAGTATATATAAAGAAGTACACCACTACACGTTACCCATAGATAAAGAATTTGATTTTCCAGAAAATAAGAAAATCAAATACTTAATCTTAATGTTAGAATTTAGTAGGACGAGCACCTACCTGAAAAAAGAAAAAAATTTAGAGAATTTAAAGTATTTTTTATTTTTATAAAAATATTAGTTGGAAATTATATTTAAAATTTTAATTATTTTATTTGATATTTTTTTTTTTTTTTGAAAAATTAGAAATTAGTAATTGAAAAATTTAGAATATTTGTTACTTATTTAATTATAAGAATAGACTATTATAATTATATCTTACCTTGACAGCCAACGTCTCGTGTCTGGACTTGGAATGCTCTGACCCCACATTAAGCCACTTAAACTCCCGCACAATTAAAAATAAACTCGCGAAAAGGCATTGAAGTAGGTCTGTACTCTTTTATTTATAAGTACACACCTACCCGTTACCCAACTATTAAAATTAATATAAGAGATGAAGGGTTGTTTATTTGTGAGGGGTGTAGTCACTTGAGAGGCCATATTGTAATATTCCCAGTCGATGTTTCACCCGACACTGCCTGAACAACACTGTTCCTATCAATATCTCTCTCCGCCTTATATACCTTTCACTCGTATCCCTATCTCCCCTTATATTTCCCACCCACTATCCCTATCTCCCCTTATATTTCCCTCTCACTGTCCCTATCTCCCCCCTCATATACCCCTCCTCACTCCTCCTTTCTCTCTCTCTCCCTTATATACTCCTCGAGAGCAATTAGTCCAAGCTATTCTTAGCTTATCTTCCGAGATAATCTTAATCGGCTTAGAATAGTACGTCATTCTATTTTTACTTACCACTTTTAATTTTTTTTTGCTTATCGGCCTTTCTAGCCATAAGCCAATTTACGATACTATTTATTATTTTCCTTAAAATTTGTCTCTACCCCGGGGTCAGATTTCAGTCAGATAATTAAAATATTGTTAACTTTAAAAATTTATGGTATTATACAAATCAAGAGAGATGGTCTACTACTTGATCTGAGAAGTTATGGATTATTTGTATTATGTCAGAATAGTTGATTCAGCCCTTCAGGAAGTGAACGATCCCAAATGCCTAAAGAGTCCAATCCGGGCATTTATTTGGCTTGATTCTTTTGAGTAAAAAAATTTTTCCTCGAGCTATATGTCAGATGTGCTTCGACCTCGGAGGTCAAGCCAAGTTCCCGGATTGCACTCTTTTGGCATTCGGTTTCATTTCCCGAATGGGTGAAACAAACCTTCTGGCATAATAAAAATAATCCATAACATCTCGAATCTTGTAGTTGACCATCTCTTGAATTTCTATATCAATTCTTGTGAAAGTTCACTCTTTAAAAATTACTATTTGTTCTTATTTGATAAGGAGAGAATGAACCAATAGTGGAATTTTTTACAGCTAAAATACGCAATACGCCACTGAAATCAGTTATTGCCGTATTACCTATTAGTCATTAAAATTATTTAAATATTCACATTTATTAAATTTGAAAATTAATTCTATTAATTCGTCAAGGGATATAATAATTTTTCATTTTAATTAATTATCAATAATATTTTATTTTATCGACCTTTGGATTTTAATTAATTGTGACGACAGTTTATGTCAATTGGATCTTTTTCTTTTTACAAAAACAAAATATTTATAATATATTTATTTGTTATATAGATATTTTGTTTTTGTAAAAAGAAAAAGATCCAATAGACATAAACTGTTGTCACAATTAATTAAAATCCTTAATCCACCTTGCCGTGATATAAACACAACATTGCGATTTTTTTCTCTCCAATTTAATTAATTTAAATTATAATATTTCTACCCAATATTAAGTCATTAATAATTAAATTTGTTCAATTGATTCTATCTTCAAGACTACATATATTAAGGATAATTTTTCTGGCCTGTCTGAAAGGATCGCCCTATCTCAGATAAGCTACCATACTTTTCAGTTTGTTTTGTTCTATTTCTTCTTTCTTTATTTCATTTGTTTTATTTTTTCTTTTAGACATATCAAACTTAGTATAATATTATTGTGTTATTGTTTTTTCTTCTATTAGGCTATGGCCCAAGATTCTGGTGGGGTCGGAGGTATAATTTCCTCCATCTCGCCTTTTATGTTAGATGTTTCGAATGAGACCAGCTTTCCGGCATGGTTTTCAAAAAAACCTAAGACTAATAAGCCTAATCTCTCCAAATTCGATCACCAACTTTCAGAAAAACCAGAACCAAAATTTCTATTAATTAGTCATGCTGATAGTAGCCAAAAGCTAAATAAGGTTTCTCCTTTTCTTATCAATAAAGTCATATCCGATCAGGCCACTAGTCAAGTGAAAAATATTAAAAAACTGCGAAATGGAACAATTTTAGTAGAAACATTTGATAATAAACAAACTAGACTATTACTTAATTTAACTAATATATCAAATGAAATTCCGATAAAGGTAGAACCACATCAGAAACTAAATTCCTGTAAGGGTATTATATATTGCGAAGATCTAGTTGATATTCCTAAGGAAGTGATTATTAGCGAATTAAAAAACCAGAATGTTATTGACATTCATAAAATAAAAAAAGAATTAACAATCAGATTTTGGAAACTCCCTTACCATCATCACTTTTGGAACATCCACACTGCCACTAAAATTAAAGGTTGGTTTTTATAATCTTTCAGTTAGAAGATACATCCCTCCTCCCCTTCGATGTTTCAGATGCCAGAGATTTTCGCACTCGGCCAGATCGTGTAAATCAGAACATGAAATATGCGGTTTCTGTGGAGATATAGATCATAAAATTGGAACAAACAAATGTGATAGGCCTGCAAAATGCCATAATTGTGGGGGATCACACCCTGCGTTTTCGAAAAAATGTCCTCTACTTACAAAGGAAAAGAATATTCTAGAATTGTCATCAAAACAAAATATTTCTTATTTTGCGGCCAAAAGTCAGTATGAAAAAATGAAAAAATTAAACATACATCGTATTCTGCAGTGACTCAATCTGTACCAAAAAATTGTTCATCTTGCCAGGAACTTAAAATTGAGATTTTTAGCTTAAACAAACAAATTGAACTTATGAAAAACCAGATTGCAAAGCTCATCTCTGATAAAAATCATCTGAATTCATCCGAGAGCACAGAAAGTGAAAATAGTTTAATTTTTTCAAGAAATACACAATCTAGTCAAATTTCTAGTGAAAATATTCCATCAACATCATTTATTCAGCCATCTCCTGAGCTTCCCCATAAAGTACCCAATAAAAATAACTCAAATTTACACAGGGCAGAAACTTTCAATATTGAAGAGATTCAGTCGATATCCGAAAATGGTTCTGAGGCAGACATGTGTTGGTCTTATGTACCAAATAAAAAAAATGGTGGCATAAAACAAAAATCACTTAAAGGAAGGAAAAAATTATAGTTTTTTTAATCAATTTTGATAAAATTTATTTTCATATTTTTTATTGGAATTTTTCTCCTTTTTAAATTTATTTGTTGTAATCATTTTTATAAAAGCTGCTTTTTTAACCTTTTCTTTTATGAGTTTAAATTCTAATATTATACAATGGAATTGTAATGGATTCTTTAATCATTTCGAGGAGATTAAATTGTTATTGAAGAGATTTGATCCTGTGTGCATTTGTCTACAAGAAACACATACTATTGGAGAACAACCTGTTACCCTGAAGGGTTATAATATATATAGAAAAGATGAAGAGAGAGGCCTGAGAGCTCATGGAGGAGTTTCTATTTGTATTAGGAATAATATAAAATCTGAGTATGTACCTCTTATTTCTAATTTCCAAGTGATTGCTGTTAAAATATTTATAGGGTTTCCCTTAACTATTTGTAATATTTATCTTCCGCAAAATAATAACGTTTCTTTAGATGAAATCAACAATATTTTAAGCCAAATTAATAATCCTTTTTTATTTCTGGGAGATTTTAATGCTAAAAATCCTATTTTTGGAGGTGATATTTTAGATAGCAGAGGGAGAATGTTAGAAACATTCTTTTTGAACAATAACATTTCTTTTTTAAACGATGGGTCTTCAACTTATTTTAGTTTGGCTCATGGATCCTTTTCGACTATTGATCTTACTTTTGTTTCTCCTTCCATTAAAACTAAATTTAATTGGTATACATTTGACGATCTATGTTCATCTGATCACCTTCCTATAATAATTTCATCTTCCCAAATAAATACTCTTTCTCAAAGATCCCATGCTAAATGGAAACTTAAGCATGCTAACTGGGATTTATTTAATCGACTTTCAGTTTGCGAGCAAAATGTGGAAAGGAATCCGTTGGAAAAAATGAAATATATCACTGATATAATTGTTAAAGCTGCAGAAACATCTATTCCTAAAACTACTACTATTAATAAAAGGCCGGGTGTTCCTTGGTGGAATATCGAGGTTAAGAATGTTATCAATGAAAGGAAAAAGGCCTTTCGCAAATTTAACACTTATCCAAATACTGAAAATCTTATAAATTTTAGAAAAATTAGAGCTAAAGCAAAATTTATCATAAAAAAAAATAAAAGGATAAGTTGGGAAAATTATATTTCTACTATTACGCCCTCTACTTCAAGCAAATTTGTGTGGGAGAAATTAAATAAAATTCAGGGTCGATATACCCAGAATTTAAAATTTTTAAATGTTAATAATAACATTATCTATAATCCATATGAAATTGCAAATATTTTTGCCAATCGATTTTATCAAGCTTCATCGAACCTAAATTATGACAGTGAATTTCTAGCTATTAAAAATTTGAACGAACAGATTCCTATTTCTTTTCATTCGGATAATGATGAACCCTATAATAGTCCGTTTACCTTTAGTGAATTTGAATATGCTTTGAAGAAGTCTAAAAGTAACTCACCTGGTTCCGATGGAATTCATTTAGAGATGATTAAACATTTAAATTTAAATACAAAAACTTTTTTGTTTAATACTTTAAACGAAATTTGGATTAATGATCTCTTTCCTCAATCTTGGAAGAGATCGATACTAGTTCCCATTCCAAAACGTAATAATAACCTAGACAAGGTAGAAAATTTTCGTCCTATTTCTTTAACAAACTGTGTCTATAAAATCTTAGATAGAATGGTTAACAAAAGACTCTCTTGGATCCTTGAGTCAAGAAATTTACTTTCAAATAACCAATGTGGATTTCGGCCTAGAAGATCTTGCCTGGATCATTTAGTTAGGCTTGAAGATTACATACAATCAGCATTTATCAAGAAGGAGCATGTTATTGCTGTCTTTTTTGATATAGAAAAAGCTTATGATAGAACTTGGAGGCATCTGATTTTAAAAAGCTTCAAAAAATGGAGGATAAAGGGTCACTTAGTGCATTTTATAAAAAATATTTTGACTGATCGTACCTTTCAAGTACGAATTCAGAATTCATTGTCGGATGTGAAGACCCAGGAGAATGGATTGATCCAAGGAAGTCCACTTAGCTGTATGTTATTTGCCATAGCTTTTAACGGAGTTGTTTCAGAATTGGGATGTAGAATTAAGTATTCAATCTTCGCTGATGATTTGGCTTTATATTTTAAATCTAAAAATTTATCCATTGTTCAAAATAGATTACAAACTGCAATTAATAAAATAGTTAAATGGACAAAGGAGAACGGCTTCAAGATTTCTCTTGAGAAAAGTGCTGCTATACATTTTTGTAAATTAAGGAATTGTAATGTAGACCCAGTTCTCTTTTGTGATAGTTCACCACTTGTATACAAAGAGTCTATAAAATTTCTAGGTCTTATTTTTGATAAAAAATTAAAATGGTCAGATCATGTTTCAAATATTAAGCAAAAATGTATTAAATCAATCAATTTATTAAGAATTTTATCCAATCATACTTGGGGAGCTGATTCAACAAGTTTGCTAAGGATTTATAGAGCCCTCATCAGAAGTAAAATCGATTATGGATGTCCAGTATATGCCTCTGCAAGAGATAATATCCTAATAAAATTAAATACATTGCATAACTCATGTATTAGAATTTGCTTAGGTGCTTTTCGTACTAGCCCAATAGTTAGCTTGTTGGCTCTTGCAGGTGAGCCTCCTCTCAGAGTGAGAAGGGACATATTGTCCATTAATTACATATGCAAAATCAAATCAATTCCATCACATCCCACATTTGATTCTGTATTCAAAAATAAATTAACTAATAAATTCCTTGCCAAGCCTAGAAGCTCAAGACCACTTTCACTCAGAATGAAAACGTATTTCGACTTATATCAAAATTACTTCGAGAATCTGATCACTTTAATTCCATGCCCCGAGCCACCTTGGAGTCTTCCGAAACCATTTATCATTTGGGATATGTTAACATTTAAAAAGTGTGATACAAATCCAATTGTTTACCAACATCTTTTTTTAGATATTGTATCTAAATATTCTAACTTTCAAATTTCCTTTACTGACGGTTCTAAATCTGATTCCGGAGTTGGATGTGCATTCAAGATTGGACTTCTTGAAAGATATTTCAAATTATCATTTGCAAGCAGCATTTTTACAGCAGAGCTAATGGCACTCATACAAATTTTGACAAAAATTAAATCTTTAAATGGCAGTAAATTTTTAATTTGTTCTGATTCCATGTGTGTACTTAAATCTTTGGAAAATATTTTTACCCAACATCCACTTGTTCAAAAAATTTTAATTCTAGTAAAGAAATTACAAGATTTAAATATGGAGATCATTTTCTTCTGGATTCCATCTCATAAAAATATTTTGGGGAACGAAATAGTAGATAGCCTTGCAAAAATGGGTGCTTTAAAACGAAATTTAGACTTCATAGTTATGAATTATTTCGACCTAAAAAATTATATAAACGGATGTATTTTTAATAAGTGGAAAGAGGACTGGCTCAAAATTGAAAATAATCATCTAAAGAAAACGTTACCTACAATAACTAAATATAATCTGATGGCTTTACCAAGAAAACAACAAATTATATTAAATAGACTAAAGATAGGTCATTGTATCTTCTCTCATCAATATCTTTTCAACAAACAATCCCCGCCTCACTGCGTTTCTTGTAATAAGAGAATGAATGTACACCATCTTTTGATAGAGTGTCCTTTATACAATACCCTGAGAGATAGATTTAAAATTCAAGGAAATTTAAAGAATATTTTGGTAGATCCGAAAGAATTTAATAATTTATTTCTATTTTTAAAAGAAACAGGGTTTTTCTCACAAATTTAATATTTTATAGTTTTCGATTTATTTTTATTATTATTCTATTTTGGTTGATTTTCTTATTACCTATATGTATTTTTTGTAGATATTTCTTGTGTGTTTTGAATATGGTATATGATTTGTCGGAGGTTTTGTTTTTTCTGTTGTTCTCTGTTTGCTATATTGTTGATTTTGATTTTTTGTTGTTGTTTTCTTTGACTTTGGTTTTTGTTTTGCTCCTCTGTTTTTTCTTCATTTCTTAATGCATAGAAGAGTGAAGATGGAATTGAAGAAAGAAAAAGAAGTCAGGAACTCGGTGGCACTAATGACCTTAGTAGTTGATATGCCATGTATTTGTAAAATAAATAAATAAATAAATTAAAATCCAAAGGTCGATTAAATAAAATATTATTGATAATTAATTTAAATGAAAAATTATTATATCCCTTGACGAATTAATAGAATTAATTTTCAAATTTAATAAATGTGAATATTTAAATAATTTTAAATAGAATATTTTTTCAGAATTTATCATATAGTTTCAAATTATTTTTTTTTTAAGATGATTTTAGAAATATTTTCAGTATTGAAATTTTTTGGTTTCAAAAAAGACAAGATTGCGAAAACTTTTAAATTAAATTAATCTATTGTCTTTCTTTGTTAACGTTTCGGTTCCTGGTACAGTAACCTTCCTCCATAGAAGTCACATTAATGTATGAAAACGTTTTATTTAACATATTATAACTTAATTCAATGTCATTCTTTGTTAACATTTCGGTTTTTCGTCTTAGTAATATCACCACCAAGTCACAGACATATTGAAGGAGACAATAAAAGAGTGTGTCTTCTGCTGGAATTATAAATTTTATTTATTTATAACGAGACTATAGTTTCGAGGGCTTTTGCCCTCTTCATCAGTCTATTACAATGGATTCACAGGAATTAATTTATGAATGAATTGTGAAGTGTCTCCTTCAATATATAAAAATTCTGCTACTCTCGGCACAAAAACTTTCGATTTAATCACAGACATATATTTAAACTAATGATGAGGTACAACATTTTAATTAGTATAATATAATTTAATACTTTTTGAACGTTTCGGGCCCTGATTTAGTGATGACGTAATAGACAATGCAGGATTTACGCTACATAAGTTATAGCTTACATAAGTTATAGCCGAGGGGTGAACCGCGGTTGGAATTAAGTGTACATCGTCTTTGGAATTATTTGGAATTACTTTGGAATTCATTAGATAACACTGATAAACAATGAAATTTTTCCTTTAAATAAAACTAAGTGATCTTTATGTATTCAGATGTGCTGATAACGAATATCGCATCCGTTTTTCTCAATCACCTAAATTTTTTGCGGAACACCCACATTTTATAGTTTTATACTAGTTGTATCGTTTCAGGTCACCGGGTTTAACTTAGACTTTCTTTGTTTATTTGAAAGTCTATCCAGCCCTCATTCGAATTCTTATAATTCATAAAGTATTAGTAATATGAAATGATATTAATAATTTCTATAATATATGTGAAGAATACACATCCATATTCAAATTTATCTAATACTAGCTGCAAGGACCGCCTTCGGCGGGCCTCTTGCTAGCCAGGGGCTTCGCCCCATGGATCCCCTCGCGGCTTGTTTATTGATGTTTTATTAGTTCTGTTATTCTAGAATAAAGTCTTGAATAGATTCTATTTTACTGGCCCGTAATTTTAAAATTTTAATAATTAATAAACAAATAAATCTTTATTCCTCGACCTGTAGAGGCACAAGTCCTCGGTGGCTAGGTCCTCCAAACATCAATACAATCTAGCTACAATACATTAACAAACATCAATACAAATTAATTACAACAATTTAACAAATAATAAACAAGTAAAAAAAAAAAAAAAGAAAAGAAAAAAATAGAAATGTATGCTCATTAACAAATAACATGACCATAGATTTCCATCAAAAGACAAAAAGTAATTTAAAAATTCTGCGAAAAAAACCCGATACCAGGAGCAAGCGACGCATTAGCCATCCCGGCATTTGCCATAAGTTGTTAAGGAAACCTGGTCAAAACCTTAACAAGGATGGTATGACCTCTCTCTACCTCACCTAATCTCTGCTTGTGAGAACTAAATAAAATTTTGCACAACTCTAGGACTTTAGGACTTGACAAAATTTATAATTGATTTAATCATAGGAGGCAGAATACTATAATCCCAAGTAGTAATAAATAGACAGACTTCCACAAATCAATGCCAGATCCTACAAATGAATGCAAACCTACATATTAATATCTGAATTAACTAACTTGTAGGAACCAGACCTATTTAAATTAATACCATTCTTTCCTATGAAATGAAAAATGAAAAATAACAAAAGATGATACAAATATTTTTTTTTTATTAAAATTGACCTTGTCCAAAGGAACATTTGGTCACCAACAAATTTTCAAAATGTATTAAAATCTCACTCTTTATTTTAAAAGAGACAGAATTCAATCAATCTTTTTCGGACCCGAGCTGATTTTTTGAAAAAACTACCAACTATTTTCAAAAAAAAGATGCTCAAAACTTTAATTATTCACTCTTTATTAATGAGAAAAATAAAATTAAAAAAACTTACTTAATACAAAAATAATTTAAGAAGACATGAGTATCTATATATGAACATTAAATATATATATATATATATAAATACATTAATTATTAATTTATTTGTTATATTAAGAAAAAGAATAACATAACATACAATAGCTTTATTCGTTTTGGATGCCTTGGGCGCCCTTATGTCAGCCTCAAGTAACTAACCCATATTCGTTTAGGAAAACGAAGGGGGAGAATAGGGAAACGAATAGGGCTGGGGCACACCAAGTCGGTTGGTATTCCTAAACGAATATGGGTTAGTGACTTGAGGCTGACATAAGGGCGCCCAAGGCATCCAAAACGAATAAAGCTAATATAAAAAATAACAATAAAAAAAGACAAAGAGAAAGAAAGAGGTTGTCCTCTAATATCTAATGAAGTGGAAAACAATATTTTTATTAATTTATAGCTGAGATGCCCGCCTTCGACTTCACCCCCTGGGCCCTCGCAGCTTATTATTTATTGAACAGATTGTGAATCAGAATTCATTGTGTTGACAATCATTGGTGTTTTAATGAGTTTATAGTAACGCTTGGTAATGAACGATATTTTTGTCTTTCCGCCTGGAGAGAGGGTTATTATTGATAACCATTGGGGAAGACATGGAGGAATCGACTTAAAATCAAAAATAACCATCGATTCTTATCTAATACTAGAGGAATAACCTTATTGCATTCCATTTTTGTTGTTTTGACTATTAATGACAACTTCTACTGAAAACGTGGAAGAATCGACTTAAAATCAAAAAAACTAAATTCTTTTATGGCAAACCACTCAAGCTTGAGTTTCTTAAAGTTTAGGGATGTCTGGCAGGGGGTAGCAACTGTCATAAGTGTCCGGCAATGGATGACGAGATTTCTAAAGTTATCCCGAAGAAAATATAAAAAAAGCTTATACTTTAACGAATTTAAAGTACTATTTTATACACCTTTATTACCTGTTACCTGCCAAAGTAACCACAACCCAAACTCTATAGTCGCTGGTCGTTCTTACCTGTATAGGGGACATGCACAGAAAAACTTTCAGCTTTTATAAAATAACGAAGGTCTGGCAGTCGTGGGCTCTTGGGCTATTTCATATTAACAATTACATTAGATACAAAACAGAAGAGTGTTGCCTCATTCTATTTATGTTATTTCTGTTTTATCTTCTATATAATAAAAATGAATTTCTGTTTCTTCGTAAGCGCAGATCTCTCAAATGCCTGGACCGATTTGGCTATTTTTTTTTTTTAATGTTCATAATAGTCCAATTCAGGTTAATACGTAAAAAAAATTGGAAAAGTTGCTCGGAAATTGGAAAATTCAGGAAAAACGAAAAAAAATTCAGGTTAGCCAACATAGCTTGCCAAACAATAAAAGAACTTAACTAGCAAAAAACAAGTGTTGGCTGCCCTGTTTGTAAGATTTTTGAGTGTCATTCATTTTCAATAGTTCTAACTACATTATCGTGAAGAAGAATTTAATAATGCAACAAAGATTTAAAAAAACAATCTATTTTTTTTTAAAGTAAATTTAAAAAAACGTCATGATAACTAAATTTTTGAAAAAGTTATGGTTATTTATGAAAAGCTATTTTTTTCAAAAATTCCTAACTTCTTTTGGGTTGGGTGAAAATTTTTTAAAAAATTCTGAAAACCGTCTTTAATAGGGTAGAAAAAAAAGAAAAAGTTTCAGCCAAGCTTTTGATTATATACTTATATAGATGAAAAATATTTAATTTAAAATAAAATATGTTATTTAAAAATCATTTTTCTTAAAAATACCCTTGGGAATCTCACCTCATCCTTTTTCTATTGTATTTAGGCTTTTGGTTTTTGTATTCGAGCTCATTCATTCATTTCAATATTATTTATTTATTTCAAAGTTAATTATAAAGGATTATTGAAACTAAACTAACTGAAAGGAATTAATTAGCTTTTGGAATTTCTTTAAAAATATATTTTAAAGATTAAAACCAAATATATATATATTTATTCTCTGTAACTAATAAAACATCAATAAAGCAGCCACGTGGGGGTCCAGGGGGCTTGAATCTAGTATCTAATGAAATTGTTAATATAAAAAGAAAAGAAAGAAAAATTGTTTATGTGAATGTGCCGAATGTTTTTTGAAATTTGTGTTTCTGATGGTCTTCAATGATAACGAAGATAACAAGAAAATTTAGAGGAATGTGTGACATGACTATTTGAAGCCCTGAAGAAGGCGGCAAAGTTGACGAAACGTTGGCTGATAAATAAAAACCTTACACATAAAAACTTGTCCTTATTTTTCCCATTATAAACTTTCAAATTAATACAAATTCTAGACGGAAATGATAATAATAATAAATAATAATTTGACTGAAAATAAAACCAGTACATTAAATGAATCACAATTATTTCTATCATTAACTGATGGAAAACAAGCAAATCACCTGATATAAGAGAGAATATTGATTAAAATTGTGAAAATTTAACTGATAATAAAATTAATAATATCGACTCTTTTGACGATATTCTAATTACTACTTCACAATTGAATGAATTGGTCAATTTTTGTAATAAAATGAAAAATACATACCATAAGTTATTTCTTCTTTACAAAAATTACAAAAAGAGGAAATATCAGCTAAAGATAGTGGAAATTCTAACTAGTTATTTCAATTTTTCTTTATGAAGTATTAATTGGAGTCAAAGAATACAAGAGGAAAAGAAAAGACTAAGGAATATAACAATGGAAATTTCTTATTTGAAGTAAGTATGTATATATATAAAATGTGAAGACACTTAGGGCAGGTTGTATGTCGGTTGGTAAACTCAATTGGCTGGGATGGCCAATCAGATGAAAGTGTCTGTCATCTGATTGGCAGGCACTTTCATCTGATTGGCCATCCCAGCCATTTACCCTTTGCCAACGGTAAAAAAGAGTTTACCAAACGACATATAACCGGCCCTTAGAGTCTAGTCAAATTGTGTTTTTATCAGGAAAATTTTGGGGTAGTTCTGATTTTTTGCATATATGTGATTTTTAGGGAGCTGGATCCAAACCTGAGGTCTCCCACCAATATTTCGTGACGCAACATTGTAGAAAATGCAAAAAAGGGTGAAAATTTCCATTTTTTCATTTATAACTCGAAAACTATCAAGTTTTCGTAAATAACCTTCCTATTCAAAATGAAAGTTAATAAAATTTCCTACAAATTTCATTATTTAGGTTTTTTTTCTCCGAACAACCGTTCGGGCTCAAGCGCAAAATCCATGTTTTCGACCTCGGCAGGCCCCCCCGGATCACCCAAAAACTCGCACTTTTTTCGATATTTTCCCATTTTGATCATGAAGGAGTACGTTTTCGACAAAGACCACTCTATACATTTTTAAACTAGATTAAATTTGCTACAATTCAAACAAAGTTTAATCTTAACAAAAATGCATTTCGATGAATACCTTTATGGCAACGAGAGTTTACTGATGTTGGTTGAGATTGGTTCAAAGGTCTAGAATCTTCATTTTTGACCTTCCGCCTCATTTGGGGTATTTATTTCCAAAAATTTTTAAACTAAAATGTCAAAAATTAGTAGCAAAGTTGTAGAGGATGTAATTTTTGACATTTTGGTTTAAAAATTTTTGTAAATAAACACACGAAATAAGGCGGAAGGTCAAAAATGAAGATTCTAGACCTTTGAACCAAACTCAATCAACATCAGTAAACTCTAGTTGCCATAAAGCTATTCAGCGAAACGGGTTTTTACTGCAACATATATATAGAATTGGTTTCTGGAAAATGGCTTTAACGATTTCGCTAAAAATTGGTGAACTTATCAAGTCTCATGAGTTATTAGTTGTGTATAAATTTTAATCCGATTGAAATAAAGGAAGGGTGTGTAAATTAGTCATATCGCAAAATAAATATTTTAATAAACTTTAAAGAATTTGGTGACGGTTCTAGGTGAAATATTTTAATAGATAATAAGTAAAAATATATTTTTCTAGGTGGGTTTCACAAATAAAACAAATATATGTTTTGAGTTTTTATCTCGATATATATTTCGGGTTATGAGCCTGCTTTGTATAATAACAATAATTTAGGCTCTCGATTAATTATAATAAAATAGACAAAATTGATAAATTAGAAAAAGCAGGAGTATATAAAATGACTTGTGATGATTGTGACGCATTTTACATAGGCCAGACTGGCCGTTCCTTCAGAAAACGCTACTCCGAACATGTTGGTGCTCTTAAACGCCTTGACCGATCAGATAACATTAATTTAGAATCAACCTCTGCTTTCGCCATTCATTTACATTCCTCTAATCATTCGGCCTCTATTAATAATCCTATTCCTATTCTTTTTGAAAGAAAAGGCCTTAGGTTGGATCTTTTAAAGTCTACTGAAATTAAAAGAGCCCTTTCAAATAATAGCAACATCCTTAATAACCAATTAGAAGTTAATAAAAATACGATTATAGATTATATTTTATAATATAAATAACCTAAAAATTATTTTCCATTTTCAAAATTTCTATTTTAATATTTTACTATTGTTTCTTTCGACGCATGCTGTAGAACAAACCGCTTTATTATTATTATTCTTTCGAGTTCGTAACCCCCCCCCCTTCCTTCCCTTATTCTACTTCTTCCTTTCTTTATTTCTAAGTCCAGGTATAATTCTAAGCCATAGTTAAACCCCTTTTGTTCATTTGTCTATAAATACAATAATCAATACTGCATTCTTTCCCCCCACCATGTACGTTCTTCCCAAATGAACTTCACTCATACATATATTTCCAATTTTATATTTACTTTTCTTTTGTAACTCCTGATGATGGGCTCATAACCCGAAATATATATCGAGATAAAAACTCAAAACATATATTTGTTTTATTTGTGAAACCCACCTAGAAAAATTTATTTTTACTTATTATCTATCAAATATTTTAATCGTTCATATCTCATCTTCGGTAAGTCGCAGAGCCTTGAAATTTGAAACCTAAGCTACTTAGAGGCAAAAAGTTACCGAGCATCGCTCGGTGCTCCAGGGACTTTACTATAAAAGAGATCTATAATAAAAAAAGAGAAGAGGGTTCAAAAATAATTTCTAAACAAAAATCGAAGAAGCTGATATTTACTTTATATAGCTGATATTCTCCTTTATTCTTATAAGATATGATAAATTGCTAATCAGTCCGAAATTCAGAGAGACGAGAGGGTTTTTTCGTAAATTATTATAAATTATTTATTAAATATTAAATATAAGAGAGGGGGCAGGTGTATGGTAAATTCATAAGGATGTGTAGATAATTCAACTCGACAAAACCAACCAAATCATTTTTAGAATAAAATAAAATGTTACTGGACAATTAAAATTTTTTTAATATATATATATATCTACGGTATTTATTTAAATGAAATTTTAATAAGCAAGCAATCATTTAAAAAATGTCAATAATTTATCATTTGTCTTACGATTATTAATAAATAATTTTAAAAATATAATAATAAAAACATAACAAAATAGTAAAAAATAAAGTAATAAATATTTGTAATATTGTTTTTTTCAAAATTCAATAAATATGTATAGTATTTATTATTTTTTATAAAGAAGTGAACAATCAGGTAAGTTAATAATCATGCCATAAACAGCTATATATAAGGAGATTCATCTCTGTAATATCTAAATTGTGATAAAACTACGAATTGTGACAATTATTTTCAAATTCAATTTTAATTGATTGATATAGATGATACACCTACCTCAAAAAGGGCATTTTATACGTTAATATTTATTTAATAAATAATTTGGTTTTCTAGATTAATTCTAAATTTTTTTCTTCTTTTTTTTATTAAGAGAATCTATAAAATGATCTTATTTAGGATTATAATAATGATTAATTTAGACAATTTAGGGTGACATAATTATATTATTAGATAATAGATCATTTAAAAGAATAAATCAAAGAGTGTGTCATCTTGATGTACATAAATAAATACTTTGCCTTTATTCTCTTCCCTTTGATTAAAGATTACACATACGAGGTTTGTTCAAAAGAAAAGGTGAAGTTTGAATTTTTTTGAAAAGTATTTATTTATTCATCAATATCCATTTTGTCCCCTTCAAAGTAATCCCCCTCAGATATAATGCAGTTATGCCAGCGCTTCTTCCAATCCTCGAAGCACTTCTGAAATGCGCTTTTCGGAATGGCCATGAGCTCTTTCTTTGATTCTGACTTTATCTCATCAATCGTGGCAAAACGCTTTCCTTTCATTGGTCTCTTCAGTTTTGGGAATAGGAAAAAGTCGCAGGGAGCCAAATCTGGTGAATAAGGTGGTTGAGGCATGGTTAGGGTGTTGTTTTTGGCCAAAAAATCACGAACAAGCATTGATATGTGAGTTGGTGCATTATCGTGATGCAGAATCCGATTTTTTTTCCCACAATTCCGATCGATTGAGCCGTATTGCTTCACGCAAACGTTGCATAACCTCCTTGTAGTATTCCTTATTAACCGTACGACCTGTTGGAACTCATGATGCACCACGCCATTGTAATCGAAGAAAACAATGAGCAAAACCTTCACATTTGATCGAACTTGGCGTGCTTTTTTCGGTCTTGGCTCATCTGGCCGCTTCCATTGGGATGATTGGACCTTGGTTTCGACGTCATAACCATCTCATATACCCACGTTTCGTCACCAGTTATGACCCTTTTGAGCAAACCTGGATCGTCGTTGACGTCATTCAACAACTCCTGAGCGATACAAATGCGACGTTTCTTTTGCTCAAAATTTAGCAATTTTGGAACAAACTTCGCTGCCACACGTTTCATGCCCAAAACATTCGAGAAAATTGCATGGCATGAGCCGATTGATATGCCAACATCCTCTGCAACTTCCCTAATAGTGATTCGACGATTTTCAAAAACAATTTTTTTCACTGTTTCAATGTTTTCTTCACTTGTTGGCGTGGTTGCAACTCCAGGACGCTCATCGTCATCAACATCTTCTCGGCCTTCTGTAAAGCGCTTGTACCACTTATAAACACTTTTTTGAGACAAAGTGGGCTCGCCGAATGCCACAGTTAACATTTCAAGTGTCTTGGAGCACTTTATTCCATTTTTAACGCAAAATTTAATACATATTCTTTGATCCATTTTTTTCAAAAGTCAAAAATTGAAGAACACACACAAACGTGATTAACCTTTTCAGTTGTCAACAACAAACTACTAATCCAAATGGGCTGATAATGTCAACATATGACTAACACATGTGTAACAACATAACAAAAAAAATTCGATAATCGAATGTACACAGCCCGCCCACGAAAATTCAAATTCACCTTTTCTTTTGAACAAACCTCGTATATTTTTAATAGAATGTGACTACAGACTCTTTGATTTATTTTTATACATACTTATATTGAATAACTTTGCTACTTTCAACAAAAAACTTTTTTAAATTTATTTAAAGAAGATATTTCAAATTTCTCTTTATATATATACGTAGAAATACTAAGATACTAGAAAGATAATTTAATCTTAATTAAATAAAAAAATGCTGATAATCAAAAATGATGAGATTTTTAAATGTTGGATTTCTTTGTAAAATAAATAAATAAAAATTAGTCATTTATATAATATAATAATCTATATACAAGCTTAAATATAGGGGAGCCTGGGCAGGCCCGTGCCTGGCGGGTGTTCAAATAGCCAGGGATTTTTTTTAATGAGATTAAAATAGGAAATTTATAAAAAAAACTATAAATGATTTGAATTTTTTTTTACAAATTTCATATTTTAATCTCAAAAAAAAAAATCCCTGGCTATTTGAACGCCTGCGTGCGGCGCACGCAATGAACACCTGACAGGCGCGGGCCTGAGCCTGGGGAGACAATGTACAGCACGTTTTTCCCGAAACCCCTTGCATTCCCGTGCTAAAATAATTTTGTCATATTGGCATTACGATGAACATTGTAAACATTGAATATGGCCGACATCCTCTAAAAACATTCGAAGAAAATTTCAAAATACTGATTTTTGCTCTTTTGATCAAATTTTTTAAGATAGGAACGCAAGCTATAATTAAATAAATATTTTTTATTTATTTTTTGCTTCTAGTTACGGTACAAGATTGGTGTTTAAGCTAGTATTTAATAGTGTTTTAACAGGTGTTTGCATAGTCCTTCGAGGTGAGGTGATTTTTTATCGATAAGCGTCTGCCTTGGAATCTTGGACTAAATCTCTAGCACTTTTTTTAATTATTAAAATAATGTTCGTTCCTAATTATTATTTTGAACACATTGCCTGCTCCTGAAACCCCTTTATTTTCAAACCAAGCACAAGCGTGAAGACATCCTATTCTACACATGGTCTGCAGTTTTGGGTCATTTAGAACCTCCAAAGCAATTCAATAGAAGGCGAGAAATAAATACTGTTCCGGACCCCTCAAAATATGAGTAGGGGGAGCTTAAGCCGACTATTTTTCATTTTTTTCTTCAAATTTGTTCGTAGTCTAGTATAGGTAACCTAGCGTTTGAAGAGGATCTATAGCTCGCCTTTGTATGCCAATGCCATTAGCTGAGGTTGGCAATGACTATTTGTGTGATGGCTACAAAAGTTTGCAACAACTGTAATTTTGTGGTATTTTCTTTATTGTTTTCTTTTAATAAATACCTATACGCATTGATTAGTGTCTTTTTTAACAAATTAACTTCTGACATTTCAATACACAGAACGTAAGGGGGGAGATTTTGGACATTTCTCCGCTCGGTATAACAATGGACAAACGGGTTTTCCTGGGTACTTTTAAAAAATCTCTAATGAACCTTAATCTTCAGGCTACCTAATTTCACCTTAAGAAATGTTCTAGTGCTTACGGCGACTTGGAAAAAAATTGAGAAACAAAAAGTGTCTAGTGTCTCCCCAGTCTCCCCTACAAATGAATTTATTATTTGTAAATAATTAATTAGTTGAAAAAATAACAAGAAATCTTAACGGTTTTATATAAAAAGAAAAAGTGAAAATCGCTTCTAGATTGATTAAAAATAGACGAAGAAGGATCAGAAGTTATTATGCATATGGGGAATATAATGATCATGCGTATGTTGCTGTATGGGGATGTGCTGAAGATTAGGGGTGTGTTGAAGGTTTTGAAGGTTGGGTGTATGATGAAGATTGTGTGAGTGTTGAATATTGGGCGAGTGTTGAATATTGGGTGTGTGGTGAATATTGGATGGTTGCTGAATATTATGGGTGAGTTGAATATTGGGAACATGTTCTTCCACATAATTGAATTTCATTTTTTTCGCTTTTTCTTGCATAGTATATTTATCAAGGACGAGCATTGCTGCATTTCTTTTCGCTTCTTTTTTTGTGTTTCCAGATGCTGAAAATAAACAGAATTTTAATTTTTAATTCATTCAATTTTTAAGTTAGGTATTAATGTATTAAGGCTAGTTTACATGAACTTAGTACTATGCATTGGTACTATCCACTCGCACTAATTCTGTGTCGTGTAAACACACAATATAAGTGGTTAGTATTAGTAGAGTGGCAAGTGCTAGTGAATAGAAATGGTTTCTATTTACTAATGGCAAGTAGCTTCCCCTACCTATATATTTTTCACTATTTTTCAATTTTAATAATAAACAATTTTGGAATTCAAATATTTAATGAATTTAATAATTATATAATATGATCATTATTAGTTAGATTTTCTTTCTATTAGTGGTAAAGGGAATCAAATTAAATCAAACATTCAATAATATAATTAAGTATTGAGAGGGCTACCAATTGGGAGTTTTTTATTCAGCAGAGGCTACCCATTGGCTGAATCCCTCTCCCCTCTCCATTACTTAATTATATACATATACAGCCATCAAAATTGTATCAACATTCAATAATAATTTAAAATTCATTATTCACTTGAACTTCGCACAGGCAACTCAAATTGACGATACTCGCCGAGTTTCCGTTGCAACTCCAGGGAATTGCCTAGTGAAGAGGGCCTTTTATAGATTTGTGAAATAAATTTTTTTAAATTAACTCTAAATTAATTGTAAATTTATGACAAGTGAGTAATAAATTCATTCAAAAAAATTGTTTGTAGATTTATTGAAATGGCCGAAAAGTCCACAGCAGAAAAAACAATAAAAATTCCTTGTCCACACGCGTTTTTCATTTTTCAATTCCTCTACAAGCTCTTGTATTAACGATGTTAAAATAATGTTCAAATAATGATTAAAAATGCGGTGTTTGATAACTCGAATTGCCGTCTTGTAACTTTCACTATACACTTATTAAATAAAGTAAAGAAAATTTTTGAAAAATTCTCCCTTAATAAAATACACTAATTACATTGGTTAGTAGTGGAGACGTGTGAACCAATACTAACCAATTAGTCTGCTAAGTGCTTCTTAGTAGGGTGGCCCTTATTTTGGGTATTTTCGAATTTTTACGCTCCCAGGGGCTCATATGGTACGAAATAAATTTAAAAAAAATATCCCCCAAGTTTCAAGTCTCTATCTCAATTTAAACCTGTGCCTCAGAGCAATGTAAGTTTCCCATCTAAATAACGTGGGGTTTTTGGCATTGACGATCAATTTTTTATTCGGGCCAAAGGAATATTTCAAAAAATTTAAAACTCTGTAGACTTTACCCTTATAATAGTAGCTATCCTTCAGAATTTTTACAGATTTGTAGCTATTATAATTTTGGAGTCTATAACTTACTAACACTAAGATATGGCAGTATTTTATCTAGCTGTAACTCCAAAATTATAATAACTAAAAATCTGAAAAAATTCTGAAGGATAGCTACTATTATAAGGGTAAAGTCTACAGAGTTTTAAATTTTTTGAAATATTCCTTTGGCCGGAATAAAAAATTGATCGTTCAATGCCAAAAACCCCATGTTATTTAGATGGGAAACTTATATCGCTCTGAGGCACAGGTTAAAATTAAGATTGGGACTTGAAACTTGGAAGACATTTTTTTTTATTTATTTCGAACCATATAAGCCCCTGCGAGCGTAAAAATTCGAAAATACTCAAAATAAGGGCCACCCTAGTGCTTAGTAAATGGAATAGTACTAATGGCAAGTACTAAGTCCATGTAAACTAGGGTTTAAAGGAGGGGAATAACGGGAGGATTACAAACAAAATATAATGATGAACATCATCATGTATCCATATTAAACTTCATAAAAAGGAATCGCAGGGAATTGGATAAATTAAAACACAGAGTTTTTATTAAGTGGGCCATACGACGTTTTGTCAATTTATTTTGACTTCCTCAGTGGCTCGTTCCATCACTCTTTGTCAAAACGACGACAAATTTTAATTGTTAAAGGAAAAGTCGTTTCCAAGATTATTGTGAGAATGTGCTAAAGAATCAATGAATATATAGGATGTTTTGTCTTTTAGAAAAACTGTTTTTGACAAAGAGTGATAGAACGAGCCACTGAGGAAGTCAAAATAAATTGACGAAACGTCTGACCCACTTAATAAAAACCTTGTGTTTTAATTTATCTAATTCCCTGCGATTCCTTTTATTATCCATAACATTTACCATTAGATAACACTGTTCGACAAAAATTAAACAAAAATTTGTCCCCATAAACCTAATAATGGTTTACATTCAATTGTAGGATCTGGCATTGATTTGTGGAACAATCTGTCTGTTACTACTTGGGATTATAGTCCTCTGCCCCCTATGATTAAATCAATTATAAATTTTGTCAAGTCCTAATGTCCTAGAGTTGTGCAAAATTTTATTTAGTTCTCACAAGCAGAGATTAGGTGAGGTAGAGAAAGGTCATACCATCCTTGTTAAGGTTTTGACCAGGTTTCCTTAACAACTTATGGCAAATGCCGGGATGGCTAATGCGTCGCTTGCTCCTGGTATCGGGTTTTTGCGCGGAATTTTTAAATTACTTTTTGTTTTTTGATGGAAATCTATGGTCATGTTATTTATTAAGGAGCATACATTTCTATTTTTTTTATTTTTTATTTTATTTTTTTTTTACTTGTTTATTATTTTTTAAATTGTTGTAATTAATTTGTATTGATGTTTATTAATGTATTGTAGCTAGATTGTATTGATGTTTGGAGGACCTAGCCACCGAGGACTTGTGCCTCTAAGCAGGTCGAGGAATAAAGATTTTTTTTTTTTATATATGAATGAGATAATTGTAAAAGAAAGTTATACTTTTATTTAGTATAGTTTTATATGCTGATTATCATACACTTTCCCGATTTTTTACAAAACGTCAGTTTTGAGACATTAAGTGTCAAAATGACGAAAAAGGGAAATTTGACCTATTATTTAGTCCCATTAGATATTGAACAGCAATATTTGAAATCAAAATATTTTGTTGCCTTAATAGAAAACAGCTTCCTCTTTGATTTTCAAATTTCCACTTGTTATTACCACTTGTTTTTAGCTCAATTAGAACTCGAGTTATAACTAAAAAACTAAGACCTTATATTTTTATCTATGTTTATTATCCTTTATAATCAAGTAGTTTTAATTTTTACTTTATCCAATGCGAAGCATGGGGAAAGTATTGTAATATAGTTATAACTCGCGTTCTAATTGACCTAAAAACAAGTGGTAATTTGAAAATTAAAGAGGAAGCTGTTTTCTATTAGGTCAACAAAATATTTTGATTTCAAATATTGCTGTTTCATATCTAATGGGACTCGAAAATAGGTTTTCGTCGTTTTGACCGATAATATCTCAAAAAATCGGGAAATTGCATGATAATCAGTGTATAAAACTCTAATGGAATCCATTGTTAGGTTTACGGGGAGAAATTTTTGTTGAGTAGTGTAATAATTAAATGTATTTTAAGGGTTCCCAGAATGACATAATTATAAAATTTATTATATTAAAGCCAGGGTTGTGCCAAGCCTCTTTTTGTGGCCCTCGGCCATAGCTTTTAACTGTAAATATTGTTTTGTTTGTTTTTATTTTAGTTAAATTTATACAATGCTCTGAGGCATTAAAAATTGCAGTATTTAGATCAGGTGTATTGATCATTCAAAAAAAAAAACAATAAAAATTAATAAAAAATAAAAAGCTAACCACAAGTGAAGGGCGAAAGGGCCAGTTTATAGAAATATTTAAAAAAATAATAGAATACAAGAAGAGTGTTGTTAATTTACCTTGTTCTTTAAAACCAAAGCAGTCAATGGAACAAATAATAGTAAAATTATTTGGAATTGTTTGCATTCCATTTCCATTGTTTTGAATCATTCCAGAATCAACAGAAGTATAAACGGGCATAGGAACTTTTTCCTTTGCGCATATTTCATTCAAAACACAAATAGGATTTTTATTCGTTGTGTGGACATCAGCCTGAAAACAATTATAAATTTAGAATTAATACACAAATTAATAATATAATTATTATTAATTTGAGAATATATGGTCTTTCATCAAAGGTGATCAACTTCAACATCTACTATACAGTTCTAAGACTTTGTCCCAAAAATGAAATCTTTATATCAAATCAAAATATTAAATTGATTTTCCATATTTCTTAAAATGGTCATTTTTATATGTGACAAATCTATGATTGAAAGAAGTAGAAAATTTGCAGATTTAATATTTTAGGCCCTTTTCACTTCAGGTAAAGCTTGAATTAGCGCCCGACTCAAATGCTTGATCCAAGTGGGAAACTAACCGCTTTGGATCAATTCCGTAGTGAGCGCAAAAATGAACAGAATCAACCCTTTATAATTGACTTGATTCCTTGGCCTGTAGAAACGTTTCGGAAAACATTCACATTTTCGCGTTCGAAAGAAATTATGTATATAATTGACGTGGTTCGAGAAAGAACCCACCAAGGATGTCATACAATGAAGGTAGCAGAGGGTTTGAGGCGGGGGATGCTGTTGTTCATTGTTTCTGAAATTTTCGTTTTTTTTGTCTTTTTTTTGAGCGTTTTTTCACAGAAGATTGGCCCCAACGTTGGAAATTGGGGTAGTTGACCCCCTATGGGAATTCAACCCTTTAACCCCTCCAAGTCCCTCTTTAAATACTGCGATTTTACTGGCTTCGGGTGTAACTGTAACATGAGCTCACCACGGGTTGATAGAAAGCAACAAAAGCCAAGCTACCCAGGGGTTGGCTTTGACCGTAGGATTGGGGGTGTATTTCACTATGTTGCAGGGGTACGAATACGTGGAGGGCCCTTTTCGTGATTTTTCCCCAAATGAATTGTTGTGGGAGGTTTAGTCGAGGGGGCGGGGGGGATTTTTCTTGGTAGTTTTATGGTTCTAACTACCTTAATTACCCTGTATTACTACTTTTGGGAATCGGATTAGCCGAGAGCTTAAAGACACTAGCCTTCTAAGCAGGAGTCCCGGGTTCGAGTCCGAGTCCCTGCATTGATATTTGACCGGCTATAATCTGATTCCTAGTCACCAATCCGTCTGGCAAGCGTGGTGACTTAATGCCAACCCCCTTCCATTTGATGGAAGAGGCCTATATTCAGCAGTGGATTGTCGCTATCGACAGGCTGATGATGATGACTACTTTAGAGTGGTGTTTGTAATTTTTATGCACGTGAATGAGACACCCAAAGTGGAGAAGATTTTTATCCCCGAAAAAAATCACTCCATTGTTTGGGGGTTTGCCTTTATTTAAGATTAAATAAGATTGGAGTAATTTTTGGAGACGGACTGATAAGTGAATTAAGTGGATATCGATGAGGCAGTCCAAAAAAAAAAAAAAAAAAAGAAGAAGATAATTTACACTATCTTTTTATACATAAAACCGACATTTCGGAGGCTATTCCCTCCTTCTTCAGGGTTTTGAAAAGTCAGTGAATACATTATAATTCTGCTGAGAATGAAATACAAGATATTATTGTTACTGCCACTGAAAAAAGGAGACAGAGGGGAATGCCGCATTGGATTTTTCAAAACCCTGAAGAAGGAGGGAATAGCCTCCGAAATGTCGGTTTTATGAATAAAAAGATAGTGTAAATTATCTTCTTCTTTTTTTTTTGGACTGCCTCATCGATATCCACTTAATTTAAGATTAAAGTTCTGATAAATTTTTCCAATTCAATTGATGCATAAAGCTCTGACACATATTATAATTAAATCTTTAAATTTATTAAATTTAACAAAAAAATTCACTTGGAATTTAAGGAAACTTGTGTTTAATTTTATAATACAAATTTTTAGTCAATAATAAGTAAGTTTCCAATAATTTATGTTAAGAAAAAAGAAATTAATTAATTACCTTTCGTTTCAATGTAGCATAATTAGCTTGAGTAATTTTTTCGAGAAATCCTTGAATTGCTAATTTTGCAGCTAGTTTTTTGGCTTCTTTTAATGATTTTCCTTGAACTAAAAATTATAATAAATATTTTTTATTTTCAATTTTCTTGTGAATCTTAATGGAGAGAACTACTTATAAGTAATCAATTTTATTCGCAAAGAAATCACGAATCAGAGTTGTCATGGATAATTTTTATTACATGTCAGAAGGTTTATTTTCACCCTCCCAGGGATCGATCATGAGTGTCAGAAATAGCAATCAGGGCCTATTTGATATCCTGGGAGGTGGAACCACATGACATATGTATTTCGCTAAATAATTCACTCAAAGATTTAATTTTCATTTGAAAAATTTCGCGGATGAGTGGTTGAGTAAATTTAAACATAGCTATTCTGTAATAATAAAACTAATACGACTCTAAATAACTATTCTGTATAGTTTAAATAAAGATTGCGTACTAGTTTTAATTTCTTCAAAAATCGAAGAATCATATTAATGGAATCAATGACTATTCATAAAATGAATATAAAAGTTCAATTGCCGATAGAATTAGACTTTAAATTTCAAAAGAAATCAAGAGAGTAGGTAAATCTACTAATCCGAGTTGCCACGGATTTATTACAATCGAACCGAGTGCCATAATCCGGACCGATTGGTTACCCTGTGAGGTGGGCTCTTTTGACATATAATAATAATTATCCATAAGAGTTCTGATTTATTAGACGACACTCACGCATGATTTCTTTAAAAATTTACAGTCTGCATCTATTGTCAATTTGAACTTTTATATTAAGTTTCATTCGATATTTTTTTTTCAATTTTATTCTCATATACAGGGTCCCGTATCACAACGATAAACCGTGAACAGGGGATAGGGCAGTTCCGAACATAAAGAATTTTTTTAATAAAAGTCTCATAGTTTTCGAGTTATAGGATTTTTTTGAAAATGGTGACAATCGCTAGCTACCCTGCCAATTCCGCATAATTCCAAAGACGTGTACACCTAATTCCAATCGTGGTTCACCCCTCGGTATTTATGGTTTTATTTTGAATTCTGGTCAATAGCAGGATTATTCAGGATTGCGTAATAAAAATTAAAATAATAAAATATGTAAATTTGTAGCCATATCTCGATATTTAGGGCACGGTAGCGATTGTCATCAATTTCAAAAAATGCCTATAACTCGAAAACTATTAAAAAAAATTCTTAATGTTCGGGACCGTCGTAAATTGCCCTATCCACTGTTCTCGGTTTTTGGTTGTAATATGGGACACGCTATACTTTATTCTACGATGTTTAATGAATAAAATAAGTGGACATTTTTTTAAATAGAGGTACAATAAATATAGCGATGTTCTTTTTTATTTTCTTTACTAGACTATTCTTCTTCTTCTTCGAGTGCCATACCCGAAACGGATTTCGGCGCCTCTCCACATATACCTGTGCTGAGTGTGTTTAGTTGTTTTACACAGATAGACGGGACCTACTTCTGAACGGCTAATTTGGAGAGGTCACTTGGCAATTATACTCTTGGTAGGTTGCCATTACTTTCCAAGAGGAGGCGACTGCAAATATCTATCTGACGAGACTCGGTCTCGAACCAGCGATCTCCGAGTCAGCGACCCAACACTCTAGCCACTGACCCACAGTCGCCTCTACTAGACTATTAAAAATCTCAATTTAGATAAAAAAACTAATAGGAACCTTTAGTCTCAATGTCCAATTCCTGTATTCGACAGATTGCATGATAAACTTTGGTATTATCAGGTCCAACACCTTGATCAAATATATATTCAGGAAATTGAAATCGTTCTTTCATACAAAGTTCTTGAAGTCGTCCAATATGATTTACTGTTTCAAGCTGTGAAAGAAATTAATTAAATTTGAAAGTCAAAAATGCAATTGAATCATTTGGTTGTCATATTACCTGATTATTAGATGAGATGCCTGATGACATTAATTCAGCATGGTCCTTATTTATTAAAGCCAACATTTCAGCTGCCGCGAATTTCTTGGCTTCCTTAATTGAAGAGCCCCTTCCTAAAATTTGTTTATAAATATTCTATTAATATTAAATATAACATTCTATGATTTGTTCTTAAAAATTAATCATTTATTTAGATTTGAAAACATTCCGTTGACAGAGCAAATTCGTTGGGGATTTGATTTCGGTTTAGTTAAATTTTAAATCCGAAATGAAAGATTGAAAGAACGTCACACGGAACCCGTGATACTACGGTTTCCGTGGTTTCTATAAAAAAACAATTGAAAAATAAAAGAAAAAAAGTTATTTTTTAAACTCGATATCTCGAAAACTAAGCGAAATCTCAAAAAATGGTATTCTTCATTTTCGTTTTATTTTGGTGAGTACTATAAGAATCCACCGTCAGATCGCGGCCCCACAGTTACCGTCGAATTGTCAAGAAAATTTTTATTACATGTCAAAAGGATTGGGAAATAAGTGTCACACGGGTTATTGGCTAACCTTCGGGCAATTCTACGGTAACTGTGGCGCCGTGATCTGACGATGAATTCTTATAGTACTCACCAAAATAAGACGAAAATGAAGAATACCATTTTTTGAGATTTCGCTTTAGTTTTCAATATATCGAGTTTAAAAAATACTGTTTTTATGTATTTTATTTTATTTTTCAATTGTTTTTTTATAGCAACCACGGAAACCGTAGTATCATCCGTGTGGCGTCGCTACTAACGACGGATATTCTTTAGAAAATGAATATTAATTAAAAAATAATTAGTAAATGCCGAAAAAATCGAATATTGTGAAAAGTCGTTTCGGGCTGGTTTTTAGGCAATTATGTTGGCTAACGCGCCAGAGAACCAAACTGAATATATCTTAACCGAACCTTTCTGAAAGTTTTATTCGGGAACCCATTTTTTATCTAAATGAACCGAGGATGATGAATAGAACCGAACCCTATGAAAAGTTCTAAAAGTGAAAATTGCAAACGCCCACTGGTGCTCACTTGGGAACAATTTGAGACATCACAGTACATAAACTCAATTTCAGTTCAAATTTGTAGTTTAATATTTTATTTACTTTCCGACTTATTCTGTCTATTTTACTTAGGGAAAGTGAAAAACTGGAGTTTTTAATCTGTAAACTCCTGATGATGGACTAATAATCCGAAATATATTGAGTTTGTATAAACCTCTTTGAGTTTTATTTCATTCACTGTGAAACTACACTCCCTTTACTTTATTATTTAATTTATTCTGTCTAGTTCTAAAAGAATCCGTCGTCAGATAGCGGCGCCACACGAAACCCCTATGATACTACGGTTTCTCATGGTTTCTATAAAAAAACAATTGAAAAATAAATACAAAAACAAGTATTTTTTAAACTCGATATCTTGAAAACTAAGTGAAATCTCAAAAAATGGAATTCTTCATTTTCGTCTTATTTTGGTGAGTACTATAAAGAATCCATCGTCAGATCGCGGCCCCAGACGCCACAGTTACCGTAGAATCCCCAACCTTCGAGATGGAACCAATCTAACATATTATATAACACGCTGATAAATTTTAGTCAAGTATATAAAATTTTCATCGTAAAAATTGGCGAACAAGTGATTCTAAATTTAATCATATAACCATGGCATATATGTAGATTAAATATAAATTAGTAAGTTCCCAATTTCTTCAAAACTTGAAGGCGATGAGATAACTATCAGGGGAATGAAATTGAAATAGAAGTAGAGTTCAATTCTAGTGGAAAAATCACAAGATAGTGTGAAGCTCCAACCAACTGAGCTACTAATCCTGCAATCCAAAGCCAGTCTAAATGAAGATAGTGTATAAGTTTTATATATTTACTATTCATTTGTTAATCAAAGCGCACAGCATGCGCAAGCCATGTTCGAGCATTAGCTTGGCCGTACACGCTGTACGCTATTTACACGAACCATTTCGAGCCAATTTCGACCCCCTGCACCTCGGAACCCATTTGAGATACAGAGCTGAAATTATACACATGTAATTATATAATCCATCTTGAGGAGAGTACCAAATTTCAATAATATAGCTTAAATAGATTCTGAGATATGGACCTGCAGTAAATAGCTCATTTTGGCACTCACTGACTGACAGGTCATCAAAACCTATAGGGTACTTCCAATCATTCTAGCATCATGAAATTTCGTCTGCTAGTAGAGTTTGGGACACAAACAAAGGAAAAATTCCAAACTCAACCAAATTTTGTATTCATATTCTGTGGGGTCCCAGAAATTCAAAAACTAACCATCCAAAATGGGAGAAGGGTCAAAAATAAAAATTCTAGCCGTTATGATACCCCTATGATATCAACAATTCTAGCCGTTCATAGCTTACAAAAAGCAGAGAAATCCCAATCAAAACAGTGTGTGAAAAAACAGGCCAAGTTCGAAAAAGTAGTGAAATCTAGTGTGTAGCCAAGTTAAATTCGCCAAGAATAATTAAGTTGAGAGATCTACTATTTTCTCAACTTAATTATTCTTGGCGAATTTAACTTGGCTACACACTAGATTTCACTACTTTTTCGAACTTAGCCTGTTTTTTCACACAATGTTTTGATTGGGATAATATTTCACTTAAAACCTACACCGCTTTCCTTAGAAGTAAGAAGATAGTGTAGGTATTTCACACATTTCATTTATTTCTCTATTTATTGTATTATCGCAGCTCTATAGTGACCTGGTTAATTAATTAAATACTTATCGATTAACTCTTGATTAAACACAATATCCTAACTTGGGAAATATTTTCTTCAAGCATGAGATATATGGCATGCATGGAGGCTTCATCTGAAGAAGAAGACAACTTTTTATACAGGGTGGGGCATAAACATCTCCCACATTTTGCAGAGGTATAAAAAAATGAAAAAAATTTAACTAGAAAAAAAAACTCAATATATTTTTTTTTAAATGTGTTTTAAACATTATATCAGACAAAATAAAAAATAAAGTAAAAAAAAAGGGGGGGGTCGAAAATGAAAATACTAGCCCTTTCGACCAAATTCAACCAAATTTTGTATACATATTCTGTGGGCCTCCAGAAGGCTAAAAATGCAAAAACTAATCACCCGAAATGGGGGAAGGGTAAAAAATAAAAATTGAATATATTTTTGAAAAAGAACATAAATAATTTTTTTTTTTTTAATGTGTTTTTAACATTATATAAGAAAATTCTAGACCTTTCGACCAAACTATGTATCCAAAATTTGGTTGAGTTTGGTCGAAAGGTCTAGAATTTTCATTTTTGACCCTCCCCCCATTTTGGATATTTAGTTTTTACATTTCTAGCCTTTTGGGGGCCCACAAAATAAGTATACAAAATTTGAGTTTGGTCGGAAGGTCTAGAATTTTCTTATATAATGTTTAAAACACATAAAAAAATTATTTACGTTCTTTTCAAAAATACATTCATATTTTTTTTTAGTTAAATTTTTTCATTTTTTTATACCTCTTCAAAATGTTCTTCTATAATGTTATCGATAAATTTTGCGAAAAAAAGCGAAGATTTAAAAAAATGAAGGGTTCTTTTTTGAATAGCATCCCCTGGTTGAAAAGTCACCGCCCGCCACTGTAAATTAGAAAATAAAGCAGAGGGGGGGGTTAAGAAGCAGAGTGCGTCATTAAAATTTCTAGGGGGGGGGATTGTGACATTTCAGTATTATATGCTAAAAATAAAAGCGGCCAAGTCTTATACCTTCAACAAAAGATAATAAAAACAAAAAAGTTCTTCTAATTCTATAGAACTGAATAAAATGGGGGGGGGGGGGGGGATTTCATGAAACTGGGGGGACATGAAGCTAGGAGGGGCTCTAGGGTGCTCCTTATTTTGGATATTTTCGAATATTTACGCGGACAGGTGCGCACATGGTTCTAAATAAATAAAAAAATATCCCCCAAGTTTCAAGTCTCTATCTCAATTTTTGCCTAGTGCTACACAGAGGTTAAGTTTCCCTTCTAAATAACATGGGCTTTTTGGCAGTGAACGATCATATTTTTATTCCGGCCAAAAGTAATGGTTCAAAAAAATTTGAAACTCTGTAGACTTTATCTTTATAATTAGTAGCTACTCTTCAGAATTTTTACAGATTTTTTAGCTATTACAATTTTGGAGTTACATCTAGATAATATACTGCTATATCTTAGTATTAGTAAGTTATAGACTCCAAAATTATAATAGCTAAAAATCTGTAAAAATTCAGAGGGATAGCTACTAATATAAAGGATAAAGTCTACAGAGTTTCAAATATTTTGAACCATTACTTTGGCCGAAATAAAAAATTGATCGTTCAATGCCAAAAACACCATGTTAGATGTGAAACTTAATCGCTGTGTAGCACTAGGTTAAAATTTAGATAGAGACTTGAAACTTGGGGGATATTTTTTTAAAATTTATTTAGAACCATATGAGCCCTTGTCAGCGTAAATATTCGAAAATATCCAAAATAAGGACCACCCTACGAAAAGGCGGATTTCAATTCTTCTGCTAAGACTATAACGAAAACTATATCTATCTAAATTTAAATTACTTTATAATATACTTGGGTATTTGATATAAAAAATGTAATTGCAACAATATTCTACACACATGAACCAACAAATAGACATAATAAAAAGGTCTAATTTTTCATCAAATAATAAATAATGGTCCTGTGGATATTTGAGGGGTATTTGAAGGAGACAATAAAAGAATGTGTCTTCTGTTGAAAAAATAAATTTTTAATTTATTTATAACTAGCTGCAAGCCCCGCATTCCCCCGGACCCCCAATCCACGAACCCCACTCCCACCCACCCAGCATCCCAAACCCCAGCACCATGCACCCATGCCCAACCCCCGCACCCACACTCCATCCCACGAACCCCACCTTCACATCTCACATCCGCCCACCACACCCCCCGAAACCCATCGAGCACGCCCACCCCCCGCACCCGTGCCCAAACTCCGCACCCTACCCTCTTCGGACGCCCACCCCCGTACCACCTCTCTACGCCTCTGGACCCTCACCTGAACCCCCCACTCCACCAACCCTACACTCCATCCACCCCGGACCACACCCCGTGCACTTCACCCCCGCCGAGCCCCCTGAACCCCAACCCTACTCCGCCTCACTCTCTCACCCCACCCCCTGCACCGCATACCATAACACATCCCCACTCCACCCCAGCACCCAGTTTTTGCATTTCTAGCTCTCTAGAGGCCCGCAGATTATGTATACAAAATTTGGTTGAGTTTGCTCCAAGAGAAAGAATTTTCATTTTTTGACCCTCCCCCCCTTTTTGGATGGTTTTTTGGGAAATTTTTTTAAACAAAAGTTGTCAGAAATCACATCCCCTACAACTTTGCTTATAATAAAATTTGCCGTAGGGTTAATAGTTTAGGAGTTTTTTGATCATTTTCATTCATGCACCCCCAAACATCTTTTGGGGGCAAAATATCAAAACGTTATATAGCTAAAAACGTAAGTTAGAAGACATCTATGTAAATATGAAATTTCATAATAATCGCTTCAACCGTTTTTACGTGAATCGTGAGCAACTTTTCGCAGAAACATACAGACAGGAATTTTGTTGAGGGTGTTTTCGTTCATAACTTTGCTTGAAACATGTGAAACCAAAATAGGGCGTGATTTGGAGCAATGTACAAACAAAACCTTAATTTTATATATATAGATGAGACTATAGATTCGAGGGCTTTGCTCTCTTTATCAGTCTAATACAATTGATTCAAACAGCCCTCGAAACTAGTCTCGTTATAAATAAATTAAAAATTTATTTTTCCAGCAGAAGACACACTCTTTTATTGTCACCTTCAATTTATAAAAATTATGCTACTCTCGGCAAAAAAGAAACTCTCAATTTGAAAGGCATTTACTTGAAGTAGTTTTAATCTTATTGTTTTTTTATTCAATAATCAATTAAAATAATGATAAATTACCTTGAGTTTTATAATTCCAAGCATGTACATTACAACAAACAGAAAATGATCTTTGATGGGGAGGTCCTGTTGTTTCCATTTGAATAAAATGGGGAGGTAGTAATCCACTTTTCGTACATATTTCCAACAAGCGGCTTATAGGATTTTGTTCCATTGAGATAGTTGTTTTGTAGAATAAGGATTCTGTAAATTTTCCGAAAACAATTCTGTCAATAATTACAATAACATTTCATGCAAACGTCACTTTTTAAATAATTAATATTTTAAAGTCTTAATATTAAAATTGACCTTTGAATAAATATGACCAGTAGGCCCCTTTAAATGATTTTTTTTCTATTTGATTTTGATTTTTAAATTGACTTTTTCAATAAATCGTTGAAGGCCGAAAAGCTAAATTCAGCCCTCTGATTCAGCAACATGAATGAAGATAGCAAAAGAAAACATCGTTGCTATGCACGCGAGGGATATCTCATCAAACTAGCAGTAGAGTTAGAAAATTTTATTTAAATTGATCAAAATCGACTATAGTATAGTCTATTTTTTATCGGTGGGCTGTGAAGGGATATTAAACAACGCCTCGGTCTCCCAAATGGCCTGTATTTCACTTCTGTTTCTTTTTGAACGCGTTACCGTCAGGTGGATTTTTCAGATGAAAAATTCATTCAAAATAATATATTTTTTAATTTAATCTCCTACAAATATCAAATATTTTTTGCAAAAAAAGAGTATAAAGATAATAAAAACTTCAAGTTATGCGAATTTATAAAATAGATATATGAAACTTAATAATAAGTACCTGGAGCCACCGAGCGATGCACGGCGATAACCAAATTAAAAAAAATACAAATATATATAGTACACGCACCCTGGACCTCCCCCGAAACCACGCACCTCGCCACCACCACTGCACCCCACTCCACTCCACCCCAGCCCAACCCCGCACCTCCCCCACATCCATCCCTACCCCGAGCCCAGTTTTGCATTTCGAGCTTTCAAGAGGTCCACAGATTATGTGTATATAGGTATATAAATAAATAAAGAAATAAGCTTGGTCTCCTATTTAGGTCTAGACGCTATTATACTCCCAGTCAACTTCTTACACCGTATAAGGCTCAAATTCGCCCCTGTCTCGAATATGGCTCTCATCTGTGGAGAGGGGCCTCCAAGCATTCTCTTGCCACACTGGATGCAATTCAGAAGCGAGCAATTAAACTAATAGGAGACCCGGCCCTAACTAATTCAATCGACTCTTTGGCTCATCGAAGAAACGTTTCTGCTCTTTGCCTGTACTACAGATACTATCATTGTGTCTGTTCAGTCGAGCTGAAATCAATTATCCCCCCTAAAGCCCTCTTAAAGAGAAACACGCGGTTTTCGAAAACTCAGCACCCCTTCGCTGTCAAGTTGGATAAAAATCGAACAAGCGCTTTCGCCAACTCTTTTATTCCTATGATCTCCAGAGACTGGAACTCGCTCCCATCCACCGTCTTCCCCGCGAATTATAACCTTCAGCTGTTTAAGACCCGTATCCACAGATAACTTCGATCCCTACCCACCCCATAAAAACCCTTCTTCTTCCTCTTTTCACGATGGAGGGGCCAACCCAGGCCTTTAGGGGATGCACCTTTTTGGTGTAACTCCTTCTCTCATCATTTTCATTAAAAAAATTTCGTATTATTATTTTTTTTAATTAAATAACAATTTATCTAGTTTTTTAATCAATTAAATAAATAATAATTTTATTGAAGCAATTTTTTACATGAAATAATGTATACATTGTATTTGAGGCTTCGATTTCGGAGATTATTTCCCCACCATCGACTGTACTTGATCTTCTAGCTTGCGATAATATTTTTAGTCAGTGTTTTTTAATAAGAGGAATTTTAATCAATTAAATTGGCAAATTCTAATATATAACAATATTTATTATAACCTATTAGTAGGTTTTTAAATTAAAAAACCAAATAATAAATAAAAGATAATTGAAAAAAATGTAAACAAACTTTTTTTATTGAGATTTTCATCAATAAATAATTACTTTAATTAAGATGAAATTTTTCGAGGTCCAGACCTAGTCAGATCGTTTACTCATCCTCAAAACTTGTTAATAGACTTGGGTTCATCAAAATCGGTAGAGCCTTTTTCAAAATAGAACAAAGATACAAATATATAAATATATATACAATTTTTGCTCGTTTAATAAGAGTAAGAAAAGATAGATAGATAGATTAATTTCTCCCGCTTCTCAGTGATGATTATATATTTCTCCGCTAGATGTCTATACAAGCTGTGAACAAAGTAAAGTACAGTGTACTGTGCTGTGGAGTTGTTGAATAAGAATTATAGAGAAATAGTGACCTTACCTTACCAGGAGATACTCATAACAAAGGATATATATCCTCCTCGTATCTTGGCCGGAGGGTCGTATTAAATGTGGCCATTAAAGTTTGAATAGACCCATTGGTCCTAAACAGGCCAGAGGAGAGGGGGGGGGATAGTTAGGCCTGAAAGAGGCCCAGCACTTACAGTGTTAAATAAATTTTTGTACTACTAAAATCTCTTACTTATTAACTTATTAAAAATGAAAATATAAAATAGCAAAATTAGGTAACAAAGCATATTAAGTTACGGATTTATTTATTTGTTAAATAATAAAATATTTTACAAATTGAAAAATGTAGTAAATACTTTTATTTGTCCCAGCATTGAGAGGCCCGCTAGTTTGATTTTGCCCCAAGGCCGGTAACAGCTCTCCACGAGCCTGGTCCTAAACAAGGGCAGTACAGCCCCCTTGGGTCCAGTAAAACGATTCGGATGGGCCGAGTTGGTTTCATGTGCAATTGGCGGGCGTTGAAGAAAAATTGGGAGGGCGGTGAAAAAAAGGCCCATAAACTGTATCGTAGTAAGGTTCGTTTGGAAAATAACCAGTTTACTAGTATAACGAAATTATCTATATCCAGGGCTCTCAGTAGAGGGTATACGGCGTATACCCTGTGGTTTGATCTAGGCAAATAGCTTGTGCTAGTTTGTACATTTTATTTTAAATTAGTTTCGCCATTTTTTAAACACCCCCCCCCCCCCCCGGCGTTTACCTTATGATTTTACGGCTTATATAGCGAATACCTTCTGCTGTTCTTACGACTATAGCGCTGTCTATATCCAATCTGATATTTGAATCCATTAGAAACAAAAGAAAAAGATGTCTATTGTCTAATTAAATAGACTAATGGTATAGATTCGTGTCGCGCAGAGTTGTTAACCAAATATTGGGAATCCATGGGTAAATTTCCTTCCTTCTTCCTTTCCTTCTACTCTGTTCTTTTCACGAGGGGCCATCCCATACAGGCCTTTAGGGGATGCCCCTTCTGGTGTATCTCCTTCTCACATCAATATCATTAAAAAAAAAAAAAAAATTACATGTTATAAAAGTTCTTTCAGTTCTATTTGAGAATCTTTGATTTCTTTGCTATCACACAAAATATAAGCTTCTTAAAAAAACTACAGGTTTTTTAAAAGGGATTCGTTAACAGATAGGAAAAATTAGGCAATTATTAGGGATTAACCTATCTTAATAATATAAATAATAATAAAAACATTTTTAAACGATATTTTATTCGATCTTATAAACAAATATTACTCCTAAACCTGGCACATAGAACATTTTAAATATATTCTTTATTTATTAGATTGTAGTTGTAGATGAAACAAATAAGAGATTTAATTTTTAGTGAGTCTTTTCGTTTCTCTCTTGGGTGTATTGTCTGTTAAAGCACAGATGTTTAATATAATATTAAGTCGAATGGTTTGACTAGTTTATTTAACAATAATAGACTTTTACATAATCATAATGTACTGTGCCCTGAACTAATTAAGAATTTGAAAAATGTATTCTTAATTAACTAGAGATATAATTGGTTTATATAAACAAACAAAAGTGGATATATATAAAAAATAATTATAGACATTGATTCTAGAGTTTTTTTTTTACTTTTTTTCTTTATTCTTAAATCGAATTTCCCCAAGAATACTTAATTCAAACAGAAATTTGTTTTTAAAATAAATCCTATCTAGTAAAGATAAAATGAAGAATATAAAAATCCAAAAATAAATCTAAATAAAATAGAAATCAAATTAAAAATAAGAATAATTGTTGATTAATTATTTATTATTTTAATGAAAGCATTTAAAGTAATTTTGTCTACAAAATTAAATTAAATTGATCAAATAATCAAATATTTTTCTAATTATACATAGAAAAGTTCAAAAATTAATCTAAGCCAACATCATCGTTTGAAGAGCGAGAAGATGGATTTGGGGGCGTCCCTCCAGCTCCAGGGAATCCTCCCATGCCTCCAAAACCAGGAATTCCACCCATACCCCCCATTCCACCCATTCCAGGCATTCCAGGCATTCGGCCACCAAATTTGCTAGTCAATTTACTGATAAGAGCAGCAATTTTAGGATTGCCCTGATATTTAATTATATTAGCAGGATTGGTTGAGATATCTTGGAAAGCAGCAGCCACTTCAGGATCCTGAAAATATTTTAACAATGTTTAAAACATGAAATATAAATATAAATTAGGTAAAGGTATAAATTCAGATATAGGAGAGAGAACGCGGATTGGAGTCCTATCGGGTGTTCAATTCATTTTTCTTTTTCAAAAAATAACAAAATAATTTTCTAAATTTGTAAAATTAACATAGGAAATTTTTGAAGGAGACAATAAAAGAGTGTGTCTTCTGATGAAAAAATAAATTTTTAATTTATTTATAACGAGTTTATAGCCCTCGGGATTTGCCCTCTTCATCAGTCTATTACAATTGATTCACAGGAATTATAAACTATAGTCTCGTTATAAATAAATTAAAAATTTATTTTTACAGCAGAAGACACACTCTTTTAATGTCTCCTTCAATTTATAAGAATTATGCTACTCTCGGCAAAAAGAAACATTCAATTTAAGAAATTATTGATTATATTATTTAAGGAGGTCCTTTCGCTTCAGTTGAGTCAAAAGAAGTGTAGTATCTAATATTTAATAAAATAAGTTAAAATACAAATGAAAAATAATAGAATTAAAAAATAAATAGTATGAAAGCCGTAAATGTTTGAAATAAAAACAATTATAAAGAAACAATTAAATAGGAAAGTTAGTTTATTCAAATCAGCTGATATTAAGTCTTGTATGATTTGGCAATGCGTTAATAATTAATAGTGTTTATGTTTATATCGAAACATAGCATTTATGTGATTTTTTAAACTAAATATTTAAGTAAATTCGTCGATCAATGTTATATTTTATTGCAAAAAGAAACCTGCATGTTTCAAAAAGCTAATTTTTAGTTTTTTTTAACTTAACTTTTTAACTTAAAAAAATAGTAGTATAATTCAAGAGAAAGTGTCAAGATCTTAATTTTCCATAAGACTCTAAGAAAATGTTTACATTTTAAAAAATTTGCTCGCTATTATAAAAAAATTAAGTTATAGTTATAATCTAATATTTTTTATTTAACATTGGACCACCTTAACTTTCGCGGTTTAATTGCTTTTCTAATTAATTAGGTAATAAATAATAAATAATTATATATATAAATTTCCTACCTGAAATGCAGACATTATTTCTGGATCATTCAAAAATTGGTAAAAATCCGCCATGCCTGGACCTCCAGGTCCCGAAGCATTTCCTGAAGCAGGTTCTTCGGCTGCGGTCGCTGCTGCTTTCGCATGTTCTTCACGTGCTTTTCTGGCTCTCTCCAATTTTTCCTGAATCTCCTTCTCAGCTCGCCTTCGCTCGCGTTTGCGTTGGTGTTCCTCTAATTTACGTGCCTGTTGATAAATTAAAATTGGTTAATTCGAAATAGCTTCAATGAGCTTAAAAAAATATGGTCGCCAACGGCGTTGGAAAAGGAGTTTATTTATTTTATTTATTTATATTTAAATGTATTTTTCATACATATATATATATTACAATATTTACAAATTTTAATACTAAAGTTATAATATTTCTCAATAGAAATATTCAACTGTCTCTCTTAAGATATATCCTCACTTGGTTCTTAAATTGAATCAGACTTGATATATTTCTCACTTCAGCTGGTAAAGAATTAAATTCTTCAAGTCCTCTAAAACAGTGTTCCGCAAATTTTTTGTGTTCAAGGTACACCTACCAAATCAAGAAATTTTAAAGGTACAACAAAGTAAAAACTAATGTTTATTTAATATTTATTTATTATTAAAATCAATATAATATGAAAAGATGTTTAATGAGAAATGTGAGCCTGCTTAACTGAGCATAGGCGATCAAAATTTGGAGCAATCGTTGATAAGGCTGCTCTCACCTCTTGCTGCTCGCATAACTGTTCTCAGCTATGTCTAGGGTGCATTATCTTCATAAAACTTGACATTTTTCCGAGGCACGCCAACTAATAACCACGGTACACCAGTGTGGCGAGGCACACACTTTGCGGAACACTGCTCTAAAATATAATGAATTTCTTGTGCCCTGTTTCCTCACCCTCTCAATAAATATATCGTCTCTAATTCGCGTCTCATGATCATGAATCTCTTTGAACAATGTGAAATTCAGATAGACTGGCAGCTGCCTATGATATAATTTATATACAAAACACATTGTCTGTAAAAATAAGAATTGCTTCACATTCATAAGTCCTTTTACATTCCAGCATATTACTTATCGATGTATACCTGTCACATTTTAAAATAATTCTCAGGCATCTATTTTGTAAGAACTTCAGCTTATCAATATTCTCCTGACTACCAAAATATAATATTGTAGGACAGTAAAAGAAACTAGGACTAATTATAGTTCTATACACCTTAATTCTAGTGTTCATATTCAAATTATTACTAGCTCTATCAAAGTATTGCACTTTTCTGTTTACATTCTTCAAGAGTTCACTATAATGAGTTCCCCAGCATGCTCCCAGGATAAGAGAGTAAAAAAGACTGTAGAGAAAGAGTTAGGCTATGACCACTTCGAGAAAGAAACCTGATCCTAAGCGAAGAACCAACCCGAACTACATATATCCAAACCGTAGGGATTATCGATCGTCAGAAAAAAAGCCATGTTCGTTTCTATATAAAAGGTAAAAAACGGAGACGGCTTTACTAACTATTGAATTTGACGTTTAATTCAATTCAAGAAAGTACTCTCCATAACGGTCTATTCATGCAAAACAATTTTGTAGACATTGCCTCTGATTAACTTGGTTTTATGCAAACTTAAAAATTAGAGGTCTCAAACTTGGGTCCACTGCGGACTACAGAGGTTGTACCTTTTTGGTACAACTTCTTCTTGTATCAATATCATTATAAAAGAAAAATGGCTTGCATCTGTGGAAAGAAGTCTCCAACCATTCGCTTGGAATTGAGCCATAGAAAAACGATTTTAACTATCAAAATTCTTGAAAAATGGAAATAGTTCTCATTTGTGGTTCATAAGCAGAAAATGGTCGTATTTGTAAAATTGTTTCAAGTTCACTGGTTTAGAAATCCCGACAGGTGTAAAATCAATTCTTTTACACCACCCAACACTGCCATTTTAAAATTAATTAAATTAATAAAAAAAATAATCAGCCTATTTCAACTAAATGAGATCTTTACAGGAATACTTCACACTTTGTGATAAAAAAGCTTCTTTTTTTTCAACCCAACAAAAAATTCGACCCTCCACAAAATAATAATTTATATTTGATTTTGATTTCAAGGAAAAGGAATAAATATCACTTGAAAATTTCAAGTTTTTATCTTTATTAGTTTATGAGCTATAATACTGAGACAGACGAATAGCCACTAATAGGGTTCCGTTTTATGTTTATACGGAACCTTAAAAATGAACAGTTTATGACTGAATAGATATATTAGTATAATATAAATTATTTAAAATTATTGATTAAATTAATGAACATTATTTAAAATGTTTTTATTCAATTTTAAATATCAATGTAAATTTTATGTTAAGTTAAAATATATAAATTGGGAAAATAATAAAGTGAAATTTTTAAGAAGGGAAAAAAGTAAAACTAAAAATAGTTTGCAGTAGAAGTTAATGACGAAAGTTCATGGGTGACATCAATGGATGATCTCATAGCCGGCAAGGCCAGAATACTATTTAATTTCCATTGGGTTAAAATTTTGAATCTGAATATTTAGATAGTTGAAATTAAATCATAATTTACAAATATAACATTTTAATGATAATTTGGTGGTTAAACTGATGATCTATAGTTCTATAGTATATAATCTTTCGGGTTGGAGGAGCCATGGTGAAATTAAAAAAGTAATTAAAATATTCATGTATATTTCACGGCATTTCGGCTTCTAATTCTAAACTCTTTGAGTGATGATATTTAGATATCGTTAGTTTTAATTTCACCAAATGTGGTATAAATCAGAAACATTAATCCAAATTATTCATTAGGAAATTATTATTATTAAGTTTTTGTAAATTTATTTAGATTCAACTCCTGTCTGATAAAAACTAACAAAAATTTATTAAATATACTTAAAATAAGGTCTGTACAAAATATTTTATGACAAAATATAGGTGATCCTTAAGACTTGACACTTGTAATAATAATTTTAGTAAATAACATGGAAAACAAAGTTCGACGCGTTTTATAAGGTTCACATGATGAATAGAATAGGCCAGTGATTCTCAACCTGGGATTCGAGGAACCCCATGGTTCCACAAAGGGAGGTTTGGGGTTTCGCGCTTAGAAGTCAATAAAAGAAAAAATAGAAAAACAAAAATAGTAGTTAGTAGTATCATCCCTCAAAAAATTTGTGATGTAAAGAAAAAGATACTAAATTTAGAGTCTGAGTATTACCTTAAAGTCAAATAAAACCATTGATACTTAAGAATCGGTGAACATCAGTATTATTGTCTCAGTGATACCATTTTTGTTGCTCTAAATTTCATCAACTTTCTTATAATACAACGATTACGTTACATTAGTAACAAAATGAAAACATCATTTAAATTGTTTTATTATTATTTTGTTATTAATAACGTTTGAAATAATAATGCCTTTCAAATAGATGGGATTCAAATATGTAAAAAAACCTGTCCGATTCGAAAGGGGCATATGGGTATCCTGATAACATTACCAAAAAAATTAATAATAATATTATTCATGAAAATAAAAATGTTAGGTACTGTAATTTAAAATGCACATTTTTTTGTACCCAATTTCTCCAAAATCTAGCAAATTTTTAAAATATGGCAACACCGTTATCGGATGCGGTAGTTATATTTGGAAGCTATAAAAGTAGCATGATGTTGATATTTTGATGAGGAAAAATTAAATATCTCATATTTTAGTGCTATGAAATAAATATAATTGCTCTAGGGTTCCTTGCTCTACAAGATTGAGAAACACTGGGATAGGTCGGTCATTCACTGAAGAATCGTTCCTTCAGATGATGCTAACTGTAATTTTCACAGTCTTGTATAAAAAGGTCGTTTAAAATCAAGTTGATTTGAAAGCCATTCCAGAACATCTCCAAGTATCTGTCAGTATCATCTTAGTGAAGTTGTGCAAGATTTTTTTACTATAAAGTACTCGGCTTTATCTTTCTTGAAAAATAGCGAAGTTTATTTCCCGAGTTAATGTAGGATATGGAATGTAAGTCATAGTATTAGTAAAACAGTAGGGTAGTGAATAAATTCAAGGCTATTGGTTACGTCGAAACATTCTTAGAAGTTGAAGGAGACAATAAAGAGTGTGTCTTCTGCTGGAATTATAAATTTGATTTATAACGAGACTATAGTTTCGAGGGCTTTGCCCTCTTCATCAGTCTATTACAATTGATTCACAGGAATTAATGTATGAATGGATGATGAATTAATCAAATTTATAATTCCAGCAGAAGACACACTCTTTTATTGTCTCCTGCAATATTTAAAAATTCTGCTACCCTCGGCAAAAAACTTTCAATTTAGTCTTAGAACTGATTACTCTATGATAATGATGATGCACCAATACCAATATGTCCTGCGTTTTGACATTTTGGGTAGCTGTGACCTTAAATGACATCTTCTCATGATTATTTACTTCGACTGCATTTCGTTGTCAGGAACAGAATTTTTCAAAAAAACTGTTGTGAAAATGGTTTTGAATAAAATTATTACATTTACACATATGTATCCAGGCTTTTGGGTCACCCTGTGTAATTTATAAATATAATAATGATAAACATAGTATGTGGTTGCCAAGTTTAATATCTTTGTTTCGTGTTGAAGAATATATGGGTATCTTAGCTAGTAAATAGCTCATTAATTTTATTTCAATCGATGTATTGAAATATCTCAATCAAATAAATTGTATTCAACTATGTGAGCAAAATTGTTACAATCATATTATTACATGTTAATAGATAATAAATCAAAAGTAACGCAGAAATTTTCGAAATAATAAAATGAAGATAAATAAAAAACAAATGATATAAATATGAAATGTCTGTTAAATGTTTACATATATGTTATACTTGTACATTGCATAATTGGTTATTAAAACGGAAATGGATCGAATCGAATGGAATTGAGAGGCGCTGAGGGAAGGGGCGCCATATAAGGGCGCGGAGATAAATTTAGCGCTGGGTTAAGGGGCGGAGAGGAGCGAATAAGCGCTTGTCGCTGGGGAATGGACCATAGGTATCGGGGAAACGAGACTTAGCAATGTTAACGTTGACCGGGAAAAAGGACAATATTTCTAGACCATGACCTCGGTCTGATACTAAAGGAAAGCTCATGAAATAATTCCTTTTAAGGCAATTTGAGACGAGTAGTAAATCACAGAAGTATTGACGAAATATATTCTTAGTCCATGAAAAGAACTTTAAAATGAGATTTAAATCAACTCTCTAGATTAATTAGATAGGGGGAGGAAATTTAATTTAATTTAAAGGGAAAAAGATCATTTTTAAGGTAGTTGTTTCGCGACAAAACTAGAAAAAAGTTTATGCTAGAGTATATAGAACAGACAATAAGGATTCATAATTCAAAAGCCCAAAACTTTTTGCTGTTTATGTACCACTATTAGCCAATCCCGTGCTCGTTTTGACAAATCTGGCAACATTGTCCGAGCTTGAATATTTTTATCATAGAAATGAGAGATAAAATACATTATTAAAGGTCGAATTTTTATAAAAAACAAAAAGTTATTAATAAACGATTGAAAGCTGTTGCGACAATGGCTGAAGCGAAAAAAGTCCAAAAAAGTACTAAAGTTAACACACTTTTTAGGTTAAATACATGTGTTGTTGCCAGCTTGTTTTTAGTGTAAGTCTTTCAATATACATTTTTCATTATTTATTAATTAATTATTCGATTTTTGTGTCTATGTTACCTCATATCTCCGCCAATTGTTATCTCAGAAACTGTGTTGTAACTATGAATTAAAATTTTCTTAAAAATGTATTAGTTATTGTTTAATGTTGGTTTAGTTTTTTAAAACAATGGTAAGAAAGAGTTTCTTAATTATAATTAAATATGTATGTAAACTTTCCGATATCCCGTATAGTGCAATGCGGGGGTGAACCACGAATAGAATTAGGTGTACACCGTCTTTGGAATTATGTAGAATTATTTTGGAATTCGTTAGATAATGCCCCTTCATCTTTTGTCCTCCTCTTGGAAATGAAAGTGGAAGTGGAAGTAAGTGTACATGATATTAGGTCGCGGTTCACCCCTCGGTGCAATGTATAAGAGTCTGAAAAACTCTCTTTGGAATTTAATATCTCCGGAACTATATTGTTCATAAATTTCGTTTTGCCACCAAATCGATGCAGAAGTATTTAAATAATAATCTGTCTAAATTTCAAAAAAATCCTAAGAAAACCCATATGGTGAAACAACTACCTTAAGACTTGGTACGTTCTCTGAAAATTTTGATTATTGTTAACCAATTGGAAGATAAAACTTAGTTCAAAGGTGCGGCTTATTATAATAATTCAAATCTTTAAGCGAATTTCAGCTAATTTGATACAATGGTTCCATATAACGTGATGTTCATTAGTTTTCATCTCCCGAAATGTAGTTAAGAGAGAGACAACATTTCTCCCCATTAGAATATTATGTTTGTTTATTCACTTTTAACGAGCGCTCAAAGCGGTTGCAATTAGGGGTGAATTTGCATTGAATTATTAATTCTATATATCGCGAATAGATGTCACTCCTATCGAGACTAGTCAATAAGAGCCGAAAATAGTCCAATCGTCAAAGTCAAACAAAAAGTGCTGATGAAAAAAAAATCGCGAACCTCAATGAGTAAGATTCCTTTGAATAGGTATTTTAAAATCCTATTTACCACGGTGTTACGCATTTGTATCCCCCTCTAACTTTGCAACCCTTTAATTTGAACATTTTTACAAATTCAAATAAAAGTAGTTTAATCTGAGTAATTTCGAGTAAAATCATTTTACTTGGTATAAAATAATTTGAATTTCAGATGAAAAAAAAACTGTTTTTAATTTGACATGGTTTATTTTCAAAACTTTCAACACTATTCGAAAATATTCTGATGTTAAAAATATAAAAATTAAATTTGTTAATGTTCATAAATTATAGACATATATAATATTATTGATATTGTTAAAAGTCCTTCCATTACTATTACTATTACTCCTTACTATTGTAGTAGAAGACATTCATGATGACAACATTGATTTCAACATACTATAAATCGCTGAGATAAAGCCGAAAAGATAGGTGCATACAAAAGAAATAACTAATTAAATAATCGAATATAAGGTTACTAAGCGTAAATCGATAGATAAAGAAGAACGGTGGATAATTAAAATAGGTGAATTAAAAAATGTTTTTAGCAACTAAAGTAAAAATTTTGATTATTTTATTTTTTAAAAATATCAAGTTAAATAAACGTCGGTCAAAATAAATAATCTCTAATAATAAATGTAAAAACATATATAATATACAGTGAAAACAAAGATTTAAGTATCTTTTTGGGTGTCTTTTTTTGAAAAAAGATGGAAATTATTTCAAAAATCAACCCAGTATATAATATTATTAAATGAATTTAACTTTAAAGGACATCATAGATATTAGAGAAATATTTTTACATTGAATATCAGAGAGGTTCGTCCTTAGGAATCGAACCCAAGCGCTAACTAAGCTTGCCGGGCCAGTAGCCAAACCCTTAAGACAAATCTCTCTCTGACATGCAACATATATAAGTATTATAGCTAGATTTTTCACTCCCTTCAACTCAAAGGGAATAGTGAAAATTCCTGCTAAACTGAAAAAGTTTTCAGTGACGGACCCATGGATTTTACAGTGAAAACAAAGATTTAAGTATCTTTTTGAAATAAGATGGAAATTATTTCAAAAATCAACCCATGTATATAATATTATTAAATGAATTTAACTTTAAAGGACATCATAGATATTAAAGAAATATTTCTTTTTTCAAAAAAAGACACCCAAAAAGATACTTAAATCTTTGTTTTCACTGTAAAATCCATGGGTCCGTCACTGAAAACTTTTTTCAGTTTAGCAGGAATTTTCACTATTCCCTTTGAGTTGAAGGGAGTGAAAAATCTAGCTATAATAATTATATATGTTGCATGTCAGAGAGAGATTTGTCTTAAGGGTTTTGGCTAACTGGCCCGGCAAGCTTAGTTAGCGCTTGGGTTCGATTCCTAAGGGACGAACCTCTCTGATATGCAATCTAAAAATATTTCTCTAATATCTATGATGTCCTTTAAAGTTAAATTCATTTAATATATAATATAGATTTTAAAATAAAACAAAACAGATTCATTCTCTTCAGCTGAAATGATAATGAGCAATAAATTTCAATGGAAATAAAGTAAATAAAATAGAAGACGAGAAAATATAGTAAAAGCTATAATGTAATTGTTTCAACGATCCGCTAATTATTATAAATCAGGAATTAAACATTAAACTGAATAAATTTATTATTAAGTGAAATGAAAAATTTGGGAGAAGTGAAACTATAAAAAGAAAGGCCTACACCAGATGAAACATCGTTTGAAGTATTTTGGACAGATCAGGTCACATCGGAAGCTTGAAATAGAGCATTGATCAGTCATAAATAGACGATGCCATTTGTACATAATTCAGATTAAGTCACGATCCATGTCTATCTAAGTTGAAAAGAATTTATGAATTATAAAAAATATTTATTAATGGTCGTTTTAGGGTAAATGAATACTTATTTTTTTACATGGTATTATAAGAAATTTTATTTGATTATATAATTTTTATTTTTTAAAGAATTTTTGTCTTTATACAGAACTTGAAATTGGAGCAAGTTAAACATGTTCAAGTCCCAGTAGGCTCTCAGCAAATCGTAGTGGTGGTGAGGGGGGGGGGGGGTGAGCTAAGTGAGCTAAGGAAGTAGAAAAACCCTAGTAATAAAATTTAAATTAATAAACTATTCAAAATTAATTTCCTGATGCACCCATTTGTTTACTTATTCTTTTCCCGAGGGTGAACCGCAATTGGAATTAGGTTTACACGTCTTTGGAATTATTTTGGAATTCATTAGATAATGCCCATTCATCTATTGTCTTCTACTTGGAAATGAAAGTGGAAGTAGGTGTACACGATATTAGGTCGCGGTTCACCCATAGGCTTTTTCCAATGTAGCTGACGATAAAATGTTAGGTTTAGACCAGCCTTAAGATAAATTTTATTATGCTAGTAGACGTCTATTAAGCTTGGGGTTATTCCTCTTTGAATCGGAAGTTTTCAATTTAGAAATATTTAAAACAAATATTTTAAAATAAAGCGATGTGTGAAAGTTATGCAATTGAAAATAAATGCACTAATTATATTTAGTTCTCATGTATTCTCTCAAGTGTGCCAATAAAATTTTTTGACTAAAACATTCAAAGGAGATGAGCAAAATGAAAGTAAAATATATATATATATTTTTTAATGGTTTAAAAATCTTATAATTTAGTAACGTATTAAATTGAAAGTTTTTTGCCGAGGGTAGCAGAATTTTTATATATTGAAGAAGACAATAAAGAGTGTGTCTTCTGCTGGAATTATAAATTTTATTTATAACGAGACTATAGTTTCGAGAGCTTTGCCCTCTTCATCAGTCTATTACAAATGATTCACAGGAATTAATGTATGGATGGAAAGTGAGTTTTACACGTGTCTGGGCAAAATCATATTGTAATAGACTGATGAAGAGAGCAAAGCCCTCGAAAATATAGTCTCGTTATAAATAAAATTTATAATTCCAGCAGAAGACACACTCTTTATTGTCTCATTCAATAGTAACGTATTACGTATTAACAGACATTTTGACTAAATAATTAAAAAATTTAATCCTGATGAGTGTGTCTGTCTAGATTGAAATTATATGAAATTTGAGTGTTATTAAAATACATGTTTTAAATATTTAATGCCTAATGATGCAACCCGCAATTCAGAGCGTTCGATTTGAATGCATAACCTAGAACACACAGGCGAAGCTCTATCTTTATTATTTTTTCTATTTTTTTGAACCCCTCCCCAATTTTGGCCATCGAAAGAAATTCACGACTTTTTTATTATAGGTCGGTCTATTTTAAAGCAGATTTCTTTATTTTTTTTTTAGATTGAAAATTTTATAATTTTTATTTTTTAAGAGCCCCCCCCCCCCCCCCCCTCAATTAATTTTTGGTTCGATTTCAACCAAAATCTATAATTGGGGATATGGGATGCCAGACATTTAGAGAGGTCAAACAGCTGGCGGGGGACAGAGTCGAGTGGAGACGGATTGTTGCATCAAACCAGTCTTAGGACTGTATACTCGATGATGATGATGATCTTAATCTCGATATAAAGAATATACATGTGAAATTTTGTTTTAATATGCACACTAGTTTTTAAGCTAGAGCGTACACAAAATTTGGTAACATACTAACAGACATTTTGACAAAATCATTAATTTTATCGATAATAAGTAAAAATATATTTTTCTAGGTGGGTTTCACAAATAAAACAAATATATGTTTTGAGTTTTTTAACTCGATATATATTTCGGGTTATGAGCCCATCATCAGTTTTCTTTTGTAACTCCTGATGATGGGCTCATAACCCGAAATATATATCGAGTTAAAAACTCAAAACATATATTTGTTTTATTTGTGAAACCCACCTAGAAAAATATATTTTTACTTATTATCTATTAAAATGTTTCACCTAGAACCGACACCAAATTCTTTAAAGATTATAATTTTATCGATGTTCACTCATTAGGGCTTTTTTGTAGAGCAAAACGCCATGGTTTCGTTCATCTTTTTTTTTAACAAAATAATTTCAGTGGTTTTTGAGATATTTCAAAAAAAAAAACGAAGCAAAACTTCATGTACGATTACAATACTTGACGATACCCCCTGTAAAAAATATGGAAGTATTGTTATTTTTTAATTCATTAAGTTAAGTTTGGCTCCGATACTAAAAACTGGTGTTTTGTCGTGTGATTGTGTTGTATTACTATATTTAAATTGTTTTATTAAAAAATCTAGAGACTAAGAGAAAGAAGTTAACATGATACTCAAAATTTAAATAATGTAATGTGGCTGTAGTTAAATTATATAGGATTAAAGGGTTCAGGCAGACAGAACAGAAAAATTCTCTGAAGTCGACGTTTCGATTTATTTTCAAATCTTCCGAAAAACTTCAGATTGTCACTAAATGGGATGTACTTTGATTTATTCATAACATCAACAAGTACTCAACTGAGACAGGTACACACACACATCCCATCTAGTAACAATGTAAAGTCCTGAGGGAGATTTGAAAAAATAAATCGAAATGTCGACTTCAGAGATATTTTTCTATATTCTGGCTGCCAGAACCATTTAATAGTGTATTTTTTATGACCATATGGATAAAGATAGCAACCGCCATTGTCTTCTTCTTCTTCTTATTGTTAAGCTAAAAGCCTGTTTACTCCAGAGCGTCTTTTCATCGTTTTCTTAGACGGCCTCGTCTTCTTTTCCCGGTAGGATTGTTGACATGTACCTTCCTCACCAGCCGGTCTTCATTCATTCGCAATACGTGTGCATTCCATTCTGATCTTCTCCTTTGGACCCATACGCTGACTTTTTGTATATTGCACTTTTCCCTAATATCTTCATTTTTTACCCCGTCCATCCTTGTTTTACCCGCAATTCTGCGAAGCGATTTCATCTCACAAACTTCCAATATTTCTCTTGATTTTGCGGTGTCTGTTCTTGTTTCGGCCGCACATGTCAAAATTGGTTGCACAACGGTCTTATAGATCAGTACTTTTGCTTCCTTTCCCAGAAAGTTGTTTGACCAAACCGTTTCATTCAGGCATCCTGATATTTTGGACGCCTTAATAGATTGGAGTCTGACTTCCTCGCTAACGCTTTTGGAGCTGGTTATCTGAACGCCGAGATAGTTGTAAGATGGCACTTCCACCATTGTCCATTTATTTATTTATTTTCCTTTTGAATTTATTTTGGAACTGATATAATAATTATTAAGGGCGTTAATTTGCCTAAGAAAATAAAGACTACTATTTTCTTAGTAAAGCTATTTAGGCTATAGATAGTAGTTATTTTAATTATAGAGAGTGTTCCTGTAATTATAATATTTATATACATATATACAAGGGCGTCCGCAGGTGGAATTTGCACCCCCCCCCCCCCCCTCCCCGAGTTTCAAGCTCTGATTTTTTTGAATTGTTTTAAGGTAGTTGTTTCGCGACAATACTAGCAAAAAGTTAATGCTAGAGTATATAGAACAGACAATAAGGATTCATAATTCATAAGTCCAAAACTTTTTGCTTTTTATGTACCACTAATAGCCAATCCCGTGCTCGTTTGACAAATCTGGCAACACTGTCCGCGCTTGAATATTTTTATCATAGAAATGACAGATAAAATACATTATAAAGATCGATTTATAAAACAAAAAGTTCTTAATAAGCGATTGAAAGCTGTTACGACAATGGCTGAAGCGAAAAAACGTCAAAAAAGTACTAAAGTCAAGCCACTTTTTAGATTAAATACATGCGTTGTTGCCAGCTTGTTTTTGTGTAAATTTTTCATTATACATTTTTCATTTTTTATTAATTATTATCTCAGAAACTGTTGTAACTATGAATTAAAATTATCTTAAAAAATCTATTAGCTATTGTTTAATGTTGGTTTAGTTTTTTATAAAAATGGTAAGAAGAGTTTCTGAATTATAATTAAATATGTATGTAAACTTTCCGATATCCCGTGTATAAGAGTCTGAAAAAGTATTTTTGGAATTTAATATTTCCGGAAATATATTGTTCATCAAATTCGTTTTGCCACCTATCGATGCAGAATTATTTAAATAATAATCTGTTTAAATTTCAAAAAAATCCTAAGAAAAACCATATGGTGAAACAACAACCTTAAATGGAAAAATATGTGCAATTGTTTTTATCCTAACTTTTTAGATATAGAATCTATTTATTTCACTTCTTTTGTACATATTAAACTATATAATGTATATGCATAATTAGAACTTTATTCACTAAACTTTAATAGTGTACATAGTGAGTAGTGAGGATTTACTCCACCCCTGAGTAGAATGCAAATAAAATGAAGGTCGATCCGGACGTCGGGAATAATAATTGTCATTTAAAAATACTAACAAATTTCAGTGAATTTATTAATATAAATAAAAGTATGAATTGAAGATATTTTTATATAGAATAAATAAAAGTGTTAGAACCCGCTGTGAATAAGAAATAAACTAGGTTGAGATGTTTGTACGAAGAAGATGCTGAATGTTTGTTGTTTGGCTTGGGTCCGGCGGGGGGCGTCAAGGAGGTGTGTGCGGGGACGTAGACGAGGTCCGGGAGAGTTGTTCGCGACCCTCGAGACCAGAGGGGCCAGCAGTCAGTGTCTTAGCCGCTTCCCGAGTTCGTCAGATCCGTGCTTCCGATGTGGTAGTCAGTGGTTGAGTGGACTTCTCCATCCCGGCGAAGTGCAAGTGCAGTGCAAGTGCACAAAACAACCAGGACAAAACGATGAGGATGGCGGCGGCGGTGCGGTGGCTGCTGCTTCCAGTGCTATTGTTAGCAGCAAGCATGCCTACAGGTGCAAATCCCACAACCCTACAATAACCCACGATAGCTGCGAAGTCACCCTTTACTTAAATCAACAGTGAATCCAACCGATTTAATTCATGGCTAATCGAATATTTGAAAGCCTCACAGAATTTATTCATTTAACTATTTTCCTTCTTGTTTATGTATTTATTTTAGAAAATAATTTGTTTTTTAGTGATATTGATATAAGGTGTTGCACTCAAAAGCTGCAATCGCTATCGTTCGGGGTGGAACCTTGTATTGTGAAAAGAAGTTTCCCAGTACCTGGGGATTCCAGTCTTGAATGACTGAAGGTTATATAACGCTGGAAAGACAGATGCGGGAGCCGAGTTCGAATCTAGATTTGTTTTTTAGTGATATTGATATAAGGTGTTGCACTCAAAAGCTGCAATCGCTATCGTTCGGGGTGGAACCTTGTATTGTGAAAAGAAGTTTCCCAGTACCTGGGATTCCAGTCTTGAATGACTGAAGGTTATATAACGCTGGAAAGACAGATGCGGGAGCCGAGTTCGAATCTAGATTTGTTTTTTAGTGATATTGATATAAGGTGTTGCACTCAGAAGCTGCAATCACTATCGCTCGTGGTGGAACCTTGTATTGTGAAAAGAAGTTTCCCAGTAACTGGGGATTCCAGTCTTGAATGACTGAAGGTTATATAACGCTGGAAAGACAGATGCGGAAGGCGAGTTCAAGTCTCGAGAAGTCATAGGGATAAAAGAGTTTATTCGATATGTAAATCGTGAAGGAGTGTGAATGTTTGAAAATCGTGTGTTACTCGCAAAGTGATTTTAACTAAGTAGATATTTCTATAAAAAGATAACAAAATTAATTTAACAGAATTATAGATTTTGATTATTACATGGTATGGATGTGTATATGCTAATGTGATTGTATGTGTGTGTGTGTGGTAGGTTCTATTTAAAATGGCCGGGGCTTCCATGGGTCTTCTTTTAGCCCACTGACGTCGATCTCAAGCCTCTCAGCTGACTGGGTGTAGAGTTCCCGTTTGGCGATCAGCCCGCAGGAGCCCTGAACTATTTTTTTTTGTAAAAAGAACCCCTTACTAAAAAATATTTTTCAGGTGAAATCCTCGATCCGCCAAGTTATTTAATAAAAGGGTCCCGGTTTTACGGTTGTACGAAACCCTAATAAAAGATTTCGAAATAAATAACACATTTTTCATTTTTTTTAATAATAATTAATAAGTAATTTTCAAAAAAAAAAAAAAAATCATTTTAGCTAAGTTCAAAAATTACTCATTTAGTTTAACTACAGACAATATAAGAAAAATAAAATTGAAGAGTTAAAAGTTTATGGGTCAATATAATTAGTGAACATCATTTTAGTATAAATGTGTGTCAGAATCAGAAAAAAAATAAACATGCCAAATATCCATGCCAAGAATGTCAAGAAACAGCTAATTTATTCGCAGTGTAAAAATCACGACTTTCTTTCTCGAAATTATATAATTGGAATACAAAGAGGAGAAATATGAAATAATAATAATTAGTCTGATTCATAATAATAATTCTAGACTAAAAAAAACTACCAAAAAGAGGAATATTAAATATTTTATTATTCACGTGAAAAAAAATACGAATCCCTTAAGCTTATTTAGACAAAAAACTGATAATTATTTTTTTAATGAAGTGCGAAAGAGATAAATAATTTTTCTATTTTAGTTACTTTACTTACTCTTGTTTGTTTAAATTGTTTACCGTAGTATATTTATTTTTGTTCGTTTGATACAAATCCATTTTAATTGTTGGTTATTCAGTCTAAAGTGAACCAACCTTGGAATGTTCAACGAACTCTTTAAGAATGATTACCGAAGTTAAGCAATTTGTGGCGCGTTTGATTCTGAGGTAGGGGACCGTTAGATACCCTGTGTAATGTTGGCATTTATACAACCTCCTCAATCTTGTCGTGATTTGTGGATCCCAATGGATGGGTACATAGTTTTAAAGATTGAGATCGGGAATTCCGACCCTCAGAAGATAGATATCTTCACTAGAAACGCAAAAGCTACGCTCTTTAAGAGTATTGGTGATTTCTAGTATAGGCAGAAACTGGCTAATAAGCTTAATAAAGAAATATTTTGAAATTTCTAAAGAATCTATATTATTAAATATTTTATAAAATTACAATAGTGAATATTTTTAAAGGAAATTCTAAATTGATTATTACTAGTGTGCTGAGTAAGGATTTCCCAGCTGAGACTTTTTTTCAAAGATAAAGATGCAGCACCTATAAATCATGATAGATCCTTAATTACCGAAAAGAAAAGTTATCAGAAGAAGGGGTGAATAACTAAGGTGTTTGTGAACCCGGGACTTAAAGGACTGAAAATTGTAAAACTTTGAGAATAAACGAGAGCAAGGAGTTGGTTCGACAATTCACCAATTCTACAGCGAAGGGATTTTAGGAATATGCAAATCGCGTACTACGAGCAAAGAAAGCTTTTGGAGGAATTATTGACTTTTTGTCTCTTTGGCTAAAATAAAAATACATCACTAAAGGGAATGAGAGCACTATTAAGACCATTGTATTAAAATTGTGAAGTGATGTTTCATTGTTTGAGTGTACCCCTTTGTAAATAAAATGTTAATAATTGGGAAAATGATTAGGCCTATGGAGTATGGGGCTGAAGAAACAAACAAAACCACTGAGATTCCTTTTCAAAGATTGTTTTAAATTAGTGGTCTCTATAAGTTTGGGAGATAATATGTAGTTCTGTGAAACGAGCATTATAGATACAAAATGTAGATTTTTCTTGGATAAATACTAAACTTCTATTATAGTTTGGTTATTATGATCGATCTTGAGGAGTAAATGATTTGAAACCCGAAAAAATGTAGTGAAATGTTTAAAATATGTTTTAGTTATCTATGTCTATTTTATCATCAGACAGAGGACCTGCGAATCAAAATTTTATGAAAACAGGGTTAAAAAAAATAACACCCCGGCGACCAAAACTCCCCAAGCATATGTACTAATAATTTCTAACATTTATAGCTAATAAAAATGGATCCATGAGAATAGGTTTTTTACAAAAAAACTATTTAATATAAATTGACCGATTAATATAGATATATTAATATTATCAAAAAGTTTCCTAAAACAAGGAGAGAGTTCTTGTGTCTAGATATAATGAGGAAGAGCGCAGTGATAAATAAGTTGTTCGTTCTTCAATTTTACCGCGAATTGGTGTATGGAAGCTGTGAATTATGTACTAAGCGCAAAGAACGCTGTCAGAATTAGTGACTTTATTTCATTGGAGCACAGTCATGATAGTAATATAGTATCTATAAAATAAGGAAGGAATGGAGACACTTCTACGATGGTCAGCAAAACCATAGTTTGCAGTTGTACTTAAAAAATAGGATATTTATAAGATGGCCACAAATTGAAACTTTTTCTACAAGGTCACTATTAGATTTAGTGAAGGGTGTCGCCAGAATTATTTTTAGGGGGGGGGGGGGGGGTGCACCTAGAAAAATATATAAATGAAATGGCGCCGAGAGAGGGAGAGAAATAAGGTAGTTTGCAGCCCGGGGTCCAGGTTTGAAAGCGAGCCCGGAGCTCACCAAATAGAATCCGAAAGGGTGGTTTGACAAATATTTAATAAGAGGAAGGCCTGGGATAAGATCCAGCCCTGGAGTCTACATGAGCTCTTGGCGGCTCTGTACTCATGAATAATAATATGTTAATAACTTTTAAGGAGTTAGGTGTTGGTTCAAGGTGAAACATTTTTTTAATAATAAAGAATTAAGTAAAATTATGAGGTGGGTTTAACATGAAATAAAATAAAACAAAAGTGAGTTTTGATATCGAAATTAAAAATCACTTTAGTTTTTATTTTTATTTAATGCAAAATCCACCTAGTAATTTTACTTAATTTTTTTATTAATAATTTAGTTAATTTGAAATCACAAAAGTAGCCATCATTTTCAATTTGCCTCCGCCTATCTCTAAAATATCTTTAACTTAAGCCAAGAGGGCATGTACGCTTACAAAGAATTATATATATTTATGTATTAATTAATATATTTAGATTTTTTAATTTGTTGTTTATTTAGTACATAGGTATATTAGATATCAAATAATTCTAAATTTTATGAATTTGGTGGAAAATATATATTTGCTTAAATAAATATAATTGAAAATAAACAATTGTGATGAAAATTTGGTATTAAAAAAAAATGATAAATGAAAAATGTTAATCGAATAGACATTATGATTTAATAATAATCAAGTTGCTTTACGCTGGGTTATTGCATAGAAATAACCCTGCCTATGGGCGGTCAGCCAACTATTACGAGTAACAAGGCATACTATTTTATTAATATGTCTCAAAAGAGGTTAACATTTTAAAATTAAAATTTAGAAGATTTTTATTATATTTATATTGATTAAATTGATATATTCAGGTAGATTCGCATAATATAATAAAAAAAATTCAATATCTTAAAAATATGGGAGAACTGTAAACAATTTTAATTAGAAAGTTATTATTGCCGAGAGTAGCAGAGTGGATTGTCTAAGAGAAAAACAAAGAGAGTACCTGGTTAATCTCACGATGTTATCGATAAATTTGGGGATCGACAATCTTTGCAATATGTAAGCAATAACATCTTAGAATAAGCAGAGGGTACTCTCTTTAAATTTCTCTTATTAAACAATATTAATATAATTTTTATTTAAAAAAAATTTAAGTAAAATAAAAAATAATTAACTAACAATTTATTTTACGTGATATTTTAGTTATATATGCTGATGATCCAGGACCAACAGAATCGGAATGTCGACCTTATATTGAAAAGGCTCTTAAACAACAACACGAAACGCCCGGTAAGTTTCATAATGATTATTATCAACAATCATAATAATTTTCAATAAAAACACTTAGTAAAACTATTTACCAAAAACCAAAAAACTTAGTAAGGTTTACTTAAGAAAAACAAAAAATTGGTATGGTTTTTTAAAAATATTTTTAAACTTTATTATTACGTTCAATTTAATATTTCGTAGAATAATAATTGATTTAAGAAATACCATAAATGTAATAATTATCCCCCCTCCAAAAAAAGAGCCAGTCTTATGAATTATTAAAAACTTTCTGGTTGTTGAAAGAATACTTATGATTTTGAAATATTTTAGATATTAATACAAAAATAAATTATTTAATTTTATAGAAACGACAGGATCAACGGGAAGTGGCGAAGACACGGCAAGTCTCGAAGTAGATGAAAACGAACAGGTAAAAATACTAATTTTTCTCCTGTTGTTTAACAATTAATAATACATTAAACTTTTTTCAATTTAGCTGATTTTGACACCTGAAGATTCAACTGAGCCTGGAATTGAAGAAAGTAGTCTCGAAGAATCGATTGCTGCTGAAGATCAAAAAGAAGAAACAGAAACACAGGAAGAAGGAACAGAGAGTCGAGAAGGTGAACAAATCAGTGCAGAACCGACCGAATCTGAAGGAGCAATAGAAGGAAGTGAAGAAGATACAAAAGAAGAAGATAAAGAGAGTGAAGAAGAAAACCAAGGAGAGGAGAATAAAGAAGAGGTAAGTCAAGAAACAGAAGAGAGTGAAGATCAACAAGAACAAAGCAGTGAAGTTGAAAGAGAAGACAGTGGTGAAATAAGTGAAGAGGGTCAAGATGAAATCGAAAAGACAGAAGAAAAAGAGGAAAGTGACGATGTTACTAAAGAAGAGAGTGGAGAAGAAAGTGGAGAAGATGATAAAGAAGAGAGTGGAGAAGAAACCAAAGAAGTAAGTGGAGAAGATGATAAAGAGGAGAGTGGAGAAGAAACCAAAGAAGAAAGTGGAGAAGATGATAAAGAAGAAAGCGATGCAGAGAGTGAGGAAATTCCTAAAGAAGGAGGTGAAAGTGGCGAGGAAGGAGAAGAAACAGCAAGTTTAGAAGAAAAAGAAAGTACGGAAGCAACAGAAGAAACAAGTGCGGAAGACAAAACTGAGGGTGAAGAAAGTATTGAAGCCACTGATGAAAGTTTGGAGGAGCAAAAAGATCAAACAGAAGAGAGCAAAGAGGATGTAAGTGAAGAAGAAAAGAAAGATGAAAGTGGTGAGGATCAAGAGGAAACAGTGGGGGAAGAAAAAAAAGATGATGAAGAGAGTTTAGAAGAAAAAGAAATTGATGAAACAAATGAAAATACTGAAAGTGTAGAAGAAATAGCCCAAGAAGGGGAGAGTAGTGAAACAAAAGAAGATGAAACCGCAAGTGATGAAGAAAAAACAGATATTGAAAGTGAAGAAGGTAAAGAGGAAGCAGAAAGTGTAGAAGAAAATGCAGAAGAAGCAGAAGACACTACTGAAGTGAGCCAAGAAAAGGAAAGTTTAGAAAATAAAGAAGAATCCAAAGAAGACCAAGAAGAAAAAAGTGGAGAACAAGAAGAAAGTGAAGAAAAGGATGACGTAAAGAGTGAAGAGGAAACTACAGAAAAAAGTCAAGAAGAAACTAAAGACGAAAGTGAAGAAGATTCTAAAGAGCAAGGAACTGAAGAAAAAGAAGTGAGCGATGAAGCAAAAGATGAGGATAAAGAAATTGATAGTGAAGAAGTGACAGCGGAATCAGTAAAATTATCTGAGGCTTCACCAGCCTCTGAAGAGGAAGCTGCTCCGGAAGCCGAATCTCAGGAACAAGGAGACGAAGAATCCGCTGAGAAAACTGAAGGTAATAACAATGAAATAATTGATTTAAATCATCGTTTATACATATATAAATATAATATATTTCAGGGGAACCGGAAAGCAAAGAAGAATCAGGGGAATCCCCTGAGGAAGAAGATTTAACTCTCGTAAATATAAATTGTTATTTTAAAAAAATTTATTATTTTAAGTATATATTTATTTAAATCATGTGCATACCATTAGGATTTTGAGATTCCTGAAAACTTACGACCAAGAGGTCATATTGGTGAAATTCTCCAATTGACACCAGAATCTGCTGAACGCGAGTTATTGCTTGGCAAAACTATACAGAGCACACTCAAAGAACTTAAGCGTGTCTATGACTCAGCTATTAAACCACTTGAATTATTATACAAATACAGAGATTTAAGTAATAGACATTTTGGAGGTATTTATTAAAATTAGATACATTGTATTTATTTTAATTAATATAAAGAAAAAATTGTATCTTCCTTTTATTTAGATCCGGAGATCTTTTCTAAGCCACTCATATTGTTCATGGGGCCTTGGTCAGGAGGAAAATCTACCATTATCAATTATTTATTAGATAATGAATATAAACAAACCTCTTTAAGGACAGGTAATATAAACAATACCTATCTGAATATTAATTGGTTTATGATTTAGATAATTAATTATTTTTTTATAGGAGCCGAACCTTCTCCAGCTTATTTTAATATTTTAATGTATGGAGAGGACACAGAAATTCTTGATGGTACCCAATTGGCTGCAGATTGGACTTTTTCGGGTTTACAGAAATTTGGACAAGGTCTTCTTGATAGACTTCGAGGATTGAGATTACCATCACCTCTTCTTGAAAAAGTAAGATTAAAATAAAAAGACGTTCGTTTAATTATAAAAATATTATTTCCATTTTGCAGGTTAATATTGTTGAAATTCCTGGTATTCTTGAAATCAGGAAACAAATAGAAAGAGTGTTTCCATTCAACGACGCATGCCAATGGTTTATTGATCGAGCAGATATTATATTCTTGGTGTATGATCCAAGTAAATTGGATGTGGGTCCAGAGACTGAAGCTATTTTGGATCAACTTAAGGGTCGAGAATACCAGAAGTGAGTAAAAAATAAATTTAAAAAATGTGACGTGACTTAAGCACACCCCGTCTCTCTTGGATATTTAAATAGTTTTTCTATTACACAAAAAAAATAGATGTTGCCAAACTGCTTGAGGCGATCTTTAACAGGAAGTAAAAACATTTACCCATAAGAATATGTTTGTTTATTTTGTTTAATCGCTCTTAACGAGTGCCAAATACGGCTGCCAATAGATATTGAAGGGTTAATTTATATTGAATTTCTAATCTCGAATAGATGTCACACTCCTATACTGATTTTCGCCAATATATAATTGTAATCGATTGCAGATATTTTTTCTCTAGTTTTTTCGAAATATTTAAAAAACAACTAAAATTATTTTGATAAAAAAATTAAGTCATGGTGATAAGAGGACTTCAAAACGAAAAAAAAAGAAATTGTGAACGTAATAAAAATGACATTTCAAGAGAGTAATTATTTTTAAAAATATCAAGAATAAACGTCAAGTATATGAGAGCTAATTCGATAAACTAAATTATCTAATTTCATATAAAACGATTTTGCTATATATGTACCTAATCATTAGTTTTTGAGATGGAGGGCAAGCATATTTGACCACACACATATGAACAAACAAAAGAATAAATATCACTTTTTTCCTGCACAATTAAAATACTTCCCCATACTGAATAATAGAAACATTAGGTGATTCATTTTCATTGTTTTATAGACGAGAATAATTCTGAATAAAGCGGATCAAGTTAAGCCAGAAGAATTGATGAGAGTGCAAGGAACTCTTATTTGGAATATAAGTCCATTGATGTCATCTCCAGAGCCTCCTGTAATGTACTCAACATCATTGTGGTCCATGCCATATGAAATAGGTGCACCAATTCGTTTATTAAGCGCACAAGAACGGGCTTTTCTACGAGATTTCCGGCAGGCAATTGATCGAAGGGTAGAAAATAAAATTAGTAGCGCCAGACGTTTCGCGGTTGGTTTATATTAAGCTCTAATAATTTAACTAGATTTATATTAAATAATCTGAATAGTATAATAAAATTAATTTTCATTTTAGGTGCGAGTACGGAATCACGCTAAGATGGTTGACTGCTATTTGACAACTTATTATAATCACATGTCCTTTTTTGGAAACAAGAAAAGAGTTGCTGATGGCATTGTTGAGAGGCCTCAAGATTACCATATCTATGAAGGATTAAGTACTTTGACTAACATTTCTCGTTACGACCTTCCGGATCCGGATGTCTACCGAGATTTCTTCCGACTGAATCCCCTCTATGAATTCCAACAATTGTCAGCCACTTGTACTTATTTCCGAGGATGTCCTATAAATCGATTAGACGTGGCAATAGCTTATGATTTACCTGAACTAGTGGGAAAATATAAAAAGTCAGTGGAACACGTTTTGGCTGAAGCGAAAAAGAGCCAATCATGAGCCAAAAACTTTAAGAGATGAACTCATAAAATTTAAATATCCAATGAAAATATTAGTATGAGTTTACGTAAAATGGTTGAGTATTTTCACAAATAAATAATAGGGCTCAGAGGATATTTAACTTGATGGGAAATCGTGTGGTTTTACAAATCAACTTGGTAAAGAATGAATTCAATGAATAGAAGTTTCCCCTTTAAATTTTAAGAGACAATGGTGAATCAGCAAATAACATTCATTTTCATATACCTTATGGTGACTCATAAGTTTTTTTTTTTTTTTTTTTTTTTTTGTTTTAAAGGAAATGCTGAGAATAGAAAATTCAAGATGTTTATTATTTCCTTTGAAACAAAGATATTTATTAAAATCAATGTGATTTTGCACCTTTCATTATTCATAATTAATACATCTTTTTTAAAAATTACCCTGTTCTTTTTTATTATTAAAAAAAAAATGAAAATTCTAATATATTTTGCATTTGTCATTTAGTAAAATCAGTTCCTAACAATGATCAAATACTTGAATATTTTAATAAATGGCAATAGAGAAAAAAAAATTTATAATTTTTTTTTTTTTTTAATAAAATTTTAAAAAATCTAATGCAAGTAGCTTTGCGATATACACATTTTATTCCAAAAAAAATATAAATTAAATAAAAATAAAAATGTACATATTAATGAATTGAGAATATTGAAAAAATTTGATTTGAAGTAATGATAAATATATGTATATGTTTATCTAAATGTTTTCATATAATTTAAATTTGAAGGGAGGGGGGTGGATGCATTTAAAATATAGATTTCTCTTTAAACTAGATTTTAAAGTAAATAGAAATGATGAAAAAATAATCACTTTGAAAATAAATATATACCATACTATTTTTTTTTTTTATTATTATTTTTTATTCTTCCAAATAAAAACAAAAATTATTTATTATTAGAGGAAGCTAAGATTTAAATATTTAAATTGGAAAAAAAATTGCCTGATAAAATATAATTTCATTATTTCAATTGGAAAATTCTTTTTGATTTAAAAAAAATTATTTAAAATATTTTTGAAACCAAATGTGTGATGTTTGTTTCCTCAAATGCAATGTCTTCCAAACCGTTTTGTCTTTTCATGTTGTAGATTTAGAAAAATAAATATACAAGTTTAAACAAAAAAGTCAGAGGAAATATAATATATATAATTTATATATATGGAACAAAAATAATTTAATCTAAAATTCTATTTTATTTCAAATGCCTTTTCCTTGAAATCTTTTTAATTTTTTGTAGTATTTAGGATTAATTTTATTATAGGTAAATTTAAAAACTTAAGTGATATATGAATCGCCTCATTTAAAAAGAGACCTAAACCCAGTTTGCGACAATCTTTAGGTAGAAGTGGATTTCAAGTTTATGGTAGAGGGTAGTTTTATAGTTTAATGCAACAAGGAACCTTCTATGATAAATATATGTTTATATCTGAACCCTCTATATGGTCCTAGAGTTTACTGTTTCGTGTGAGAAAGAACTAAGAATGGGCAAAAAACAGATGATGCTTTGATGGATCGATGATGACTTTCCGAGGTATCGATGGTAACATCGATGTATTCGTTTCGAGGTATTAAATTTGGCGAGGTATCAAAGGGCAATGTTTTTGGTAAACAGTTGGGCTCTAGTAATTTGCCGAGTTCCTTCAATAAAGTTTTCTTTTACTTCTTTTTCCACTTGGTTTCTACTTATTTCATTATAATCGCGATTCCATAAACTTTCAAGAAAAGTCAGTGTTTCCTCTGCCTTTCAGTAGCATGTAAACTAACGGCAAACCCAATTCCTCAACCAAAACTAAATTGAATAAAAAATTTAAATCTTGAGAGAATCTTGAGACAGCAAGTGCAGTCATCAAATGAAGAGAGCACTGTCTGAAGTAAAATCTCTACTTAAGAGAAGGACACTTCCAGTGGGATGACTAGATAGCAAACCCTTGAAAATATGGCATAAACTATCTGGGACGCATCCAAATTTATAAAAGCTAATACCGAAATATATGTCAAGTGTGGCGACTTCGCTTCGATGCGATCCGAAAGATTATTTTCAAAAGCTGGCATGATTTGACTCAGAGAAATAGACTAAGGGAAAACATTTCTCTGAAGTACCTTTTTACAAACACTAAATGAGAATTATAATTTGTTGTAATTAAATATGTACGTCGTACATACTTAAATAAAAATGGATACAACTATCATTAAAAATACTGATCTTATGTGTTCTTAAATTAAAAAACATCTATGTAATAAAAACATCAATGTATGCACATTAATGTTGTTTATTCATCGGTGGAGGCGACTGTGGGTCAGTGGTCAGAGTGTGTCGGGCCGCTGTCCTTAAGTATGCTGGTTCAAGACTGAGTCTCGCCAGATATTCCTCTTGGAAAGCAATGGCAAACTACCAAGAGTATAATTGCCTAGTCAACCTCTCCAAACTAGCCGTTCGGAACCGGCGTTAAAAAGTAGGTCCCGTATATCTGTGTAAAACAGCTAAACACACTCAGCACAGGTATATGTGGAGAGGTGCCGAAATGTCAGGGAGACCTGATATGGCACTTAAAGAAGAAGATACATCGGTGGTAATGATCTAAGTTTTCGTTTCGATACCCATCCCTAGAAAGAACCGAAGTCAGGACTTAGGTTCCTTCTTACGTGAATCAACAAATTGAAGGAAACCTTTCTCTCTCATGTACATACACAATGCCAATTTGAAAAATAAACAATATTATCCCATTAGGAAGCAGGACTTCTCGCTTTGAGAACGGGATTTCAATCAAATAAAACGACGGTTTAAAAATTTAACAGGATTTATTCTCTAAGACAACTAATAAAAAAAAGTATTCAGTATAGCTCGAAAAATCCTACTACTACTAAATTCACTAATTGTACTTTCATTGATTAAATATATCTTACAGCAAATTTTATTTTTGTTTTTTCAATGCTACTCTAGCCACTTCAGTGCAAAAAGCAATCTAATTCCAACAACTTTTTTTTACTTTCTTATAAATGAATCCGTGGCAGATTTAACTGCGCGTACCTGCCCAGGGGGGTGGGGGCTAAACTAAAATATTATTCTCTTTTGATTTGCATAATAATAATTTAATTGAATTTAGATTTATTTTAGTGATCTTATACGTATATTATACTATTTATATGTACATATTGGCAAATTTATCAAATAAATAATAAGGGTCCTTTTTAGTTCTACCGCCCAGGGCCCCCAAACACCGAAAAAGTACTGAATACAGACTTTGAAGCAGAAAGCAAATTATTATTTAAAAGCTGCTAATAAAAGGAATATTGGATGTTTTTTTCAGAAAAGTACTGAATACAGACTTTGAAGCAGAAAGCAAATTATTATTTAAAGGGTGCTAATAAAAGGAATATTGGATGTTTTTTTCAGAACGGTATCGGATGGTCTAGGGTCTGTCTCTTTTAGCATCAAGAGATTCATATACAAACAGTAATTAAATTTTTAATATAAAATAATGTGAAAGAGTAAAATGTGTGGTTTACTTACATTGGGAGTTACTTCTCGAAGCCATTCATCTGTTTGTTCAT